>CAXAMN010028140.1:345104-453376 GCA_963970005.1 Durusdinium trenchii | reverse complement strand
AAAGAAAGAAAGAAAGATAGATAAATAGATAGGTATAGACAGATACAGAAGCCACAGAAGCCAAAAGCCACAAAAGCCAGAAGCCACAGAAGCCAGAAGCCAGAAGCCACGAAAAACAACAAAAATTCCAAAAAAGAAACAAAAAAAATTCCAAAAATAAATACCCCTCCCTTCCAAATTGCACCTCATCGCCGGCGAAAACGGGATAAAGAGCAATCAAACCATGTTCTTGAAAAACAGGGCGTTGCTACTTCAGGTGTTCGTCACTCACTCCCTTTCTCAAAGCACCACGTCGTCCCCCATGGCTGCATACGTCCCCGCGCCTCTCGTTGTGCCAAATGCTCCTCATGTAATTGGATCGCCCGAGCCAAGACGGCCTGAGCAAGCCAGGACGACAGGGCATCTTTCGAATGGACTGGACGGATGTGGATGGGACGAATGCCCATTCAACGACGTTTCTTTTCGCTTCTCCGGCAAGTTCCGGGATTGACCACCACTTGGGATTGGAGCATATGGAGTTGATATGGCGACTTTTGACAAGGTCAGTACAGTAGCCGCCACGAACGCCATGTAGATATGGACATCCATCGACCCAAACGAACGACGATCACTGACCATCTCCTGGCCTACCTTCTAGGACGGATCGTTCGGGTTCTGAAGACCTCCGTTGGATGTAGGACTCCTCCCACTCTCCCGGCCTCGTGCGTGGCTTGGCAGGAGAAACCGTGCCGCTGCGCCGGGTACGGGCCCTGGCGTTGGAGGGTCACCTGGCCGGGACGTTGAAACTGCAGTGGTAGCTCTCTGCAACTGGTCCAAAGGGCAATGACAGGGGGGTAGTGGGGAAAAGACATCAGACATGGATCCATGGAGAAGGGGTGATCAGTGGTGATCTCAAGTAACTAATTGAGATGCTACATCTCTTCCACAAGGTGCACAAGAGGCGCGAAAGAGGCACGGATTGTTCTCTGGCCATTCTGCTGGTGACATCGACCCGTCCACGACGTGGGTGCAAGCGGCGGACGGTTGTTCAACGGACGCCATGGCAACTCGGAGGGGAAGAACCACCCTCGGTGAACGTGTTACTTCGACTCGGGGTTGATTCGAGTCCATCGAAATGGCGTCCATCCTGTTTTTTTCATCCCAGGTGCGGCTGAAATGGATGATGACACCGACAGCAAAAGCACAAAAGACGTTTTCGGAGTGGATGAAAAACATACATAGCCCATAGGACAATGGGCGGACACCTTGTTGCATTAGCCAGTTTACAACAACCAACACCAACACCAACAACCACAACCAACAACAAGAACATCACCAACAACCACAACAAGAAGTAGAACAAGAAGGCGCTTCGACGCCCACGTTGTGGTCTACCCATCCCACGTTGTGCCTCAAAGGTCTCGTTTGTGGCGTCGCCCATGGGTCACAAAGGCAACGATCCTTGCGTTGTGGATCCTTAGCCGTTGGCCATGGAGGGGATCGCGGGGCTGCGGTCCTTGGGCGATCTGTCGCGAAGGCCAGGCCTTTGGCACACGGAAAGGAAGAAAGGAAGCGAACGTAGAAACCCATAGGCAGGTCCTAGTTGTAAGGTAAGAGTCAGGGTGCAGTTGACCAAGAACAAAATTAGTGGCGGTGCAGGAACACACTGCGACAACACTCTACAAAGGACACTGCCCGAAGCAACGCCTAAGCATGCTTCCAGCAAACAAGCAGCACTTTGGTACAACAGCAGCCCAGCAGCAAACCAGGAGCAAGATCAGCAACACCACCAGCAACAACAAGCAATGCGCTTCCACAAGGACCCTGCTGATGCAAATGATGCCGCAGGACTAACTCATCCAACATGTCTCTCGTGGCTGTCTCCCCACGATCACACACCGTCTAGAAGAGACCTTACTTCGTGCGCAGAAACGAACTTCAGCCGTTTGCATTGGCTGGCTTTCCTCATCTACCCTAAGGATCCGCACCCTCAAAAACAAGGGTTTTGAGGGTACAAACCCTTGTTATAGAGGGTTCGATCCCTTCTAAGGAGGGTCCACGAATCCTTAGGGTACCACAGATCGTCACCCATTGCCGTCGTGTCATGGCCAGCGCTCGATCGCCCAGAGGCCACCACCGTCCCTCGATCGCCTCGCGACAGCTCGTCGTTCCGAGCCACCACGGACCGATGAGCGAAACGCCCGCGAGACGAAGAAGAGCAGGCACCAAATGGCCAAGTTCCACCCTTGGTGAGAGCAAACTCAACATTCTCATTGGTGATCCCCGTCCAGCCTTTTTGGGCCGAGGAAAGCCCATGGCCTTGAAGTTTCTGCCAAACCACGTCCTGTTGTGTCTTGGCCGGCAACAAGATATTTGCACAATCATCACCTTTGGCGCCCGGCATTCAAGCAAAGGCCTGGCTCTATGTCTCTGTGGGTTCCTTGACCCTCCACTTGCATACGTAGCTTGTGGGACGTAGCTCTGTCGCTGAATCTGCTGTGCCCCAGCTTCATCACTGTGAATTCTCAAATAGCCATCACACGCATCTCCCTTCAATGCAGCTCGTGTGCGGAGCAGAAGGGGGGCTCCCAAGGCCCAGCTCACTGGGCTCGTCGATCGTCAAGCAGCTTGCTCCACCGTGTGAGCGTCCGACTGTGTTCCCTCCACAGTCCGACTGTGTGGTGGTTGAAGGGAAGCGAAGCGACAGCCGTCGTGGTAACGGATTCTCTCGGCTTCCACGCAGGTTTCAGCGCCATCCGCCCTGCCGAGAAACCCTTGGCCTTCAACCGGGTTCACACGTGGCTTTTGGAGTGTTTTGCTTTTTACCCACAAACCCTTTTGCACCGCGAACTTTCGGAATCGATAGGGCAACAAAGGCCAGTCTTGAGGAAGCCGGCCGGGGTTACAACCGGAGGATCTCTGCAATCCACCCAGCTTCCATTCGCTTTTTTCGGAATGAAAGGCGTCGAGACGTGGGGGAGTTGACGTCCCAAACGCCCAAGGACCCTCCGTTCAGTAGGGACCATAGCCTCATATGAATGGACCCTCAAACCCCTATGGTTTTAAGGGACCGGTCGGCCTGTGGACAAAGCGGTTGAGGCACTTTACTCAGATTCATCGTAGCAATGCCATCGGCCCAAAGGGTCAGAGTCCCTTCCTTTGGGAGTCAGACCCCAAAAGCACGTTCCGAAGCAAAGCTTGGCTGGAAATGAAGAGAGTACCCCCTTTCACACCATCAGAATATACCAAAACTGACCCCAACAAAGCGCCCGCGACCACAGTAGGTGAACATTTCTTCGTTGACCCTGTTGACTTCGAGACATTTTCTTCCAAAATCTCGTCGCGGCTCAGATGTTGGTCTCATCCGGATCGGTCATGAGTGGCGTGCACTCCATTTTGTGCCGGGCCACTGGGGTGTTGTGGCAGAGCGTCCCACACCATGCGCGCTGCATGGCGCCAACCGTGCAAGACGTTTTGGTGGAAATTGAGGTGAAGACATGTCAAAATCATGCTTCAGGAAATGTATTATAAAGGGACTCTTGATAGGAATGACCTGGAAACAAGGACATCCGAAGCAAAATGGCTGGCAGTTATGCTATTTGCACAGCATGCGGTGCATCTTCCAAACACGTCAGAGTTCCGTTGCAATTGGGTCCTGGGATCTTTGAGCGATTGGGTCTTGGCGGAAGTCTTCGTCGGTTCCACCAGATTGGTTCGAAGAAATTTGGACTCAAACAGTTTCTGAAGAGTTCACATCTAAATCTCTCAAGTCGAAGCAGCATTTCATTCTAAAAGTCAAGGTCAGGATCTGAAAAGCCGACAAGCCACTAGTTGTTGAATGTTGAAACGACTTGTCAAGACTTTTCATACTTGATTTGGACTCCTCTCCAAAGACCTCAAATCACAGGATTCGAATGGGGAGACCTAAACTGTCTCAACCGGTGGTTGCCTGTGAATCTTCCAGGACAAACCGTAAACCCTTCAAGTCTACTGATCTTGGCTCTGCATGTTTTTTTTGTTTTACATTCAAGGCACACTGTAAAAGTACCCAGGTCCTCCGAAGCAGTTTCCAGTCCTTCTCTGGTGAGTCTCCTTCACCCTTGTAAGAGAGAAACAGAGTCTTCTTCCAGCACAAATCCAAATTGTTCATCGCCATCATTAACAGAAAGTTTTCAGACAAACGTGTGTGAGGGCTCATGTGCTGCTTGGTGCTTTTAGGCATCGATGTGCATTCCCTTGTTTCAACCTCCTTTGTACTTCGACACAGGACCACCCTATGAATTCGTGGGATTTTCGTGAGATGGTGCAGAATTTGGTTCATCCACCGAAAAAGAGTTGATGTCGCACTATATATTTGGTTTTGAGACTTTTGACCATTGGATTTTGGGATATCCCGGGTACCCCCGAACTATTTGGTATGTGAAGCTCTTGTTCTGCAGGAGGGGAACCTAACAAATCACTCCCACTAGCAACGCACCAGGAGGATCCATATCATCGAGGTGATTGCTACTAGTAGCTTCTTGTTCCTAATAGCGATGGCCTCCAACCTACTTGCGATGGCCTCCACCCTAGTAGCGTCCTTTTCCTGTGCGCCGTCCTTTTCGGTCCCAGTTCTTTTTCGCTTGGTCCGTCGATCGCGACACGTCCAAGGCAGGTGCGGGACGCAGTCAGGCAGGTGGGCCCCCCAAGGAAAACCCGGCGCCACATGCACAGGGTAAGAAATCCATCCCAAAAAGGCAACCCCCGTGCTTGGTGCATGACATCCTTTTTGCCACGTTTCGATCGGTTTGTTTTGCCGCATCACCTGGGGGCCATCTGCATGCACCAAGGTCCCGCTAGCCTTTCCACGCCCGGACAGGGCGGATGGCTCGCAGTCTCGCAGGTCTCCGCATCTCACCGCCGGTCTCGAGGAAGACTCCTGGGGGGTCAGAGACGCGGGGCGCAAAGACGCAGGTTTTGAAGTTCTTCAGACTCTGACTCTGGTTCAGGCGCTTCATTTTTGGGAGGCCATCGCTATTAGGTCGGAGGCCGTTGAGATGATTGTTTCTTACAAGTAATAGCGAGAGCTATCGGGGGTTCTTACTTCAAGCACAGCAAGAAGTGCCTGTGTGCGCTGCAACCCTGCCGCTCCTGGGTCCGGGGGTGTTGCTGCGAGATGTCTACGGCCACACCGCGCTTGGCTGGAGGCTGCCAGTCTTGGCGACCACCACTTGCATCTCTCCCTCATCTCCAAAGTATTATTCCACAACCATTCAACGACCCCTGCAATCGCCCAGATGTAAACCACACACAAATGCAACATGCAAACAGGTCTCTGAGCAGATCGAGTTGGGCGTTTCGGCCATGTCTAACAGACCGAAGGTGCCCTTTGGACCAAACCCATGGACCGCTGGCGTCGACAGCGCATCGTTCGTCGGGTTCTCCTTCACCCGTCGACCGCTCGGTCATCTCAGCGAGCGAAAGCCCGTGGTCGCCGTGGCGTCGCCGTGGCGTCGTAGGTTCTCACTGGTGCCATGCAGGGATTGGAGCACGGAAGCCCTGCTCGGCCAGCCAGCCGTAGCCGGGATGAGCAGAGATCACCATCGGAAGAATGCCACACTTCTGCTTCTTCCTGAGATGGAAAGCTCAAACGCTTCCTGGAAGCGTCAGGGTGTTTGGTCGTTGTTGAAGAGAAACAAAACATATCTTCAAAGTAGTAAGCACCTGTGTTGATGCGACCTGATTCAGGCTATCTGTCTCACTTGCTCTATTAAAGGCAACAGGATGGATCCTCTTGTGAGTCGTGGCCGGTCTTTCAGACCAACCATCCCACCTCTGGGAGTTGCGGTGGGAGTTGAGGACGCAAAAAGATCCTCAAAACAGTATCGTCTTGGAGAACTTGAAAGAGGACAAATATCCAAGTCCATGCTTTCGAACCCTTAGAATCCAGTGACTTGTTGAACTTTTGGGCCTCAACATGTTTGAGCGGACAAGGACAGGTGATGGCCCCTTGACTTTCGAGCACATTCTGGAAGGATCAATGGACCGGAACTGCTTTCCAACGGATCTTCCGCAACTGGGAGCTGTTGCGACCCGCCTCCTTGGCCCACTTCCCCAAACCGGTCCAGGTAGGAACTGCACAGTGGGTGAAAACGACCAGGCATCGCCAGGTAGAAGGGACCTGAAATTCCTTTCCTACATCTTCTACCCTTTCCGTGGTGAAAACTCACATTTTTTGAGCCAGGTGGTCCGAATCTGGTCACTTCCGAGTCCCAGTCAATCCAAAGCTCTCTGGTTTCTTCTTCACTTTGGCCTTCAACAATTGCCCCAAATAGCTGGTCTCCAGCTGCTCGGGAGGAAGTTCCGCCATCTGCGCAGGCTTCGCGGAGGCTTCTCGGACGGTGTTGGCACATGCTTCAGGCGAAAACCAGGTGTTGGCACCGCTCAGTGGTACATTCAGCTAGAGGCAGATTGGGGCCAAGGTCCCGTTAGAGGTGGAACAGAACTTGAAGTCAAGTAGTGTCCAACTTGGCGCCGATAATCATCCTGAACTTGAGATTCTTCCATTACACTGGCTCACTGTGCCGTAGGACAACCACAGCTTAGTGGCCTCGGGTTCCTGTCGCCATGCCAGGGAGTTGGTATGGTCAAGCACAAGAGTTCTGCCATGAACAGGACTGGCTAGATTTGTCTGAAGAGCAAGCGTATGATACGAAGTCATTTGGGGGAATCCAACTGGCTGCCAACTGGCACTGTGCATGATCCGATCCGCAGAGCCATCGACAGGACCCCTTCATAGCTTCGAGAAGATCGGGCGTGATGAAACAAGGAAGCCCAAGAGAAGATCTGTGGAACCTTTGCTGCAGATATGGGTCCCCCCCAGTTTTGATCACGCCAAGATGTCACGGCTTCAACAGCCAGCACCATTGGCTCTTTGCTTCTGAGGCAGGTAGGTCAAAGCCCTTACTAGTGACTGCTATCCCCACTGAAAGAACCGCACCTCGGGTTGAGAAAACACCTTGGTGACCCTCAGGCGATCTCATTGGCCTCTCCGTCCCTCTGCACACTCCCTTTCGTTTCACACGCAAGGCTAGACACTAAAACATCCACTCGCTCCTGCGCGACTTAACTTACGAAAACACATGGCTTTTGCGACGCACGGCTCGCCTTTCGGAGCCTTCACAGTTTCTCCCCCCGTCCTCCTGTGTTTCCTGGGCGTTGAGAAACGCCACGTTTCTCAAGCAGCCTCGGGTTGATAGAACGCCTCCATGGTCGATGGGGCCTCGGCACGTGTTGGTGGAACCCTGGTGGAATCCAAAAGGGGAAATTCCCATGCACCCGGTGGAGTACTAGATCACTGATGTGGTGACAGTACTAAAAAAGTGGATGGCTAGGTCATCCACAAACAAGGCCAACGGAAGGTCTTGGGGAAAAAGACTCCTTCAAAGGCTGTCTCACCATCGAGGCATCGATCTACTCGACGTTCAACATCGAAACAGAAACTGCTGGCTTGCTATCAACGCCAGCGTGCCCACCCCCCCAACGTCCTCATGGAAGTGCATGGCCCTGGTACCCCTGGAACGACCATTCTCCTCGACAAATAGCGGGTGACCTCCACTTCCGTTGCCGGATCGTCACAGAACACACGGACCTTGTCCGTAGGGAGGGTAGCTGATCTCCATCTTTTGTGTTTTCCCATGCAGAACATGTCCTTCCCGAATTCTGCTCGACATTCTGGTCGGAGGCCACCCCCTTCGCCAGAACAGGGACTTCGCGTTCGCTTCTTGAAGGGAATTACCACAAGAATCACGTGCAAGAACAAACGTATCTACTTTTCCATACCTTTTCCCATTCCTTCGAAGGATGCCAGTGGAACCGCCAGAGCTCCACAGTTCTTGGCCGTCGTTATCGTGTTCATCGTCACGTCGTCGCGAACGAGTAAGAAGCATGGCCATGCAACGTAGAGGACCAGGTGGTGTTCCTTTTCTTTGGGAGGCTACCGACTGATGGAACATACATGAACATGCCACGGCAATGGTTCCAAGCTGGATCATGGTGGCTGTGGGGGTCACACACACAAGGATAGAACAACCCCTTTCCCCAAACCTGGCTGGTGGGTAGCAGAAAAACGCTCCCGCGTTGATCCAACATCCCCCCCCAACCCATGGGTTGCGCTTGGGGGGGCTGGTCAGGGCTCCAGGTCTCTATGGCAGCCCCTCTTCTTTGGCAAGTTGCTGGCTGGTCGTCGCCCAGGCGCTGGCGGTCGTTGACGGAGGAAACTCATGGTGGGTGCAGACTGGCGTCTACATCGAGACAAGGCAAATGTGATTCTTCAAGTCCGCCTCTACAACTATGACGTGATCTTGCCACACCCTCTAGCAACCAAACAGTGTGAACCGAGCCGACCTGAATCAATCACTCTTTAACGCGACGCAACACGTGGTTGTTGACTCGGGCAAGCAAGCTCAACTACGTGGCTCGGAAGCCGGGCGTTGACCGTTTTAACACCTCAGGCCAAATGACGTTGAGTTCCACAGACGCATCTTGGAAGCCATTCCGGAAAGCACCCATGGTGCTTCTTTGGGCGGACTGCTCTGATCCAGCGAGATTGCGACTGGGATGGACAAATCAACATGGCCCCAACCTACTAGCGATGGGCTCCACCCTAGTAGCGCGATCTGCTTTAGCGCCTCTTTGGGTTGAATCTCCGGTCAGAATTATACAATAGCCCTCCACATCCCTTTGCCCTTTAGCAGATCTGATCGGGGCATGTTTCCAAGTCTCTCATCAGCATGAACTCCTCTCCCATCTTCAAGGACGACGATTTCAGCTGTTCTTTCCGGTCCCGTTCCCCCCCGAAAACGCACCAACGAGCTCACTGCGCAGTGCCCCCAAGGCCGCTCTGTGCCGTTTCCGCCCTCTGCAGTCCTCTGCTGCTCCGTCCTCCGTCGTCCATCGGCCGCGGTCTTGGACGTCTGTCGTCTCGCCTTCTCGGCGGGGATGGAGGGATCCCAGGAGGGCCGTCCGTAGAGCGAGAAGGCGGAGCCATCCACGAAGTGCACCTCGTTCGAGAGGTGTCGGTGTGTGTGTGCTATTTATTGAGTTGGAGGCCGTCGCGCTACTAGGGTGGAGGCCATCACTAGTATAGAAACAAAGAAACAAAAAAAAGGACCAAAGGAAGAACAGGAAGAAACCGTGTCTCTGTGTCTTTTCTTCGTGGTGATTAGTCCTTAGGAGGGCGAGCTTGGGTAGGCAGCATGGTTTGGAGATGCTTGGAGCCTCAAGGCAAAAATGGTTGGCACTGCAGAAAGGGAATGCTGCTTCCATTTTTTTGGTGAAGACATGACCTATGCAGTGGGTGAATGAATGCCTGAAAGTCCTTAAGAGATCAACCAGCATGTTTTTGGGGTTCGAAGGGTTTTCAAGAAATTGCAGAAGCCTGATGACCTGCCACTCTGTGGACATGCTTTGGGTGTCTTCTGTTGGGAGAATCTGCAGAAAGTGGAGGAATCTGCGTCGAATGTCACTGCACCTGGTTCTGATGGTGAAGTAGCAAGATACTGGAAGGTTTGGGTTAACCACAGGTTCCTTCAGGGTGAAAGGGGTGAATCATCAGGGTGAATCATCATATGAGTGTGGACCCTGCAACTAAGACGTGGGAAGCATGGAAAAAGAGCAGCACCAATCCTCCCACACCCAACGTACGATCCTCGGAGCAAGAACCGCCGACCACGCCGCGGCGCTCCCGCCCCCGAGGCACCAGGATAAGCTCTTGGAAGTTTCCCAACCAACTACCGTAGTTGATGAAGCTGTTCCTTGCCAGTGCGGCTCAATGCGGCTGCGGATGGGTGGCAAAACAACAGAACCTCGTAGGACTGGCACGTTCTGCGAGACATGCAGCCGAGAAGCGTGGGTGTTCTTGGTTTCGCCGTGCGTTCGGTTCGCGCAACGACGAGTTCAAGGTGAGAGTCAGTGCAGTTGGGTGCTTTCTGAGACATCATACTTGGAGCTTCTCCTGTTGATCTACAGTTGTACTTTCTGAAAGATTAGTCTGCGAAGGAGGAGATATTATAGTCAGAGAGGCTTTGGAGGGCGGGCACCTTTGAATCTTTTGGAGTACTAGTCAGGACCCCCCCAAGCAAAAGTGCCCCGCCATCACTCGAGGATGATATAGAGCAAGCCCACAGAAAATCCTGAAATAGTGGAACCTAGCCGCAACGGCTGCATGATGATTCCACCACCAACTGGCAGGACTTTCAGCTATGACCAGCAACAAGAGAAACAGTTATACCGTAACCTCCCACAGTCATTTCCGGCCAGGTATTTCTTTGAACTGTCCGGGGTGATGTGCTAAGATTGGACAACATCAACAGCTCTGGGTGACGCGGAGGTTGAAGGTACAACAAAAAACTACAAGAAGAACAAATAGACCAGGAAGGTCTAACAGAAATCGACCCAAACCTGTGGAAAGTCCCACCCCACACAGCTCAGGCACCTGTCATTTCAACAGGATGGAGTATGCCATCAATGTACACTCTGACTCAGAATGGTCCTTGTAGGGGACTATGTCTTTGTCCGAGTGTGCTCTTTCCCTCGTTCTCCAAGGATCTCTTCATCGAAGACATGCCATCGAGGGATGGGAGGCAGATCCTGCCGGTCCGCCACGGTCGTCCGACCGTGCTGTTCGGGCAACAACTCTGCACGCCCAAAAACACTGCGGACCTGCTACGCTACGCGTGCTACGCTGCTAGTTGAGCAGCATGCTAAGACCGCTGAAGTCGTTGGAGCCACCAAGCAGGGCAACGCAGTGATTTGGGTTGCCATGTTCGGTGATCGGCTGAGGCAGAATGCCCAAATTCACTTCCAACACATGGGTGTGTATTTTAACAGGGAGACCCCGCAACCACAGGGGTTTTAGATGGTTTTTGGTCTAACTCTCTCTTCCAAGGTTCATTTGGAGGGTTTCCCTATATATGCCACAGGCGACACCAAGTCTTTTGCGCCTCAACCTTCAAAGAGATCCGCTCGGTGTAGTTGAGAAAGGCCGAGATCGCTCGCTGGTCGTGCTCCTGCAGGCCGCTGTCCACTCGTTTCGGACGTTGTTCCCAGTGGATGTTGCAGGCCAAGCCAATGAAGCTTCCTCTATTGGGGATATTTCTTATGAGACTTTGAAACACAAAGCTGCCAATACATCCACGTGTTTGTTGGGTGGGTCCTTAGGGCTCGAGCCCGCTTTTGTCCTTTTCCCCTTTCGTGTTCGGATCTCCTTTCGAGTCGCGAGTCGGAACATGTTTGTTGGGTGTGTGCAACACGCAGGGGGGTCAGACCTTCGTCAAACATGGGTCGCACATGCAGCGGCTTCTTTCTTCCTATCGACATGTGGAAGAGGTCTAAGACGTGAGGGAGGAACAGTAGATGAAACTCCATTCCAATCTACCAGCAATTCTGACCTTGAATGTATGTCAAGTTCAGAGTGCCTACAGATACTCCTATAGATGTATCTAGTGGATGTGCCATCGCAGCTACTGACCTACTTGGTATTCTACACTGGGCTGTTGATAACCCGCAACAAACCCACATCCACCAAAAGTTCGAAGCTCCAAGGAACCATAACTTATCACATGTCTCAGGTAGCCCCATACACTCTTCTTGGTGTTAGACAAGGTGGCCTGCTCCACACCGAAGAGGGCAGCTTCGCCCCTGCCCACGATTCACCCCAATCTGTGGCCCTCACATAGGGATGGTTGTAAAGCCATCGGAGCATCTCGAAGAGCCAGGCGTGGGTCTTCTCGTTGGCACCTCGGAGCTGTGCCGAACGCACCAGGTGAAGGGGTAGGACAGGCGGCTGGTGACCGCCCCCCCCTGCAGGCTGCAGGGGGATGAGCGGACCGGGGGGGTGGACCGTTCACAACACCACAAGGCACCCGTTCATCCAGCGCCAGTCACTGGGTTGAAACATAACCTCCAGACTATGGAAACAAAAGAGATCCCCAACAGTCTACATGATGTCTGGCGGAGTGCGTGGTGGTCCCAGTACCTGGTGGTGCGAGAAACCATGTGACCATCTGATGAAGTCACAGAATCATCAATGGCATAGTCTGGGCATGTTCTATTAGCAGCAAGAGTGGATGTGGATGTGGATAATTATGATGATGATGATGCTGCTGATGATGATAATAGTAATAAAGTGAAGGTCTTTCTCAAAAAACACTGAGATACTCTTGCCGACTGTTACTGGTAATGGGACACACCTTAGACACCTGAATGAGCCAATTGCAAGCCAGCCAATATCACCACACAGTCACTCAATCACTCACACTGCGGGGCGGTTCACGGGTAGGTTGAGCAGGTCGATCAAATGAAAAACCTCCTCAGCGAACGCACTTCTTCGCTGCGCCGAACCGGACTCCGACGCGGCCGAACGTGGCAGTTCTTGGCAAGCGAACGTGGTCCTATGTGGGATGATGCTGTCCAGTCCCTTTGTGCTGGACACGAAAAGAGGCAAGGAATCCTCCAAGAGGCAAAGCATTAGGCTGGAAAACACTTGCACCAAGAATCAAGGCAATGCAAACAGTTCAACCAGGATAAAATTTGTTGTCAATGAGATCAGTAATGCGTTATAGATGGAGTCATTCCGAACATTAGATCAATGTATAGATGTAAATATTTCTGGTCCACCGTTCTCGCCACATAGCACGCTCCAGTATTCATCCATAAATGGCATGGATGGGCTCTGATTCTCGGGAAAACGATGGAAAACGATGGAAAACGATGTTGTGCAACCCCTTCCCCGTACCTTCCCTAGCTCCCAAGAACAGGTCAGTGAATCTCGCACCACAAGGATGGTGGTGTAACACATCATCCTGGCGCAATTGAGTCATGGCAGGTCAGCCATGCAGGTCGGCGCAAACCGGGTCTTCCATGTCCAATCGTAGACGACGGGAGACCATGGATCATCCGGTGTGTCAAACCTTCAGGGTCTCTTCACCGGACGTTTGCCCAGCGATTGAATGCGGCAGTGTGCGATCCAATCGTGTGCCCAAACAAACGACAGCCCAGTGACGGATGAAGAAGAAGCCATTGCCTCGGAAAGTGGATGTTTTCTGTTGTTGACATTGGTCGAAGCTCCGTCGTTTTGGGACGTAGTCGAAGTCTCACCAGTCATGTCCGGGGCACCAAAAACCATGTCAAATGGTCAGGAGTGCAGGAGCTTGTTCTCATCCATGAAACCAGGTCACCTGCGGGACAAAATCGTTCTAGACACCTCTTGGGGGATGGTCATCATGGTCTTGACAGTCTACAGGAATCAGGGGCCGACCGGAATGGAATTTTCTTTGGTACTCTTCTGTGAATGCAACACCTTCTGTACCAGTTACAAGCAGGGCGTACACCCCCTGCAACAAACATGGAAGTGGAGTTCACCCCCCCACTTCCATGAGGACGTTGGAGGGAGGTTATTCATCGCTTGAAGATGTGAAACCAAATGGAAGAGACGCCTCTGTTTCCTTGTTGTTTCCTCCTGTATCCCCACGCCGTAAACCTGATCATCCATGTGTGCACATGCTGGCATGGCCTGACAATGAGTGAAATCCAGGAAGATCGAGGTGGCCAAATCCACTAAGACACAAAAAAGCATCAGGGATGCTCTTTGGGAATCCCCATTTTGACACACATGCAGCTGCGTGAAGAAAGCCAGACTGTGTTAAAGACCGTCTAAATCAAAGACATGCTGGATCCCTGTGCGTGCATTTAGACATGCTTAGCGCCTTTCAACGAATGAAGACCACCTGAACAACACATTGATTGCGGGCCCTGTTTCCGGTTCAGCTATTGTAGCCGTATCAACATTTCCTTTCTTGCCATTGCCATAAGGAGGCTGTTTGTCGTTTTGGAGGCTCAGGGGCCCCCTCAGATGCTGGAGAGCCAGGTTGCACAAGCAATCGGACTCCAGATCGTAGCCCATAAGCAGGTCATAGCCCTGACTCGCTTGTTGAAGGGCCTTCGTCGGATGCCGCACCAGGAAGATGTCGAAATCCAGCCACATCACGTCGAAGCCTCACCCACAGTTCGGTCGGTTCTGGAGGTGGGGGTTCTGGTGGTCATCTCTTGCACTTGGTGGGTCTGGCAGTGTGTGCCTTTGGGTGCTCGAGTCTCCCGCGGAGAAGGGTAGCAATGCAAGACCCTAACAGAAGTCACTGGCCACCCACGTCCAACAGTTTTCTATCTCACTGATCTTTCGGAGCACGCAGAACGTCGAACCTTCGCGGACTCCATTCACACGCCACGCCACGCAGGTACGCAGTGCAGCGCGAGCCCAAGGGTCTAGACGTCTTTCTTTTTCAAACAACTTTTGCTATTATTTTTTGAATCTATTTTCGTCCTCCACACGTCTGAAGCAATCGCGCAGTTTGGGCGCTGTCATGGTGAAAAAAGCCGGAAAACGTCACCCAGTGAGCCACATGATTGGGGCTTTCTTAAAACAGGACACCTCCCATTGGCACCTCTCCAAGGAAAAACCCATGAACTCCACTTGCCTGCAAGAATGCAGGGAGGGTAAGAGTCAGGACCTGGATAGACCTGGTGACTTGACCTGCAACGCCCTGGGTATTGGATCCTGGCGGACACTCCCAATCCAAACCCATGAAGCTGGGAGGATGTCCACAACATCTTTCGCTCCAAAAACCTCACTCCAAAGGCTGCGAACGAATTCAGCTTTTGCGTGACGCCGCCACCTGCGGGGCGGTTGTACCCCACACCCGGCCACACCCGGCCAAACCGAGACGACGGCGAGTTGCATCGCCAAGAGACCCAGTTGCAAAGCCACCAACAAGAGAGTGTACTTGTTCCTCAGCTCAGCGATGCCCTTTTTGACCTTCGTCCCATCTCAGACCGGCCTTTGGCTGGCGGCACCCCTGTGGTGCCGGATCTTGTTGGACACCCCAGCGGGACCCATTTTCCGTGCCCTCCCAAAAAGCGCGGTGGTTCTCGCAGTGCCCAGACATTTGGATCCTCTGACCCGAGACACCCACCCCACCCTACGCTTCGACGCTTCCAAGCGTCAATACGCTGACCTGGCCACGCACACAAAGCCCATGGTGTTGCAGGCAGAGCTCATAGGCCGTGCTATCCAACGTGGCCTTGGTGACGCGACGTCGCTACGAGGCGGGGCTCCTGGCCTTACTACGACCTCCACAAGGTTCGCTACGATCGGAGCTAGTAGCTACGACCTCCACAACTTTCATCCAACACCAAACCAGCTGTAGCTTCGACCCACGTCGGCACCGCCATCCTTGAAGCTCTCTCTTCTGCAGAATTCCCCCCCCAAATCTTATGCCAAACAAAACACGCCTGCATCATGAAGCCACGACCTCACCGTTCACCGTTTCGATCCCGTTTCATTCCCCCTCCCGCGCCCTGCGCGTGAGCGGCCAGGACGAGGTTTCGGAGCTGCAGGAGCTTGGCGCGCGAAGCCCAGCCGGCGATGAAGCGGTTCATGGAACCATAGACCATGGTCACATACACTAATCCTGACGAAGGAGGCGTCACACAGACTCTCACAGGTGACAACCGCGCCCATCACGTAGTGACGGCCAACGAGTACGGCACGAGACGTGACGTGGCGACCGTGCAGACGGTGGCAGCTCAGTGGGTGGGCCAAGAGGTGGTTTCGGCTCTCTGCCGGCCTTGGTGAGGTAGCAAGAACTTGGAAGATGAACACCCTCAATAACAAGCAAGAACCGCTAAGCAGAACACCCTCGCTTGGCTTGGTAGCAAGAACACCCTCAATAACACCCGCGGTATCTGGAAACATGTGCTTCACGCTTTGTCTTCTTCACTCAGCGTTGGATCAAAAGAGTTGCCCAGTCGACCCGTGGGAAACCACAACGGGCAGTCCAGCCCATCTGTCGAGGGTCTCCACATTCAATAACAGCCATACCGCTGGACTGCGGAGGAGAAACAGACCCAAGAAGTAAAAAAAGAGTCGGATCCACCATGCAAAATGATACCAACACCTTCGACTGGACTCCATATGGGTATAGGTATCTGGAGCTGTCTGGAGCCTTCGCCCTCGCGGTGGAGGAAATGGAACGAATCCGTCGACCACAACCCGTGATGGATCCCATGGCCCTTCCCGTGACACAGTGACAGTCTTAGACTTCCCAGTGGCTGGGCTCATCGTCTCGCAGTGCCCTGCGAGACGATACGCGGGGAGGCTGTGGCACACGCGAGCGCGCGTGGGAGGCTGTGCTTGCTAGCCCAAGGCCTGTAGAGCTGTGGGGAAGTTTTCAATTCAGGGGCCCTTCAAGCAGTGGGATGCTGCTCAAGACAAACACACCCCAACATTACACGATAGGTTGGGCGTGCCCTCCTTGTTGGCCCGAATAAGGATGATGGTAAATGCCTCCGGTGTTTGAACGCTTCACCAGGCGCTTCTTCTTTCACAACGGATGTTGACTCAACAGTTTCGGTCCCTCTTCCACAGTCCTTTTCAGCATGAATGTTCGGTTCATTCTTTTTCACCGCCCTCCACGCTGCATCACGCGTCGGCGCGTCACGCGTGCGCGGAAGGCGCCTGAGCGCTGTCTGCAGGACCCTGTGCAAGTCGCCAAAGGACTCACTGTGGTGCCTGGAGAACACCGCGAAGAACCAACGATGCCCAGTATGAGACGTCATGGTCTGGCCGGGAAAAAGGGTTGCTCACAAACTTGGGGCGATGGTCATGGATGGTCACCATGATAGATTTGGAGCTTTCAAGCTTTCTTGGATGTGTTTGAAAAGACATCAACTTATATAAATGGACCAATCTGGCATCCAACAAATTTCCATTGGTTGAAGCCAGGAACCTGGCGCAAGAACTTGGACCCCCAGCGGCATGCGTACAGCATCGACCCAAAGAGCCACACTTCAGCAAGTACGGCAGATGGTGAATCATCCCCACAGGTTGTGCCAAGCCTGATCCGGTAGATGCTGCCCCACAGGTTTCACCTTCTCTTTCGGCAACGTCGAAGGTTTTTGGCTTTCTGGCCACCTCAAAAAGAATGGCTCATGGACTCTGGGTCAGGCTCACACCAAATGATCGTTGCATGTCCTGTCGTAACAGGAATGATCGTTGCCCCATCCCCCCCCCACCCCTTACGATCGCTTCGCTTCGGCGGTGTGGGTTTCGCTTAGCGCGCCTGAGCACCTGTCCCTCGAGGAGCTTCAGATGGTCCTCCCTGGGAAGCTGTTGGAGCCAAGGCCCCTCCGCGCGCCAGGGCAGACCGCCCAGCTCCTGGCGAAGGTGGACATCCATCCACGCGTCCTCCAGCGATGCCCATGAGCCACTGTGAAGCATTGAGAGCCCTCTTTTTCTGCCATGCGTGATGCTGAAGTCTTCGAAAGGAACTGCTCTCAGGGCCCCTCCCAAACCTCCTTTAGGCCCTCCTCATTTTTGACCCCAAGACCTGTCGCTCCACGCTCCGCGCGCTGCGTCCGCTCCTGTGCCGTGAAGTCCAAGCGGAAATTGTGCCTCCTGCCGTGGGGGAAGCGGAGGATACAGCGCCCAAACGCTCCTAGTAGTAGTAGCCTCAAAACCCTAGTAGCTTCTGCCTTCACCCTAGTAGCGTCCTTGTTCCTATATTGGTCCCCAAACAGATAGAAACAGTTTCCAATACTATTTGTGATGAGAATGTCATGACTGGACCGCCTGCCGACCCGGTCTAGACCCGGGAAGGAGGGACGGGTCGTCTCTTTGTTGAAGAAATCCATTGCACTTCAAAAGGACGTGTGACAGTGGATATTAATACAGCTCAGAATCAAGAAGACATGGAGAGTTTGGTGACTAAGCCAAAGCCCATTTCGTGTCTGCTAGAAGATCTCAACAAACCTATTGACTTTACAGGGTCTAAGCACACATTGTCACCCCAAACATAAAAAGTAGTAGTGGCAGCGGTATTGCCATTCAGGGCTGAGAGCAGTGTACCAAACGCTCCAGTTGCATCGCGCAATGCAAAGATTGCCATGCGTGCTTGGAGGCCATCGCTTCTAGGCGTGCTTTTCAGAGGCATCGAGCGTTCCTTTCTAAAAGCCCTTGAGGCCTTCCATGTCGAGGACTGCGAGGTCTTGGAGGGAATGATTGGTTTGTGGTCGAGTCGGTGTTGGGCTTATCCACTCCAACTCACTAACATAGAAGTGGACACCAGTCTGTTTGTAGAGGAAATTCGTCTTCCCAAAGGCCATGCCATCCACTTCCATGTTGGTAGAAGCCCCAGGGGGGCGCCGCTTTTCCATTTGAGTGGAGAATCAACTTCCTGAAGGAGGCCCCTGCACTTCACCAACTCTATACGGCTATGCGGGGCAGCAAAGGGTGTCCCATACCACTTCAGATGCCATGTGATGCAGAAGAGGCTTTATATCGGATCTTTGTATGGCTGCTAGGGACTGCCCATGCCTCGGTTTCCTATCCTCCCAACACAAAAATCGTTTGGTACTCCCCGAAAGGAAGAAAAGAGATCTTCCACCCCTCCCACCCCCAACCACCCCTTCCCAAAAAGAAGAGCAGCTGTTGGAGTTGACAGTTGGAGTTGAAGAGTCCTTCTTTGAGAAACACCCAACACCCGGTGCCTTTTTGGGAAAGAAGACGCCCCAACACATACAACCAAACGCCCCCAGGCCCAACCGGCACCGCACCGCACCGCTTGTGCTGAGCCGGCCGTTCGGTGCGGCCTTAAGGAGGTGAAGTGGTGGAACAACTCGAAGATCCTCCAGTGGCTGGCGCCCAAGAGATGCAAACCTCGGCGCTTGGCCACCCGCTTGGCCACCGGTGGGTTGGTTGGTGGGTGGGTTGGTTGGTTGCGCGATGTGTCGGTGAGGTCCTTTTGGCGACCCATGGAACTTTTCGTGCTTGAGCTTGTGGAATTGCCTGCTTGGAGCTTCTGCTATCCGCGCGCCAAGGGCAGCAGAGCGGTAGAACAATCCCATGACGCGGTAGGTCAATTGGTTCTTTTGGTCAATACCAAGGAGCTGCATGCACATAGACCTTTTTTTGGGGTGAGGCTTTCTCCCCTATTCTGACGATCCACTTTCACCTTGAATGGTCAGTCTCCGTTCGCACACGTCCAACCCGCTTGGATAACTTAGGTAGGTGAATCAGCTTGCTTAAGAGGTAAAAGGCTGGCGGAACGTCGCTCCATAGCGGAGCGAAACACCAAGTCCGTCGCCGTGAACGGGACGACCAGCACGGTCTCTTGAGACATCCGTTCACCTCCTAGCCATTCATGGCCTCCAACCTACTAGCGAAATGGAAGGCCACCATCGTCCGTCGAAAACGAAACGACCAACCCCAAAAAACCCAACGAATGCACCCTTCCATCCCCGCACCGATGCAAACTGCGTGGTCTACGCACACCGCGCACGCAGCACGCTACGCAACGCATCCCGCCGCGCCGGTCTGACCCTGTGGTGCCCGGGCTCTCGTAATGGATCCACTGCACGTACGGCCTCGACCGGTGCCACCCAGGAGCAGCAGCGACGGGGAGCGCCGCGAACGAAACGCGCCCTAAGCGTAGAACATCTGAGGCGTCTGGGTCTCGGTGGAAAGGGCTTGAACTTGGAGTTAGTCATTCAAACATAGCTAGTGAGTTTGAATTCTTGGCGGCAATGTGGAAACATCACCCCAAAATCACCACATCCTCCCCCCCCAAAAAAGACCGCCGCTCCGCTGATCACTCCCCCTCTAGTCCCCTCACCCAGCGCGGGTCAAGGACAGATGTTTCTTCGCATCACCGACCGGTCCGGGTTTGCCACGAGCAGAGCGCTGCCAGGGCTTCCAGCAAGAGCTCCTTTCCCGACGACGACCACCGCGCGCGCCAACACCGCGCGAGCATTGAGGAAGTGGATCCAGATAATGAGGAAAGCCGTTTTACATGAACTTTGGGAGTGTGGTCATAGTTCTGAGGGATTACCACTTCATCAACTGACATGGAGGACTGCACGATCTTCTTTGGGGTGCAGCTCTTGCTTCGATGGGTTTGAGTGAAAAAACCTTTTTGAAGCCCTTGTCTGGGACCCGGGATTTGCCTTGTCCTTGGTATATCACTGACTGGTGAGCCTTAAAACCTCTTTTGCAATCTACCTGAGGATGACTATGCAGTTGACTGTTTATGATATTCAGTGCAATTGACACCCCTTTGACCCTTTGCTATATTCATCTAGATTCTGATGCTTGCAATGGGTAGATGTGTGAAGAAAAAACACACATGTACTTTTGTGGGCTGGTTTTGGTTGGAGAGGCTGGAGGTGAAGGCAGGGCTTCTCTAGGGCCTCCATCGATTCAAATCAATCTTTACGGGTGAGCTGTACTGCAAGGCCCAGGGGGTCTGATGTGCTCCAAGCTGACCTGCCATCCGAGTGGAAAGCACCTGGTGTAGCAACTCAAAAGCCACCCAGATGGTTCAACCCACGGATTCTTGTACTTGGATGATGCGTTGGCACCCTCGATCTTTACATCCCTTCCGAACCCGACAGAGTCGAACATGTTTCAACTCAGGAACTTGACACCTGAGCGCCATCAACTGGGCAGAGTGCCTACTGCGGAGTATGATCTTGGACTGGCCACCCTGGTCCTGCACACCTGCATCCCTGCAGTCCAACTTGGGTACACACCAATCCTTGCGTCTTGGTGATGGATTGGAGTTTTGTGAAAAATGCTCCGTTCAACTTGGAGGTCCATCTGTTTCTTCAGACATGCCCACCCCCCAATCCTCTCCACATATCTTCTATTTCACTCTCAGCACACACTGCCTATGGGAATCTCCATTCCTTCCCCATTGCCCGAAAAAAGACGACCTCGCTCCGACCGGCCCACGCGACGTGCTCCTTTCTCACGCCCAGCACGTCGCCACGCGCATGCGGATCGATCGCTCCGTCGGATCGGAATCCTGTTCATCGCAATCTTCGACTGCGTGGATCTCCAGAAACTCGTGCATCGCGCCCCTCCGGCCGCCACGGCCGGACCGATCCACCCAGTCCGGGGAGAAGAAGCCGGGCACTGTGGTGGGTCACCCGGGAAGCTTTGGAACACAATGAAGCCTTTTTTTTGCAGCAGAGCTCAAAAGCCGGGGGTTCGAGATGTAGCAGGTAGGATTTGCTGTTTTTGGGACCCTTGAAAGTTGATGAGCGGACCCATGTGAGAAAGGGACTCAGATCTTACGGGACATCCCAGCAGGGGCTGTTGAAACATCTAGGCAGGCTTCCAACACCCTCAAGGACTATTCTATTAGTGACGTTTCACCCAAACAATTGGGGCTACAAAACCAAGGTCTTACTTTTATTTGAAGCTGATAAACTGCCAGGTCGAACATATCTGGCTTGCCAGGCCTTCAATCCCTTCAGACTCTACACCAAACTGTGGCGGACTACGAAATCACTTGGAAAATAGGAAAAAAACATCAATTTGGGAACCCCACCGCTTTTCAACCAGTTTTGTTATGTATGCCCATCCGGTCCAGACCTCATCCGGGGTTCCTCTAATCCGTCCGACCACCAGCTCGTTGAGCTCCCAACAGCACCCCGCCTGTAGTTCTCTGCGATCTGCGCTAGGTGGTCGTAGGAGTCCTCGATCTCCTGCGACTGCTGGAGAGATGAGTTTAAATTGAAAAACAATCTTCTTTGGAGATACTAACAGCAATGGCCTCCTCCCTAGTAGCGATGGCCAAAAAGGACAACTGACACCAGGTTGGGTGATTCCACCGTTCCGACCATGTTCTGCCCATGAAAGAGCATTTTCAGTGACATATTATAGAAACTCTCCTTACCCAACTTTTCATTCAATCTCCGTGCCCCGGTGTTGCCCACCCAAAAAATCACCACATCGCCCCCCCAAATTCCCACGCCGTACTCGCCCGGCTCGCCCGTCCTCGATGAGGCGTCCACTCAGCTTCCCACCGCCGCCCACGCTGCGGATCCACTCCGAGACCTCTGACAGCTCGGCAGATCCACCAGCGGTCAGGGCCTGGTGGCGGCTGAAGAAGGGATGAAGTTCGGGTTAAGCAGTGGATGACCAACCCCAAGCAGTGGATATCAGTGGATCTGTCATCTCTGGTGGCGGCTGCGAAGCTTTCATCAACTCTTCCATCGATTCTTGCACCCGAATCCACCTGAATCAACCTGCATCGACCAGGCGTTTTTCGCCTTCCACCGTTCTTTCGCTTTTCTCACCTATCCCGTCGTCCCATGTGTGTAGAATTTCCTAAAAAACTCAGAGGTCAAAGCCCAAGTGCTTGAGACCTACGTTATTCTTTCAACAGAAAAGGGAATTACTGAGTACACTGATTTACTGGAAGAAGGTAACTTGCAGCTGCTGATTCTGGCTGTCTCGATTGGCAAGACTAGCCATTAGGCCCATTTGAAACATCTCCTTTGGTCCCCGCGTCTTTTTCCGTTTCACCAACTCTTTTTCCCATGGATGAGACGCTCCATGAAAAACCTGAAAGCACATCACCTGATCATCACCTGAGCCTTTTGACCACTTTGGACCTGCTCTTCCGGAGTTCTTGGCACTAAAAAAGAGCATGCGCCCCTGGGGCGCTCGCCGCATGTGCTGCCGGCGCCGCGGATCGCGCGCGCTGCGCTCCGTCCTCCACTGGCTTGGCCATGATGCCCGGTAGCTCCAGTGGCGGGGCCTGTGGATCAAGCACCTGAGACGTGCCCGGCACCAGCGGAAGACGTGGAAAGGCATCATGAAAATGAACACCGCCCAAACATGCATGAAATCAATGAATGGGGCTGTTTTCTCAAAAGGACAAAACCCTAACTTCAAAGCACAAACACAGCTTAGAGGCATTCTCTGATGGCCAGTGGAGGTTATTGCTCTTAGAAGGTAGGGCCATCGCTACTAGGTCGGAGGCCATTTCTAGTGGGTTGGAGGCCATCGCTACTAGGGTGGATGGCTAGTGTGCCACCGATGCATCTTCCGTTGTTACCCACGTTTGGTCCGTCCGATCCGCTCGGGTCTCCGCGTCGCTCGGGTGCGCCTGCAGCGCCGGTGCGTGCTCGCCCGGCAGGAAGGCGACCACATCGTTCAGCTGCAGCAGCGTGGGCTGATGAGGCTTCAACTTCTTGCCGTTCAGCCAGGTGCCGTTCGATGACAAGTCGCACACCAGCAGCGAAGGCTCTCCCCTGAGACGAGCATGAAGATGCACAATGATGCACAGGATCGCCCCAATTCCATCCCATTTAGGAGTATACGGGGAGGATGCTTTTCGGGCGCCACGCGACCTGCCCCCAATCCATTTCGCTTGGTGGACGCTCCACGGACCTGGCCCGGACGGTGGACGCTCTGGGTGGCCGCGGCCTGGGAGTCACTTGGAGGCTGAACTCTGCGTGGCGCTTGGACACGTGCTGCGCCTGAAAAGCTCGGTAGACGGTAGACTAGCTGGGACTCTTGATGATTCGTCGACCACCCCGCATGGTTTTCAACCTCTGGGGGGGCTCTATCAACAGTCCACCGGTCCTGGTGTTGTCTTGGTTTCGCTCTTCCGATTTTCTGACACGGACCTGTTGAGTGAGAACCCAGCTGCCGAACACCGAACACCCGGAACACCATCGGAGTGGCCGGCATTCGCTGGACGTGCTCCGTGCAGCGCAGTTACGAAGGGTTTGTATTTTTGTTTCGATGAACGGGTTTGCTCAGCAGGTTTGCTCAGAAGGGTTTTCAGAGAATGAAGGCCCTGACTGTCATGCTGCTCCATCTTTTGGTATATGGGAACCAAACCCATGCGCAGGCCCGACAACTCCTGCAATTCGTTGGGTCCTCCTGGGGACCGGTCCAGCTGAAGCATGTGTCCTGTACAACCGGTGGATGTCCAAAGCATTCACCACCGAATAGTGAAGCAAAAGAGACATGCCTTGGGTCTAGCCCATTACCAGCAAGAATGGATAGTAAGAGTGGATGATGATGGTTAGGTTGCAGGCCTTTTGCTAAATAGTGATATTCTTGTTTACCGACCGTTACAGGTTTTTAATAGGACAGACCCAAGACATGCCAATCGTACTGGTCATTTCAGTTTGCTTTTCGGAACGCAGTGGCTTCCACCGATGTCGCCGTCGGTGACACAGCGCCCGGGCGAATCGACCCATTCGATGACCCGGCAATACTGATCGATCACTACCAGCACCCTCCAACAGGCTGTTAGTTGAGGGTTGTTGGACCCTAACAGGTCTCAATTGGTGACCTGTTGGAAGGTGCTGAAATCGCGTAGCGACATCGCCCCCACTGAAATCTACTGATATGTGAAAGCTTCTTGGAGCACAAACATGCCTGAAGAGCCAGGTCTAAATGGGCAGGTGGTGTAACCACTAGCCCAGCATGCACCATTGATACATTTTGCATCAACTTTGTTCACTTGCCAGCATCAAACTCACAGGCCGTTCCAATATATGTTCTCCGGCATCAAACCATCCCGACCCAGGATCACCCCCCCAGCCGAGCCGACACCGGTCGAAGGACGGAACCGACCGGCTCCGTCAGAGTGCCGGAAAGGACGGCCCGGACGGTGCAGACGGTGCAGGAGACGTCGATCTGCGAAATCCTGTGGCCTATGTGGTAGATCCTGACACGCACCCTTCTACCACTCACTTCTCATGGATGGTAGGTTGGCATGGTGGGTGGTAGAAGGGTAGAAGGTGGGGGCAGGACCTCACGCACCTGACCGAGTTAGCAAAATGGTTCTTCCCCAAAAGACTCGGCGTGGTTCTCTCGGAGAATCCTGCGAGTACGAGAAGAGCACCTATGCTGCCACAACCTTGTTCCTGGATAACCTGGTGCTCACCAAACACGGAAACCAGAAAGAATCCATCCTGTTTTGCTGTCTAAGGTCAAAGGTGCCTTCTGACTGGCGGGTGTGTTTTGGTTCGGTGTCCAGCTCAGCCCAAACCACGTCCTCCCACGCCCTGCGGCGCCTTCAGCAGGATGTCGCTCTGCGGCGCCCGCCCGGCGGTGAGCGGCCCCTTCGCGGTCGACGCGCCGATCTCCACCAAGGGCGGCACGGAGTTGCTGAAGGAGGAGGTGTGGCGTACCAGGACGAAGACAGGCAGGTCACCTGGGAGAGGGGGAAAGGAAGGGAAGGGAAGGGAAGAGAAGGGAAGGGAAGGGAAGGGAAGGAAGAAAAGTGACAATTTCTTCTTGTCGTGTTCACTTTTTTCCTAATAACGATGGCTTCCAACCTACTAGCGATGGCAACCAACCTAAGAGCGATGGCCTCCACCAGGAAGGAAGAAAGGGGTGGAAACAGGCGTGCTGGAAGCTGTTAGGAGGAAGCTCTGATTACATGTGTAGCAGAAAACTCCGAGCGACAGGAGTGCGTGAGCCAAACACCAGCAAAATAGCAGTCAAAGAAATTGACTGAAATGAGTGAAGGGTCCCGGTGGTGGTGAACTCAAAATTGGTTGATATCAAGAATCTTCCCCCGAAACCCACACAATTTGGGTTGCCCCCACAAAAATTAGGCAAGACTCAAAAGGTCCTTTAAAACGTGTCTCTTTCCTTCCGAGCTTCTCTTCACCCTCTCTTGCTTTACCGGCACCGGCGGAGGCACCGGTGGCGGTCGCGGCGCCGGGCCGTCCGGCGTGTCGCGGAGCTTTTGGATCTGCGCCCAAAGGAACGCGGAAGGGTTCCTGAGGTCCGGGAGTCCGAAAGGCTGGGCCTTCCACTGCGAGGAAGGCTCGGTTCTAGCGCACAAAGAACAAGAAACAAAGCACTGGGGATCGGCGGTGGGTGCGACAGTTCTAGATGACTGATGGTAAAACTCTTTGGACGTTAGCTGGATGCAAGATAGGGGGAGGACAAAACCAATTGGATCATTCTTCCCTCATCCTCATGTCTTCCTCGATTCTTCGTCGATCGAAGATGCAGCTGCATCCCCTCAATTCCAAGTAGCCAATGCCCTCCCCTCCTTTGCCCCCCTCACCTCCTCAGTCTGCAGGTGGTGTATGGAAAGCCAAATATTGTGTCTATCATTTCTGCAGAATATGATTGATTGTACATCATCCCAATCATCCCCTCAAGATTCCTCTCCATCTCATCTTCTTCATCATCTTCGTCATCTTCATCTTTCCTCCCCACTGTCACACTGCCTGTTTACTGTCACACCTTGCTCCTTCCATCTCAGCCCATCCCCTACCCCCCTTCCTCTCCCCAATCTTCCGTCCTCCTTCGTCTCAGGTCCATCTTGATCAACTTCTTCTGCGCCTCCGCCGGCAGCCGCCGCATGGCGCGGCAGCTCTTGGCGTCGATGCCGTTGAGCCGCAGGAAGCCCTCCACCGCCAAGGAGGCGTCGATGCCGCTCGCCTCGTCGGGCTCCTCGAGAGGGAGAAGACCGAGACTGGGCGCGGCTTGGCGACTGGGGCGGGGGAGCTGGTGAAGATGGAAGATATCTGGCACAACCAAGACAAGGTCGGACGGTCCAAAGTAAATATCCCACTTATCATTGGTGAATGTTGTAGGCTTAAGCAATCGAGAACTCTTTGGCAACATGGCAGGTGGTAGTACCAAGTGTCCCCCACATCGCAAAGCACGAGTGCCACTCCATGAGGAGTAGGGGCTGTTCCGGACCGAGCTTGATCGATCTGAGCTGTTTCCTGTAACATCTGAGCCGTTGCGCAGCCTGACGTCCAAAATGCCCCGGCACATGCATGGTTTGGTCTCTGGCCGAGGTAATTCTTTGATTCCAGAATCTCCCAGACTAGTCACTGGTCGCTTCAGATCAGCTCCTCAAGCGACTAGCGGCATCCTTCACCGTTGGCCCTTCTCCGCTCGTTGAACCGTCCCGTCCCCGATGGGCCGGGGGCCAAACGGGCCGGTCCCTCATGGGTGGCTTCTCCGGTCGATGGGCGGTCGCTGGCACCAACCAGCACCTTCATGTCGGGGTCACCTGGCTGGTTTCGCCCCAGCCCACTACCATCCGGAATCTCCAGGTCCCGGACACCCCGACATGAACTCTCCAATCGACGGAACTCTCATGGCTCACGGCAGCTCAGCGAGCACCGTGTCGGTGGACGAGAGGTCGCTCGAGGTCGGTCGAGGTCGGTGTCCTCGTCCATCTTCCGTTTTTTTGAAGAGGGTTCACTCTTCACCTGGAGCTGTTTCAGTTGGGACCCAGACAGATGCGAGGATCCAATCGGAGAAACGCCAGCGAATCACTTGGGAAAGCCAAGCCGACCCTCCAAACTCAGGACTTCCCAAATTGGGTGTTCAATGTTTTTCCAATGTGCACCTGACATGACGCTTTTTGATCAGGGGGACGCTTTAGAGCCTTTCAGATCAACATCATCAAAATATGGGTTTTACTCTTCAACTAGTCACAGACTGGATTCCTTTGAAGACACACGGAAAACACACACACACACACACACAAAACACACCAACACTAGGGCCACTTTCTCTTTGGGATCCCAAGAAAACTCTCATTTTCACAGCTCACTCGCCCTCTATTGCTTGGGAGGTGGATCCCGTTCTGGGGGACATCACTGGCATCTGGCCTCAAAGCCCGCAGACACTCAACACCTGCTCTTGCCAGTGCACATCCAACTCCAACAAAAACCTAGCAGGAGTCACAAGACGGGGTGGTCTTTAGTCCCACTCAGGTGCCGTGGAATGTGACGACGAACCACCCAACTCCTTCCGAACGGAACCGCGGAACCGGCACACCCCTGGTCGAACGTGACTGCTGGTAGTTCCAACTGTCCATCTCCACCAGGTCCCCACCACCTCACCACCTCCTCCCCACCACTTCACCACCTCCTCCCCACCTCGACCTCGCGCTTCAAGGGTTCCAACCCCAGACCCTCCGGCAGCGCCGGCAACGGGGGCGCCGTGGCGTCCGGATCCAGCGGCGGCGGGGGCGGCGGAAGCGGCGGCTCGGGCCAGGTCGGGGGAAGCAGCGGCTCCTGCGGGGAACTCGAAGGGTCGGAGCGGAGTGGAGAACCCACATCCTTTGGACACTTCAGGGGGGTATATGGTATCTGTTTTCTTATTTTCAATGTCTTTTACGTTTTTTTTGTTGCTTTTTTTTAAATTATCATCAATGTCTGTTCCACTTTTTTGTGGCAACACTTTATACGTTTGCGTTTGAACACATCTGTCCTGTAGGTGTGTGGCAACAACATGGCAGCATTTGTGTCGGATGAGCACACGTCGTGTTCTCAAAGTGGCGATGAGTTACGACATGCTTTTGTCATGTTTGGTCTCAGAACGAGGGCTTCTGCATCCAAAAAAAGACCTGCCAAAAAGTGAGTCCTATCCGGCTCGATCCATGTGGGGCTGGGGACCCCACGAAGCACTCAGCATCGCGGAAAAACAGGTTCCTTTCTAAAAGCACCCTTATCTACGAAGCACTGGAGGTGGTGGACAGCATACGGTTCCTGTTGGTGTCAAGTCAACATGTGGTCGCCACCACTGGCCGCCCCGGGTGGTGGACCTCAAAGCCCGCAGCTTGAGCTGGGGGAGCTGCAAGAGCTGGTGGATGGAGGGTTCCAGCCCAGGCCATGCCGACCAAGGAGACCTGGATCAAACAGGTCAAAGCACGCTGATGTCTCACTGACTTTGGTTGTATGTTGGCTTATTTCTTTCTTTCGTGTTTTCTTGCTTTTTTCCTTCCTTCCTTCCTTCCTTTCTTTCGTGTATCCAGCCATATAATAGGTAGACCCCTTATTAATATATAGAGGAGCATCCACTGCGACTCAGCCGGAGGATCTCCCTTTGAAAACACACATCCACATGTGTATATGCGGAACGATGTGGCTGGTCGATAGCAACTCCGCCGTGGTCAATGGGCACCGCAACCTCCCTCTCACCTGAAATTTGGTTGTTGGAAGACACACAGCGTGGGCCCAGCTTCATGCATATCCAGTGACATGCTCAGTTTCATGTCAAGAAACACGTGATATCCGGTCATATCTTCTCTTCAAAAGGGAGGTTCAACTCACAACCCCCCAAAAAATCCCAAGAAACCCGTGTAAACAGAACCTTATGGGGTAGCATGCCCCATGCTAGCATGCGAGATGCCAGACATGATGCTCGAACCTGTTGGTGATCCAACCCGCAAGGACCACTGCGATCACTCCGCACCACATGCTTTCCAAATGCGGTTTTCGTGTGTTTTTCTACCTTCGAAGCTGCGGTTCTTTGTTCTTTCCATTTCAACAGGAAAGAAAGGACGAAATGCATGGGACCTTCCTATTTGTGACCTTCTTACCATGTCCAGTGGGATTGGTCTCAACTGTAGAAGATGATCACTTGGATCACCACCGGTGGGAACCCCGCTGTCCCGCTGCCGGGCCACCAAGTGCTGCGAGGGGTGGCGACCACCCAGGCCGATCCTGAGAGGAGCCCCTAGTAGCGTCCTTGCTCCTAGGAGCGATGCCAGGAGCCCCTAGTAGCGTCCTTGCTCCTAGTAGCGATGCCAGGAGCCCCTAGTAGCGTCCTTGCTCCTAGTAGCGATGCCAGGAGCCCCTAGTAGCGTCCTTGCTCCTAGTAGCGATGCTCATGGACTGCCAGTAGCACGATTCGTCCTTTCAATGGACTGGTGTGGGTGCCAGGAGGGTCCATACCGAACCTGAGGAGGTACTGGACCCGTTACACACCCGGATCCCCTCATCCCCTTCAACTGCAGGGGTGAGGTAGTGGCAGTGGTAGTGGCCTAGGGATTGAACCCGGGTTCGATGCACCGACCATAGTTTCGCTCTTACAGAGTTGCTGCGGCCCACGTGCCACGAAGCAATGCTAGTATGTCTATGCTCCGTGACCCTTCGCTACCTCACAGCTGCAAGCAGCTTCCCGAAGTCCGAAGTCCCTTCATTCGTCCCCAAACCATGGAGGGCCTTTTTTCAGCTCCTCCAAAACCAACCCCTCCGGAGCACTGAGATCTTCAGTGCTCAGCTGCTGCGTTGCCGAGCAGCTCATGGTCATGTGACAAGATCTGTAGCTGGAGCTCCGCCGGCAGCTGCCTCATCGCCTGCCCGAGGGACAGAACCACTCGTCGATCCAGAAACGACCCACTGCAACAGGAGCCTTTTGGAGTCCAAACCTACTTCTCCAAATGGAGACATGGAGTATCTTCGAAATACATCCTGTCGAGCCTCTACATCATAAATAGAGCCTTTAGGATGCATTTATGGAAGACACATCTGCCAACATCTGCACACCTCGCCCCACCCCAAAACCACCTCACCCACCCGGCCTCCCGCCCTCCTTCATCGATGCCATGCCGCCGCAGAAAGGCTTCCACCACCCCGTCGGCGCTGCTCGGTGCCGGCGCGCCCGGCAGCGTGGGTGGTGGCCGCGGCGGCCACAGGGGTGGAGGGAGATGAGCGTCGTGCGGCATGTGGTTGGACTCCTTGACCTTGAGACAGAGAACAGAAGAGAGGGTGGTGAGTGTCTGAGGTGTCTGAGCTTGTCCGAGTTCGCAAAATTAGGCCAGTCCTGGTGTCCAGTTCCTGCCTTTTGAATGCTTTTGAGACAAAGGTCTTTGGGCCGTGAAGAAGTCTGGAACCGTTCCACTTGACATTTCATCCAGGGGCACATGGAGCTGCCATGATTGTGTGATATTAGCTTTCTTGCTTTCTCCAAGCTGCTTCGCTTGGTACGTAGCAGCGCACACATATCTGTGACAACCACCCTGGCCGTCCCTGGCCGTAGCCTTCTTAAAAAAGGTGATCACAAGTCCATGGCCCAAAGAACCCAGTCTGCTCTGCTCACCCAGTGACGCTCCGAATCCTGGACATCAAATAGGCGCTGGGATTTCGACATCTCCTGAAACACGTTCGGCGGGCCCGGATGGCGCGAGTGTCATGGAAGTGTCAGAGTGGTCTGAGACAGGCGAAGAAGCAACTGAGAAGCGTGGAACGCTGCGGAAACGCATCTCAAACATCAGCTTTCATGTACAGGTGTTGACTTGGATAAATATTCGGATCAGATATATTCAGATATTTATTCGTTTCGAGCATGAAACACAAAAGACTGTACGTATTCCATTGGATGCCTGTTTTTCTGCGTCCTTTACGAAAGCAGTCTTCTATGACTGAATGGTTCTGTGGGGTGAAGGTCAGTGGAACGAAACGGCGAAGTGGAAGACCAAACACATCCACTATCTAAGACATCATGTGACATCTTGTGACATCTCCGATTCCAATCACCCTTAACTTAAGAGTCTTTAGTGAACTACCATGGTTTTTGCCAAGGTGTTTAGAGTACAAAACCAGCTCAACCACATAGTTAACATATCCCTGTTTTGACTTCGACCCTCCCAACCAGGCAAAGTCTTGGCTTTTCTTTCTGCCGCTGCCTGCCCAACCCGAACCGAACCGTCGATGCTTTCCCCACTCGATCCCGCCGAGCTGCGCGTAGTCCCCATCGCGCATCACCAGGTCCTACGCAGAGCCGCAGCAAAACCAGACCGGGCGCAGACCGGATCTGAGAAGCTAGTGTGGGTTGATGCTGTTGTCACCTTGCCTTGGATTTTCTCACCTCGCCTTGGAGGGCGTGTTTTCGCATGCGCCTCTTTCTTCCGGATTGCAGATAGAGTGGTGTGCTTCAGGGTGTGCAAGCAACCGCATGTTTCCTGGTGCAACATGTACGCAAAATGCGCATGCCCTGTTCTAACCAATTATTGGCTACGACGTTGGTCCAGTGGTGCAAGGGGCGCACAGACTCCGGACTCCAGTCTTTCTGTCCCCAGGGGGTGCAAACATGAACATCCAAGAAGTCAATTTTCCTGGAGTTGAACGCATGTCACCTCGCTCGCTGATTGGATGAAAGGTGGAAGACGTTTGCCGAGAGTCAAACACAAGACGTTCGCCGAGAGTCCTTCTATCCCCTGAACTTAATTTGGATCATTCCGTCTTGGGGCGGGAGGAGAGCAAACCAGAAATCCAATTTTCGAGCCACCCACTCTGTCACACGACTGGTTTGAACCGGATTTGCGCCCATTTTCCCTGCCCTGGCTGACATGTTGGCATCCTCCTTCAAAACCCATCTTCAATCCCACGAGGATCCGCAGAAAACAGTACTCGACTATATGACATCCACATCAGTTTAGAGTTCCTATGAGTTCCTCAAACACACTTGTAGGATCTTCCTCTAGACTCTAATCCCTTCCAATCCATCGTGAATCGGCCACGGCCGCCCGGGCCCTCCTGCTGTTCCGGCCGCAGCTCCCGGAAGGCTTGACAGGCATCCTCGTCGAAGCATGCGCTTCGAAGGAAGTGGCCCACCTCCTGCGCGGCTGGGCTGCCAGGTGAGATGAGGAGGAAGTTCGAAGAAGGCAAACAGAAAGAGCAGCTTCTTGTTACTAGTAGCGATGCCCTTGCTCGTAGCAGCTTCTTGCTCCTAGTAGAAAGGCCAGGAGCCCCTTGTCCCTAGTAGCATCCTTGCTCCTAGATGGAGGAGTTTTGGGGCCGTTTTTCGGAGTTTGGGGAGATGCGAACTGGATGCTGGAGCCTTTCCCATCCCGCCGCTCCGCTCCTCTCGCTGCATCCCTCCGCCTCGCCCTTCGCCCTTGCCGTAGCCCTTGCGGATCCGAGACATCAACACTGCCGACGTGTTCTTGGCGCCCTTCCTTGACATGGGACGCTGCTGGCAGAGTGCCCATGGATCCCGTGCGGACACCAGCCACTGGGTACCGGGGTTTGCTTTTGGGACACTGCTTGAGCGATTGGAGATGACAGAAAAGGCTGTATTTTCTCTTTGTAAGTGTTATAGCCATCAACCAGGTCCGAACGTTGACGTTTCATCTGTGGTATCGAAACTGCCTCACATGGCCCTCATCAGACCATCCAAGTAGGGCCCCTCCCCAGTAAAGGAAGTTCCTTTTGGGGTCACCTAACTAGGAACAAGAAGCTACTAGTTGGAGGCCATCGCTATTAGCTTGGAGGCCATTACTAGTAGCAAGAAGCTATTAGTAGCTATTTTTGCTACTAGACGTAACGGTAGTCAAGCCAATTTTAGACATCGCCGTGCTTGGCCGTCCAGGGAATCCACATGGCCGTCTGTTCCACCACGCCGGTGAAGGGCGTCGCCGTCGGGTGGGCCAGGCGGCAAGTCGGCGGCGACGATCTCCAGCTGTTGTTCCAAGGGCAAACTCCGCAGGGCGCTGGCGACCTCGATGGAGATCTGGTGCCGCGCCAGGAAGTCCAAGACCTCCAGCGAGCGACCGCGACTCGGAGTAGAGTAGACCGCGTAGTGGTGCGGCACGAGTTCTGCGGCACGTCGTGGGGAGACACGAAGTGGACTCCATGGACTGCCCTGGAAGTGGACGCCATGGCGACAGAAAGACGCCTGACGCTTTCCGAAACCCTGCACGGTGAACTCCACCTTCGTCATGGTGAGTGTCTGTCTGCAGGAGCTGGTCAAGCGAGCGTACTGTCAACTGAATCGGATCTGTAATCGAACTCTTTCTGCCACCATCGAATTCAGAAAAACACTTGCACTTTTTTCGGTTTCTTCCCTCTTCAACACGTATGCTCTTCCCACCCCAACACCACCAAAACCAATCCCCCCTACCCCCCGCACCCGCGCCGCACCCGCCGCCGCAGCCGCGCCGCACCCGCCGGTGCCTTCTTGGACGCCTCGAGGCCGGCGGCCTCGCCCGCAGCCACCAGGGCGCTAATGCGGTCCATCAGCGCGTCGTAGGCGTGGCCGTCGCCTGAGACAACGAGGTCGTTGGAGATGACGAGGCGCTGCTGCTCCGGCGACAGCTCCCAGAGCGACTGACAGGCCTCCAGCGCACGTGGTGCGGAAAGGGGTGGTGGTGCTGTTGGGAGCCGTTTGGAAGGGCCTAAGGGGGTGAAAAGAACAGGGAAACGACCCAAGATCTGGTCCTGCAGCACCAATTGAAGGTGAATTTCTTCTAAACCTGCCTTGGGTCACAGGCCCCTCAGGCGAGGCACTTCCGACTGGAACACCACAGCGTGTGGATCAGCATTTGCGCTGAACAACAGGGATTCTGACCTCAGCAGGGAAGTGGGGAATATAGCAGTGAGGGGCACAGAATACTTCAAACAACTCAGAAGCACTACTCGGCTCTGCCTCCACGTTGATGGAGTGCCGTTCCAGAAAAGCCTCCACGCTTGCACGCAGGTCTTCTGGTGGCGGTGGCGGCGGCGGAGGTGGTGCTCCTGTCGCGCAAACGAGAAACCCCACTCCTCCAATTCGGTGGAATGCAAATAAGGTTCTGTAAGTCTGAAGAGGATTTCTGGGGATGGTTTTCGTTGGGTCACTCTCCCCATAAGAGAACACAGGAAAAACAAAAGGTCTAAAAAAAGGTTTGCAACGTTTTTTTTTGTTTTCCCACTATATAGTTCCCCAGGCCACAAGCTGACCACCGACCCCCTGGGTTTGGTTCGGACGAGTTCGACCAGTCTACAGTCTACACCGGGGGCGAGATTTCGGTCTATACCAGAAATGCACCCCCCAAACGGTTTTGGGATTCCGAACTGTCTGGTGGCGAGGAAATTCACACCACTCTTCCCTCCCGAAATCCTGCTAGGAAGCAACAGCCACCAAACATGGTGACCCTTGTCTTTTTCTTCCTCCTTGGTGTTTGTTTGCATCTTATGAACCAATATGAAGCCAACGACATGACCTCCAAGATTTCCTGCCCCTGTTGCCTTCGCTGCCTTCCCCCCATCTCAAGTGAGAGGGGGCCATGACTCCGGACCCATCCCTGTCCTTCTAGTCCATTCGGCTGTAGGCCCTTGGCACGGCGGATCCTGGCAGAACTTCCAGGACAACGGTCGAAGCATCGAACGGAGCATTTCGGGCATCGCTACGAACGGGGCGAAACTGGCCTTACTACTAGGAGCAAGTAGCTACTAGGAACCTGGGCATCGCTATTAGCAGCATTCTTACTACTATAGGAACAAGACGCTACTAGGGGCTCCTGGCATCGCTACGAACGGAACAAGAAGACCAGCTACGGTGCGCTCTGCTTCGTGTCCTGCTTATCGGTGCCGAGTGGTCCAAAGAAACGAGGAGATCCGGCCATGTTCACAGCGAGCTCACGAACAACTACCAGCACCGAAACCAACAGGTCTCCGAAATGGAGGGTTGGGAAGGGCCCTAATTAACAGGTTTCAATTGGTGACCTGGCAGTGAGGTGCTGGTATACAGTCTTGATGAATATAACCCTCCACTTGGATTTGTTAAAACCTCTCCATGTGAAGGGTTGATATAAACTCAGTCCAAGAGCTACGCCTGATAACCTCCCATGGCGCTCCAACCTGTCGACCCTGCCCATCCTCGACAAGAGCACCGCTGAGGGGTTTTGCGCTCGTGTGATGCCGCCCTCGATGACGTAGCGCTGGAGCGGGGGCGGCAGCAAGCGCAAGGCAGAGGAGGCATTGTCATCAATCTGGTGCTGCTGGAGAAACCTGGCGCTGGCGGCGGCGAAGTGGGACCGGTGACACGAAGGGTGAGTGCGAATAGGAGATGTTGTGGACATGAAAAGGAAGAGCAACATGACCTTGCAAGAGTCCATGTCAGGACTTGGGGGGCCGTTGTGACTTGGAACTGATATCTTTGGCACCTGGTGCTGCCTCCTCTACCTCCCGGTGCTCCGTTCTTTTGTGGGCCAAGATGGGCTAAGGAGCTCTTCCACAGTCACCGCCAGCTGGATGTCATCCACTTCGCCCATGGCACGCGCATCGCGTTGGGCCGACCGCGTGCGGTCGGCGGGCGCCGCGCCCACAGCGCTAAGGTTCGAGGTGTTAGCTTAGTCAGCTTAGTCCGCAAATCTGGAGGACCATCGAATTGTGACATGTATATCTTCTGCCAGAATTTCCAGTTCTTATCTGCAGATATCTGCAGATCGAACTCGAACCATCGATGAGTTGACTGCTAGCTAGCCTAGCTGTGGCTTTCCTGAATTTCTTGGGGGCTGACTTGAAGTCCCTCCAATCAGCTGGCCAGGTACCCATCTCGGGCCTGCTCACTGTGGCGATTTGAGAATGCGACCCCCTGTCCTTCAACAAACCTCACCGTTGGTTTCATTGTCATTGGTTTTCTTCGGACTGGATAGATGCCCCACCTGCTCTAGTAGGATGTTCTCTATAGGCTATAGGTGTGTTATGGCGTTTTCTATGCCCTATAGCTGCTTTCATGTCAACCATGATCTACTACATTGAAGCCATCCAGAAAAGGCTTCAGGCGCGCGCTTTCCTCGTCCCAGCCGAACATGAAGCCCAGCCCTGTGGGCTTCGGTGGTGGTGTGTGGCCCTGGCGGGGGGGGGGGGGGCACGGATCTCCGTATCCACGTCCGGACGGATCGAGTTCCGGAGTCTTCCCCTTTCGACCGTGTTGTTTCGCTCGCCCGGGGAGTCGAGACCGGAGACGGTTGGAGACTCAGTTTCACACACCGAGCCAAAGGGGGGGTTGGACTTCTTCCAACCGAAGGGGTTGGTCATACATGGTCATACATGGTCATACATGGTCAGGGTTTGTGCTCATAGTGACTCATACCCTGCTAACCATCACATGACCCATCCTGCAGTATCAGGATCATGGCGGTGCATGCCAGTTGTTGGAAGTGTAGAGAAGGCGAGAGAAGAAACTGGTCAAGGAGCGCAAAGGTCTCGACAACGGAGGGTCCCCAACAAAAACAAGAGCATGGAGCTTGTGCTTACCCCCAATAATTCATAGCCCCTCCCAGCAAGGTTCGCAAAACATCCTCTTGCGCATGCGGCAATGTGGGTTTTGAGGGAAAGCAAGCTAATAGCCTGTTCTTTTTCAACAGCATTACAACACCCGACAGGCTTTGAGAACGAAGAGAACTCCGGACCGACTTCCACCCCCACGAAGCACCCCGACGACCCATCCTTCTCCGGGCTCCCCGGGCGAGTAGATGCGAAAGGCCGAGGATTCCGTATCCGCCGACCACATGGCCTGGATGGAAGGGGGGGTGGATGATGACCACATGACGGGCATGGTGATGATATGAGTGGTGGAGAAGGTCCAAAGGACTGGGGGTCATCACGCCGCGACTTGCGGATCACGCCAGCCACCCCAGTCCTCAATCCAGTCCTCAGTCATCGTAAAAGCAGGATCCTTCGGGGCATGGTGTTGAGTGCAAACATCTGAACACCACTGAAAAACCATGCCAACATGGAAGACTAAGTCCAAGCAGTCCTAAGTCCACTGAAGACTAACATGGACCCTGAAAACCACTGCTCTGTAGAGCATCGTCTCAAGGTGCCAGGTCTGCAGAGCAACCCGGGTCTCCGGCGTGTCCGTTACATGGGCCTTCAACCTGAACGGATGGTGCCACCGACAGACTGGACAGACCACTGGGAGGTGACGTTGCAAGCCCAAGCGGGCCACGGCCATGGGGCGCGTCATCCGGCGGCAAGCAAATCCATCGCGCCGCGTGCCGCCTCTCCCCACCGGTACCGAAAGCGTCAAACGGAAAGGGGAGAAGCTTTGGTGATACACGTTGAGATGGGCTTGGTAGACAAGGCTCGCCAACTTTTTGGTGATAACGCAAAATCGATTCAGCATTTTTTCATTTTTGCGGAAAAGACACGCCGTGTAGCGACAGGCAGGGGAGCTTGTAACCTAGTGGCAACCACCTAGAAGCGTGGCCTTGTTGAAGGAAAGCTCGGTGCCCACCTGCAACTGCTTGCTGCAGCTGAGCAGGGGAGAATTGCTTTGGGTGAGTGCCATGCTGCTTATACAACTGAGGCATTTCCAGCGCTCGGACCGGCCGTCTCGGCTGCTCGGCCGCTCTGCACCTGCGCCAGTCCGCACAACTGAAAGCATCGGCGAGCGGCGCTGATCCACGTCCCGTCCTCGTGTCTCTTGGATCGTCTCATTCGTCACGAGACTTGAGGCGGTAAACTTGCCTCATTCTTCACTCATGTTTCCTCATTGCCTCAGCTTTTCGGGATGCGCCAGCGCCAGCAAAAAGGCTTCAGCAAGGCTTGGAACTTGCGCCTCCTTCCCGGTGATCCGCGGCACACATGTGGCTCCTGTCGCGATGAGTGTACGATGACAAGCTTGATCCGAGACCTGGCTGTGTTGAGCACGAAGCTCAATCTGAGATCACCCGCCTTGGCTTCGTGAACTGAACACCCAAGAATGACATGAAGAAGCACGTTTGATGGTTGATCACCTTGCGCATTCAGTTCCGTTGTGATGGAGGATGTGGGTGGGAAGGGATTCATGAATTCCATGGTGCCCTCTACCCAGGGATGAGCTGCCCCCCATCCGACCTGTTGTCTTTTTCCACCCCACCCACCGACATCCCTTGGACCATGTGCCTTGACCATGTTGAGCACGTAGACGCCATAGAGACATTCAGAGCTACTGACATACCTCGAGCGCAGCGCTTCGCGGGGGGGTCCAGGGACTCGGCGACTCAAGACGATGCGAAAAGGACCTGTCCCAAAGCAAGAGACCATAGTGCAGTGGGTCCAACGACCGGGTGGTTGGTTTGACCCTTGAAGCCCAAAAAACACCAAAACCTCTTTGCAAACCTTGACCCCAAACAACACCGTTTGTCTTCATCCTCAGCTTGCAGCTCCGATCCTCCAAGAAAACTGGAGCTGCTGTTGGGCCCTGTTGAACGGCTTGGTCTTCAAGAGCTGAAAATACTAAAGCCATTATGTAAAAGGCTACTACTAACAAGAAGCTACTAGGAACAAAGGGCATCGCTACTAGGAGCAAAGGACGCTACTAGGGGCTCCTGGCCCTCAAGAGCTTGGTCTCAAGAGCTCTCTCAGTACTTTCCATCCCTCATACCTCACCTACCCCCAGGGCTGGAAGAATCAATGAGAACCTGAAATCCCAGCAGCTGGAGTTTCTCCAACATCTCCATCTCTTTTTTCTTCGTCGCACTGTGAAAGAACAAAGGGCATCCCTCAGTTGGGAGATCCGTCCTCAGCGGATGTGGGGCCAAGATGCATGGACATGGCAAGCTTATTGTCGAAGGTGTATCCTGGGAGAGCTGGGCATCTTGCTATGTTAAGGACTTCAAGGCGGCTGGCTCATAAGCCGTTGGCAGTACAACAGTCATCCAGATATGTAAAGATACACATTAACATGAGTCAACGACTGAAACGAGCATGTTGAGACGTAAAAACATAGTAAGCAAGAAATGGTTGAAACGTCTTGGGCCGAATGCCAACTCCAGAATGCTTTCAGGCCGATGAGGTCCTTTCCAACATCCATACCGAACCACTTGCTTCAAAGATGACGGTGGAATCACAGGTGCAAACATAGATCATAGAAAGTACAATACCCAGGCTTGGTCAGCATCCACCCTTGTGTGCTGGAGGCCACCCGCAGGCTGCTGTAGGATGCAAAAGTGACCAGGGGATGATCTCCCTGATTCAGTTTTTCAGGACAAACGGGTAGGCTGGGTTAGACGGCTCTTCACTCGATCGCCCCAAAAACATCAACACCCAAGACATGTGCTGATCTCTTTTCTGCTACACTGCTACGAAGGTCTCTGGATTCGGATCTTGGGTGTTTTTCATGGGTGTGCTACGAAGGTCTTAGGTGTGGAAGTATGCATGAATCGGGCAGTATGTAGCAGGATCTCCTTTGAGCCTCTATCTTGGGGATCCATCTTTCCTGCACAGCTTGCCTCTCTTGCGCATCTTTTACCAGAACTTTCTCATCTACTCCCACCCCTAAAAAACCTAAGATACTACTACATGAAAACACGTGGATATATACAAGAACTTAGAATGCTTTTTTTCCCCGTTTGATGACCCGCCAGCAGCTTTGTTTTCAGCTATGTCACTTAGCAAATCCAACCACCAGGAGGCATCTGGACGGCTAGAATCGTCCTGGCGTGCAGAACAAACCACCACTTCACAGGCTGGACATGCTCCTGTGCACGTTTGGACACGACAAGAAGACTCGTGCACATGCAGCTGTAGGGGATAATAGATTGAGTTTCCTTGCCTTGGTTTCTTTTCAGAATATGGTCATTTTGTTTCCGTTCTTTTTTCGGTTGATACTCACTGCCGGTCTTGGATTTGCTCCAAAGACCGCACGTTTCTGCCATCCCCAGCTTGAATTGTCGAATGGGATGTCGCGACATCCAACTTTGAGAAACGCACCTGAAGAACCCCTGGTTTCAATTTTCATACAAGGCTCACTCGGCTTCAACAGAAAAGCTGGGTCGCGAACGCTCCAAGACTGCGAATTTCCGATGGTTTTTGCAGTATGGAGCTTTTAGGCAACATCAGCTGAAAACTCGTCCATGACGGTTCTTCACAGAAGCGAAGAACCGCTGACCAAAACCACCAAAACCGTCAAAGTCATCGGCCTGCAGGGCTTGCAAAAGCCTTGGCCAATCCAGGGTACTGCGATTGGTGTACGCGCAATCCTCGGTGCGATGCACGATACGATGTGCGTGAGATGAAGGGACTGTGACAGTGCTAAAATCCACAGGATTTGTCTTCAAGAGTTCGGTTCTGCTTGATCCATGAGGTCTGCCTTTTCTCGATTCATCCCCTAGACATGTGGAACCACCGTCTGCTCGTGGAACTATGCGGGGCTCTATGACTCTATGCACTACCCTTGTCTTGAAGAAAACGGGTCGCCTCTTTTTTAGGCCAAACGGGTCGCTCGGAAACCGAGCAATGGCGTAGAACGCCCCGTCCAAGAGCTCGGATGAAGGTTCCAAGAGAGCTGGGGATCGAGATCGGATGACGTCGTCCATAGCTTGTGCAAACATGGCAGCGAACAGGTTCGCTTCGACACGTTTCAGCAGCACGAGAGAGCCATACAGGACCACTTTTTACATCTGCCCTCTTTTGGGGGACTCCTTTCCTTTATCATGTAGAGTCGGAGGTCTGACTGTGCATACTCTACACCCTCTCCTCCACTGAAGAACGCGAGAGCCTTGTAACATCTTACCAACTTCATCGACCTTTGCGGAGCATCCCTACATCCGACATGTTCGGACCTTTCTTGGGCCAATGGAAACCGAGCAACACGCTGACCCACATCCACCGACACCCACCTACACACCCGATGATTCTAATTTGCAATCTACTAAGAGACTTGGACTTAAGCTGTGACTCGAGAAAAACCAAGGTCGAGGTGATCCCAAACACCCTGTGGATGGTTGAAACCAGGATACCGAAACTGTTGCAGCCTTCTACACGCCCTGTCGCTGTGCCAAACTCTTCTACCTCTCGTACTCCCTTTGACCCCCTCAGTGCCCCTCGTCCTCACACTCCTCCTCTCCGCTTCGGGCGTCGTAGTCGTTGTTCCGAGGGATGCCCGGATAGCTCCAGTCGTAGGAGTGGAGCAAGGCAAAGATGGGCCATTCCGTGCCCATGATCACCGTCAAGGGGATCTGGAACCTCGAGATGCGTCTCTCCGCTCGGAGCGACCCGACCCGGAGCTCGGAGCGAGTTGGAGCATTCAGTGAGAAGACCAACGGCACAGGGCGACTTCGGTTGGTGGTGGTTTGACCCCAAGCGGTCAGTCACCGGGTTTGACCCTGTTTTGGAGCCTGTTATAATCCAGTTCATGTCTGAAGCGGGCTTCAGGAACGGCACATGTTGGAGGCGGACGAGCCTGGATGCACCCCCCCTAATATTAATAAACCAGGTATTTGCAAAGTCTCAACAAGGACCAACAACTTTGACCATCATGTAGACATTTAGGCACATAGGTCAAAGCTACCACAAGCTGCCTGTATTGATGTGAACTACAGCCTGAAAAGCATGAGACAGTGCTGGATCAAGCGATGTCGAGATCACGTACTCGACTTGTACAAGCAAGAGATCCAGCGGTCGGCTGTGCTGGATGCATGTGACTGGAATACGGCCGTAGTTACTTCTGAACATCTCAAGAACATGTTTGGCACACCAGGCGAACAACCTTTCAGAACAGCTAACGTGACACCGGCATAATGTGAATGGATGAGACGTGTTTGGGGATGACACGATTGAAATGAACATGTATGGCCGGCATTCGTCCACTGGTTGGCGAGTGAACTCACAACAGATGATTGAAACTCATCTTGAACGGTAACGATACCATGCGGACTCTTTTCTCGAGTAGAAACGGCCTTGTACACTTCTCGTTTGTGCTATGTCATCTTAGATGAACATGTATGCAACCTGTCCATGAGTCCTTTTACCTCACATTCGCACGTAACGATACCGAATTTTCGTTGGCGCCCGGCTGGCAAACGCAGCAACAACGGCTCGTGTGTAGCACGGGCACCCTTAGGGAAGACCTTCCCAGCGTGTAACAATGGATCTTCCTATCCAAACCAGTAAATGGTTCCCTGAACAGCAAAATGAGTACTAGCTTGAATGATAGGTATATCATATATCGATCAGCAAATTGTTGTGCAACCGTGAAGAGATTGCGCAACAGGGTATTGCTGTAACAATCTGTAGCAAAGCTTGGCTTTCTCATGTGCACTGCTGGCAGAATCAAAGTCGAAAGCAAGGAGCTTAGCTCCATGGGGCACTCTACAATGACACTTCTGTTGAATAGGGTGAAGGGCTTTGGAAACCCAAAAAAACGTCAAACAAATGGAGTGGCCCAAAAGGCTGGGCCCTGGGCCACTCAGCACACTCCGAAAGGCGCATGTGACACACGAGCTCCCTGAAGAACGAACGCGCCCTCACTTGTGCTGGTGAAAACGCTTCGGCGCTTTCGGCAACAACCGTTTTGAGACGAACGAGAACCTCCATGCCCTTTCTTCTCCAAGGAATGGGTGGCAGCTTTCAAGTTCCAAATTTCCAGGGTGATGTGATAATTTGTTTCAGTTGTAAAAGAGCTGGCAAAACGGTGAACTTTCTGTGGAATCAGCCATGTTGCCAGCTCTTTTGAAACAGATCAGCTTTTTCGCTATCAATTGCACATCTGAGGAACAGCTCATTGGAAATCCATGAGGAGTGCGAGACGAAGCATTCGAGATCTCCTGCGCTGTCGCGCTGTCCGGAAGTCGTTGAAGAGCGTCACCGACGGAGAGAAACATCGACACAACGGGGAGAGTGTCGTCACGCTGCTTGGAGGCTCCAAGAGTTTCTTGGCTTGGTCTACTTTTCACTTCCCAAATGTGTTTCATTGGGGGGGGAGGGTTAATTACGCTGTTTCAATTTCCGAACACATCAAACAAATGGTCCTGGTGGGAAGTGTCTTCACTCGGGTTTCTGCTTGGAGGCCATGCAAAATGACTTCGCTAGGTCCTGCAGCATGCAAGCAGTGGAAACTTAGATTGACACGTTACAAATAACATTTCAAGATTCCTTCATCTTGGGTTGTTGCTATTCACAGGAAAAGTGGATGATCATGGTGAGACTCTGGAACAACAGCTTACCAACCCACTGTCAGGTCCCTTGAATATGGACAACATGTCAGGTCCTTCTGGATGCAATTCATTCAAACAGGTGGGGGTTGAAAAAACATGTTCGTCGATGGGAAGCTGGGTCAAAGGAGACACACTGTTTTGGACATCGACGACATGTCTTCGACACATGGCGTTGCTCTCTCTCTCTCTCAATCTCTCTCTCTCTCTCTCTGTCTGTTCCTCATTTCATTCGATTGGACATCCTGCACCTCGAATCACCATGTCTGACAACATCGTCCCCCCGTTATGCCCCGTTCCCATTGAACAGGAGGCTCGACGGCAGTAGCCCAACCGAGCCACAATAAATATACAAACACGAGCAGAATCAAGACATCCTCGAATGGGTCTTATGAATCCAGAGTCGACATGAAGTCAGGAAGAACGGTCATCCATGATGCTCACCAGCTCGCCTTTTCTTTTCAAAACTTTTGTCCATCTTCCTCCCTTCCGCTTGCTCGTTTTCTTTCCACACGTCCTTCAGTAAGGCACATCAAAATCCGTGCCACCTGGAGCGATCGATCGAATTTCGCATCCCATCCGGGCCACGGCGAAACACCCATGGGATTGACGTGATCGTCTCTACAAAAGGTCCGTTACAGTATCGTTGTCATCGTTAACAAGGGGAGTCACACAATGGGACTCACGTTACTGTATCTCCTTATATTCCTTTTCAACAAACACCCGGTTATATTCCGTCATCATCTCTACATAGTAGGAGTGCTTGACGTCCCCCCCATCATCCTCTTGCCTACCTTCCAAAGACAAAAGAAACACCGTTTCTTAACAAACACATACCAAACCCGTCGGCTCTTCAATAGGCCGCATTTCAACCACTTCATGCGCCACTTCTAGTTTTTTAGCACCTGACCAAACTCTCTCAGCCGGCCAGCCAGTCACTCACTTACACGCACACACAAACACAAACACAAACCGTATACCGTCTCTCTCTCTCTCTCTCTCGCTCGCTCTCTGACGCACACACACACACAAAAAGAAACACACACGCACATGTACTGAGGACCACTGTATCGACTCTGACCACTCTCTCTAAACCGGCGACCTGCAAGGTCAGAGTGCCCAGTGGACACTCGGCCCAGGCAGCTCCCAGTGCTCGGTCCAACGCCTCGTTTTGGCGCGAACACGGCGGACGTGGTGGGAGGGATGGTGGTGTTGAAGACCAAGGTGGGTCTGTTTTTTGGGTCAAAAAGAACATGGGGAGGAAGGAGCTGGGAAGTGGTATATCACTGGTGCATCACGGAAGTGACCAAGAGATTCAGCGATTTCACAAAAAGAGAAAGAGAGTTATGCTGAAATTTGCGCCGCGGAGAAAGATGCTACAGTAGATGAAATGATGGGCGCCAAAGTTCCCCGCAGGCGCTCGGTGTTTAAGCTAAACGTGAAAGATCTTCGGAACTTTCAACACCTTCCGGATCCCGGACCTGGTTCAAACACTAGATTGCCCCCCCCCAATGCTGCAACTGGGTTCCAGGTGCTCGGATCCACCGGATACACCGGATCCAACCGATCCACGGAGTGTTGGAGGCCGCTCGTAGGGTGGAGGCCACAATTTAGGCTCCCATTGCCATTCGGTTCCCATTACAATGAGCTTGGAGGCGCTATCGGATCCACCTCTCAAGGATCTTCGGAAGCCCCCCGTCCCTGCCTCGAAGCTGGCTCGGAAGCCCCCGCGTGACGCGAGTCCGCCGAAGCGCTTCTCGAGCACGGTCATGACCACGTCCTGCCCGGTTTGTCCAGGGGTGAAGTTTCCATGGCGATCCTTCGTAGTCTGAAGAACAGAGGGCGAACATGTGAAGGGTAGTTCTAGTACCTACAGTAGGTCAATGGAGGAGAAACACATCTATTAAGGTATATTATAATATATTATATATATGACATGTAAAGTATTGCTGGGGTATTGGATGATATCGCATGGTACCAGGACACCTTGCTTGACCTACCTTGGTCGTTTGCTATTTTCACACACTCCCTATCTTTGGGAAGGCATCAACAGCTCCAGAAAAGGCTCTTCCTCTCTTCCCCCACTTGTACTAAGGCAAAATATGGCAAAATCCTTTCCACCGCCCTCCTGCCAGTTTTCAATCCACGCAGCGCAGTGCAACGTCCGCGTGTGCCGCGTGTGGCCGCAGGAGGTGGTCAGGCCGTCGCGCAGCGAGTCCCAATCCTGGAGGACAAATCCGCTGGTGAAACTTGGGGAGCCTGGAACCTGGACCTTTCTATTTATCTTTTTTCGGGGGTTTAACAACAACTTGGAAACTGCTGGGCAGTTACTATACTCTATGACAGTATGAAGTTCCTGGCGAACCAAAACGTCTTGTTTTAAGGGGAGCTCTCTCTTCGATGCATATGCTTGGCATTGTTTGGCCAAGCGAACTTTCCGCTTCGAGGGATTACCTGGATCATCGCACCGACCAGGGTGGAGGAGATGTCTCAAAACAGGCATGGGAAGAAGAACAGGATTCAGTCCTTTTTTTGGATGCCAGTTAAATGCTTTTGCGGACACCCAATATTTGGCTGGTGAACTGAACAAACATGATAGTGAAATGACCTCTCCAAACAAGAATCACGCCTGGACCAACACCGAATCCCGTCCAGCACCGGTAGCGGCAGCTGGACGCAGTCGTGGTTTGGAAATGGCTCGCCACCTGGGCCACCCAGGTGCAGATCCCAACGGGCCGCCAAGCCCTTGGGTAAGGGAAAACGGGTCTTGTTGAGGTGATTTGAGTCCAAAATGAGAGTTGGCAAAGAAATACTCAGCCGATTGAGACAAAGAGAGCGAGAGAGAGAGCCAAATTCTCAGTGTGAAGGCATTGAAGTCCGCCAAACAATACTAGTTGACACGGCCATTAATCCTTTTTGTCACCGGTTCCTGCTGCTTTCAACTCCGTTCAATCCTCTTCTCTGGGTGATGGTCATCGTATCTGCACCCCCAAATGCACCCTAAACATCTTGGGATGTGGAGTACCCAAAGCCGTGTCGATTTGTGAACAGCACAGCTTTTGCAGCCTTTGTGGGGGCTTATTGATACCTCCGGAAAGCAACCCAACTGGTATGAGGTGACCCCACCACAATGGTGCAGGAGAGAAGTTCGTCCACCCACAAGTTCGTCCGGGAAAGAAAGGTATCAGTTCTTGTTTTGATGGTTGTGGAAAAACCTGACTCTGGAATATGTACATGTAACATGTAACATACCTGGAACCCCAAACGATCACCGTTTTTTGAGTGCCAATCAGTTTTGAGACGCCACATGGCATTGGTGTTCTGTTTTTGGGTGTTTGGCTAAAACGATCAAAAAAGATCAAGGACCGCTTTCGCAATGTGGAAACCTTGCCGGAAACGAGCTGGAGACACCCAAACGCTTAAAAACACAACACAACATTTATAAACACGACTCAAACGACTAGAAACACAACACAAACGACTAGAAACACAACGCCGTTGCGTGAACCACCTGAAACAACAACCAAAAATACAACGCAAACGATCAACAAAACGACGCGAACGCTCAACTTTATGGCGCAGCTTTGGTGTTGTTATTCAATACACTTTGGAATCCCTCGAGTGCCCTTTGTGACACCGGCACATAGGTCTTGGATTGTGTTTTTTGATGGTCGATCAAAAAATCTAAAAACGAACAGATTTTGGTAGGTGTTCCAGGCTCCAGGTATGTACATGCCTTCACTCCGAGAAAGAACGGTGAACATTGAAGAAGACTGGTTCCTTGTTCAAGAATTGTTCAAGAGATCCGCCATGTCCACAGGTGGCCGTGTGTCCATGTCATGTTCTTTGTTGGATTATGGAAACATACATCAATTCTTTTTGCAGAGTATTTGGTCTCTACCACAAGCAAACGGCCCAACGTGAGATGTTTGATTTGGACCAATCCATACAGTAGTTGCTTCCCCATGAGCGGTTTGGGTCGAGTGTAGCCTCGAAAACACCAGATCCAGGATGTCAGGACACCAGATCCAGGCCATGCTTGCCAGCTCGCCGCCAACTCCTTTGGCCGCACCGCACCAATGACAATAACGGTCCGCTGCGGGGTCCGCTGGGGGGGTTCACACCGCTGCGGGGGTTCGTCACCCGCACTCTGTGGAGGGTTGGCACGTCTCAAGTGCGAACATCTGGCTGGATGCCCTGAACCAATCTGCTGCTGTCCATCACCAGAGAAGTTCCCGGCAAATTCGGCTCTTGGCTCTTAATGTGTTATCAAAAGCTGCAGTTGATTCACACATTGGTTGCTTGTCCCTGAATGTCCCAGGACAAACCTGCGCCGTCCCAAACCCGCTTGGAACGGTGCCGTCCGTCCGAACCAGGACATGGCCCCGGGCCAATGTCAGCCATACCGGGATGGCCCCAGAACCTGAATCCACTGCCCTCCCCTCCTTTCGTTAACGATCCCAACCTGATCGACCTCGACCTGTAGAAAACCCACCGAAATTTCCGAAGACCGGTTTTTGGGGGTTCGATGTGGTCCTTTGTAGGGAAGTCACCAAAACATTGGAAAAAGAGAAGTCAATCCCAACTGCTTGGTTGGAAGATCGTCTTTTTTTGGCCATCTTCCAGGTTGAAAAGTGGCTGGGCCATGTCAGATTCCAACCTTCTACACCTTACTGACTCGGTGCTGTGCGGTGCTGTTTTCCCATGTGCTGGAACCAAGGTTCCAGCGCCGGCGAAGCGGCTGGCTGCATAGCTGCATGGAGTGCCACTGGCGCTTGGGTGGGCTGCTGTACTGCGACTGTGCCAGCAGACAGTGGTGACGTCAGAATATTCCGGCGAAGATTCTGGATGTATATTACGCTTCTCAGGTTGTGCGCATGAAGTATGAGGTGCTTTGGCATGAAGTATGAGGTGGTCGCCAGCGGGTTGATCTGCTTTCAGAGACTCAGATGACATGTCTTTTGGCATGTCTAAAGTGTTTAAGCATGTCATAAGCATGTCTATAGGTCTAAGTGTCAAACCTGCCCAAATTGTCACAGCTTCTGCCGCCAAAGCAGGGCGACTGCAGATCTTCAGCTCTGAAGCCTGAAGCTGCCGGCCACAGCTGAGCCAGTTCGATGGGTCAACGCATCGCTTCTCAAAGGGCACAGGGGCACACATCAAAACTATGAATCTGCAATGTTTTTTTGACATGCATGAGGAATATCAGGTGAATGCTGTTCATGACTTATGGTCTGTATCACCTGCAGCTTTTGCTTGTATCCTACGAAATTAGTGGGCAGGATTTTGTCCATTGTTAACATGTAGAAACTGGTCTAGGAGCCCACTAACCAGCAGCCAAAGGAAAGGCCATCATAGGCCATTCTACGTATCGATTGCTAGCGATCGTGGGGTCAGGGTTCGTAGCTTGCCACAAGTCAGTCTGCTCAGCTGCCGAACACATGCAAAGGTGGTGAGTCACGCAACAAAGAAATGAGAAGCGCCAAAGTCGCAGTAGCTTCTTTCCCCAAATGACACGTACGACTGCTGAATTTTTGTCTCCCACTGAATCCCCCACAGCCAGCGCTTTTTTCAGCTTTTCCATCAGCATGTCCCATGAATCAGCATCTTCGGCTCTGATCAGTGTCTTGATGCGCCAACCTGTCGCACCGAAACTCATGCCCGATGAGAGCTTCCAACCTTCTTCTGCCATTTTTTCCGGCCAAGCACTGTACGGACTGAGGACGACTGGGGCGAAGTCGCCTGGCGAACCACCATGGCAGTGGGTCGTTCGAACCGAACACCCACCATTGCCCATGCAAGGTGGACACCTTCGCACAGAGGAATCTGCTTTTTCATCTGTTCATCTTCAGTGGTCGACCAGGCTTTTGACCCACAGCCATACGGGCATCTATCTTTCTTGGTCTGTGCAGCAGGCACTAGGTGACCTGGTCCAACATTTTGTCGTGCATGACCATTCATTGCGGATGCGCACGTGGCATGGGCAGTGCAACAGCTGGCAAACTGCACACTTCAAGCCAACCTCAGCTTGCAAGAGAAAGAGAGACTTCAACCGAAACAACTGGAGAGGTCTCAAGTAACACCAAATTGAAAGCAGTTCTCACGGAGTTTGCACAGATTCTTGTATTGCTTCACGCTTGGCAAATCTCCTGACCATTATACATCCTTCTCGCTCTGTGTCAGGACATTGGGACAAGTTCTGATCTGACTATACGTGGCACATGAAAGCTAGGAGCAAGCCCCCCCATAAAAATGACCGGGGAACAACACCCTTCGCAGAACATCTGTCACCGGTGCTTCTTTACAGACCTGAAGCCCAAAAACGGTTGACCTAGCCGCTGCTGAGGCTTGCGTCATGAGGATCTGGGTCCAAACGTCCCTCTTGGAGCTGATCGATCATGCCACGTCCCTCCTGGCGGCAGGAAGCATAGCGTCATTGGAGAATTACTCAAGCATATACCAGTGACTGCAACAAACAAAGAAATCTGTCGCATATGAGGGAATCGTACCAGTGTTGTCTTGGAAAAAACCAGCAACGATCAAGCAACGCCTGTGATTGTAAAGAACAATAGAACCTCAGTTGCGTATTGGCAGTTGGCCCTTGAAGTGGCCCTTGATACTCAACGCACGAGCAAGAATGCAACACACCATTTCAACCCCAACATATAAACTCCCAAGTCATCAACAAGGTCCTGCAAGGTGGCAGTCTCCACGGCTTGTCTGACAGCTGCAGCATTCCAGAAGCGGAGGTGAGCTGCGCTGGGTCCAGACCTGGGAGAGGTCTGAACATCTCAAAACATCTTCACAGATTGCTTCGCTGCTTCACTTGCTGGACCCTGTCTTTTTTGACTCCCATGACCAAACAAGGAATTAAGTCTTGTCAAGTAAGAGTGTCTCATAAGTCTCTCAAAGCTGCGAAAGCTTTTAATCTGACACTTTGCCACCAGTTTCTCCGAGATTTCTGGAGAGGATCCCGGCCACATCTCTTCTAGCATTGAATTCCAGCCTTGTCAGATGGCTTCACTTGCTGAGAACCATCGAGAAAGGCAGCCACGAAAAGAGGATCTGGGCTTTCGGCTTTCAGCAGCCTTTTGGCCGAGTGTAGACGCGCAAAATGCGCTGTGAAACATGCATGTCCTTGCTCAGATGAACGTCGCAGTGTCCTCACCCCAAGTTTGGTGCGGATCTAGCCATGATTGGACTAAGAATGTCTAAACAAATTAACTCGTGGAACTCAAGTCAATATTCTTTTCCCCTCCCGGGTAGCATATGTTCAAAAGGTGGAAAAACAAGCCCAAACTCGGCAAATTGACCACACCGAGCTTCCACGAGAATCTCCACAGACTCGCCTTCCTTAAAAAGGCCGGATGAGAGGTGGAAGAACATAAGACACATTTCTGCGTTTTCAACGTCTCAGCGAAACCGTGGGGAAGAATGAGTTCTGAACGGCTCAGGTCTGATGTCTTTGGCATTGGATGGAGGTCTCATTTGACCACTGCGCAGATGTATCGAGCATCGGACGCAAGACGGAAGGGAAGAACTCGAACTGCAATCCGCGACTTTGCATACATTCAGGGATGGAGCTGGTTATAGCTGGTTACCTTCCTCTCTGACCCACACTCTGAGCTTCTGTTATATAGCATCTTGCAACGCATAACTTCGTCGAAACGACTCTTAACCTGTCTTTGTCGCAGGAAGTGAGACCTACACCCGCTTGGTGACCGTTTTCATCTACATCAGTGTCTTCTCTTTTGATACCTCTGTGCTCACAAACATCACAACTGGTTTTTCTTCCTGGCAAGACAAGTGATGCGCATGAAGACGGAACTGCTGAGGGCTTCTTCCCCCTAAAAAAAGGCAGCATCCTCCAGCCACCGCCCCGCAACATCCTCCAACCCCCATCCAGCCAACATCCTTCGGAGGACGAGCATCTTCCAACTTCAAGATCTCCTTCTTCAGCTTCTGCCAAATCCGCACCGCCAAGCTCTCCGTGCTATCGGGTCGCAGGGCCAAGATGGCGCTCAAGAGGAAGGGCATCACCAAGGCGACGCGGCTCAGCCTTAGGCGCGACTGGGCGGCTGGGCGGCGGGCGCTACATCAAGAGCTTTCTTATTGGCACATCGTCGGCTCACAAACACTTCGTTTTAGATGAATTAATTCGTCGAAATTTGATGTCAGGAAGAATCTTTTGGATTAATTAGTCTTGCTAGTGCTGGACCTGGCACAAATTGTCACAAAGTCCAACATCATCCAACATCCACACGGCTTGCTTCTGAAACATCTGCAGCCAATCAGCCAGGTCTTATGGAAACTGAAGCTCACCGCCGCCACAGCGAGGCAAATGAAGCAGCCACACTGAAGAATGTTGACCTGCCGACATTGAAAACAAAGAAGTCGATTCACCTTCAGCCGTTTCTGCAAAACACCCTGCCTGTGGCTGCAAGAAAGGCTGAATCATGCCACTTGCAGCTGCCATGAGCAAGGTGATGGCCAATGTCAACTGCAGTCCATCTTCGCTTCCCACCACTGACACCAAGGCAACCGCTACCAACTTCTGGATTATTTCCATATAGAGGCTTCGAAAGCGAGTATATTTGGCGAGGAAACTCTTGGATCCAGCCAAGGCGCGATCGGAAGACTCTGCTTCTTCCAAAAGGTAGCGATCCATCATGGCCTCTGCTAGTTCACGGCTCTTCACCGTATCCTTCTTGTCCACCTCACCAACGATGCTCAGCAGATTGGTGACATGGTCGGAGCTGTCGTTTCTTGATGCGTCGCCTGGCTGTCAGAGGGGGGTTGCATGCGGTTTGGGGCACGACGGCAAGACGGCACGACATGCAAATGGATTGGATGATGAGTTCGTTTCTTGGTTTCAAGCACAGCAGACACAATGAGAGTCACATGACAAGGAAAACGACAAGGCAATATTCAAGGCGGCCTGCCATGGTTGCAATCACCATCCCATCCTTCAATACCACACGGACTCGATGCCCTTTCATCCGTATGGCAATGTGGGATGCTGACGCCGCGAGCAGACACCTGGCAACGTTGACTGCACTTTCTCCTTAGATTCACAAAGCTCAGGACATGTGGGAGACTTTGCCATGGGAGACTCTCCTCGAAGAAAACAACTCACTTTAGTCAGTTCAATCGGAGATGCTTGAGGCAATGGGAGAAGTGGGAGTAGAATCTTCCAACACTGCCCGATCATCCCGAGCTATGATTCCACAAACGAAATTGGCCGAACACAACCTGAAATCATTACAACAGTGCCGCTGAGCGACCTGCGAAGAGACCTTCACCATGCTCAATCGCAGCTCCAGATTCTCGTCCTCCGATGCTGAAGCCACCATGGTCTTGCCTGGTAGAAGGGCCAAATGCTGCCTTGTGTACAAGTAAGCCAAGGCGCAGGGTACACCAACACCGTAGAAGAAGGAACTCGCATAACCAATCGCGTCCAAGTAGTCCAAAGAGGAGTCGTAGCACCGCAAATGCGGGAGCCATTTTCGAAACATCAACCTCATGATGACTCGTCCCAAATCTGAAAAAATCGATTCCCCCAAGTTGCGACGATATCGCCTCACTACTTCTCGGGTTTTGGGTGGATTCTTGTTGGGTCTTGTGACATCTTCAGACATCTTTAGACCCTTTCGGATCTGATCGAAGCACCAAGAGTTCGCTCCTTGAATTCGAACCCTCTCCATGTCTCTTTGGTGCCAAGCCACGTTTCCGGAAGGTTGGTTTGATCGCCGCCCACTCTCTGGCAGGTCAAGAGCCTTGAAGCGCCGGATGCGCCGCCCACGTAAAACAGCGTGAGCGCCTGCAAAAGTCATCAAAAGGCAAGTCTGTGTTCACACACTTCCATCATCTTCGCAGTTCAAAATGCCAAATTTTTCACCTTGAAACCTACACACACCATCTGGATGATGCGCATGCATGGTCTCCGACGTGGTTTTCCGCCTGATGATCCCTCAAATTGCTTTCCGTGTGAAGACGATCGTCGATCATCTTCCCCACACGGTGAGGCCTTGAGTGCTGCGGCAATGCCAAATCCATGGTTGATGAATTCCATGGCCACGCAGAAAAGCAACATCACCATTGGAGCCACTGGTGCCACCACTGCAGAAGCCCATCGAACTGTGGCACCATGGAATTTGCATTGAAGGTTCAAAGCTCCTTTGAGACTCGCAACTGAGAGCTGGGATGCCTGAACACAAAGAGCAAATGAGTCAACGAGTTTATAAATGGATGCGCCAAAAGCTGCCTACTACTTTAATAACATGTGATTCTAGAAACGGCACCCCTCCACAGTCTCCACAAATGGCACTTCCCAGGAGGAATCTGCTGTTCCCTCTGGCTGCCGTTCGCCTTGCATCAGCAGGGCCAGGACGGCCCAGAGCTGACATGTTTGCAGAAGGACCGGGGCTTGTTGCTTCAGCTGTTCCTTCAAGGCATCCATGGCTGAAAAGGGAGCCTCTGCATCTGCTGATGTCCAGCGCATCCGCAAGCAGGCCAAAACCAGGCCAATCACTGCAACTCCAGCTGCCAATGCAGCTACTTGCCAACTGTGCAAACTCTGATCTTCATCTGGGCAGGGTTCACAAAGCTTATTGGAGAAGTAGTGGCTGTCCTGACAATCTGAGCAAAGGATCCCACGATAGCCAGCTCCACATTCTGAATCAACCAGGCCATTGCCCTGCGAGCTGTTGCATCTGATGTCTTTCGGTGGCAGGCATGCCACGGCCACCGTGTCGTTGGACGTGAGCCGAGCGAAGCCCACTTCGGGCGGAGCAGAGATCAGGTGCATCCCGTACTCGGAGCAAACCAGGTGGTTGGTGTGGCAAGGGACACACACCTCTTTCTCGCTTCCTTCATCCAAAGCGCTGACATTCGACGCATGCCCTGAGGAGCATTGACATGCAGGAGAACTATGTGAGTGGAAGGTCCCTCCGGAGAGGCAACGACAACTTGTCTTGCTTTCGTCAGCTGTGCTGCCCTTGGGGCAGGGTGTGCACCTTCTAGTGCCGTAGGCTTCTGCGTATGTGTCGCTTGGACATGTTGTGCAACCTACTCCCCTTCCAGCAAATCCGGGCGAGCAGCTGCAAAGCTCGTCTGGAAGAAACAGCGCAGGTGTCACCTGCAGACTTGTGGATTCAATGGAGTAGCAAGAGTATCCACCTGCGGTGTCAGAGGAATTGTGAGGTGTCTTATTCAATAAGCCCTCCAGCACCAGTTCTCGAGCTTCCTGAGCTTGGGATACACCCTAAACTGACCACCTTCAGAATCCACTGTATGTACATGGCTTCAAGTCAAATCCCCTCAACAAAACCAATTTCACATAATTTGTCACTAGAGCTCACACATGATGACAAATGCAAGGATTCCTGAAAATACTACGCACTATATAAATGTGGCAAGCTGCTGCCTTGTTGGATAGCTCAACATTCTGCAGGTCTAGGAAGGTGCCAGCTTTCACAGCTCTCCGTAGCACACCATCTGCGAAGCGCACCATGGGGTTCCCGGTCAAGATCAACACCTGCAGGTTCTCCGGCAGGTCATCGATCTCGGACACATTGTTGGCTGCCAGGTCCAGGGTTTGAAGGCTACGAGCCAAACGCTGACCCCGCAAAGACCGCAACGACCCAGTCAAACGGGAATTGGTGGCCTTGATGCTAGCGATATTCGGGCACTTGCGAAGCAACCACAGTAGGTCCATGACGTCACCCTGAAGTGGACATCCGCTCAGCTCCAACATGTTCAGCTGTGGCAACCATGTGACATCCTCTTCAAGAGAATTGAGTAATAACAATTTTTCAAGATCACCCTTATCTCCAGCTGCCGGAAGGAATGATACTTCACTGTATGAAAGCTTCAATGTCCTTAGCATTTGTGCTTTCCCTAGCCAGGAGGTGTTGAGCCGTCCTGAAACCTTGGCATGCTCAAGTTTCACGCTCGTGATCTGCTTCCAGTGCAAAAGCACCGCCATGTCTCCAGCCACGATTGTGTGGCTCAGGTCAATCTGCTTCAAGCTGGAGAGTGCTTTGAGACTGGAGATGTCGCCGGAAACGTCGCTGTCGCTCAAGGCAAGATGCGACATCTTAGTAAGCTTCTGCAGACCAGAGATCTTCCCGGCAACTGCGGTGTGGCTGAGGTCAAGAAACTCCAGGTCGAGGTGAAGATCGCTAAGGTCACCGACGACTTGAGTATTGCTGAGGCCAAGTCTGAATAGACCCGTGGAAGCGCGGAGACTCGACAAATCACCTGTGACCTTGGTGCCGTCGAGCTGGAGCCATCTCAGCTTTGTCCGGTTCCGAAGGCTGGAGAGGTCACCTGTGATGTTGGTGCCGTCCAGCACGAGGGTGTTCAGCTCGGTCAGGTTGCGAAGGCTGGAGAGGTCGCCCGCCACGTGGCTTCCGCTCAAGTAGAGGGCAATCAAGTTCGTCAGGCCTTGGAGGTGCGACAAGGAACCTGCGAGGCCTTCAGTGTCACGCAGGTCGAGGATCTGCAAGGAGGTGAGCTCTCCAAGGCGCTCGTCTAAGGCGCCGTGCACCTTCTCGTGGCCAGGGAGGTTAATTTGTTCGACCTCGCACTTGCTCCTTGGACGTACCGAGCGAAGTGCCCAACCGGATTCGGCTGACCACGTGCGGTGGAGGATGGGTGTTCGGGAGTTTTAGGACCGTCTTTCGGAGAAAAGGCTGAGCAAATTCTGAGCTGAGGTAGATGACATGTTGGAAGCTCTGGAGGACTTTGGGCCACGCTAACTGATTATCAGGTATATATATATATATGATCACCATCCCAACATAAAGCCAAACCCAAGATTTTCAGGCAGTGCGTGCATTTGCCGCATCTACATGCAATCTTGTGTATACATACATTGTCAACTACAATCACATAATAGGTCATACATATGGGTGGCACAAATGTTCAGAATAACAATTGAATCAATCAACACCAATTTCAGGGAAGGTTCCAAATGATCTGCCACCGTTTCAAATCATCGACCCCATCAATGCCCAGGCTTTGCAAGACTGCTTTCAAAGCGGACCACTGCTTGCAATGCTCATGACCGTGGCCTGGAATAACGACTCGGTCGAAGAAAGATTTGCCGGGAAAGTCTATCAGGAAAGTGGCAAAGATGCAGTAGTGGTTGTCTTTTCAGCTATTGAGAAAAAAACCAGTTCCACAACAGTTGCTTGGACGAAATGGGTGGTTTTTCGGGTCTGACAAAGGATTTTTCAAAGCGGAAAGCGGAAGAAATCACATATTTTGGACATTCACACACACACACCAAAAGGGAACCTTCTACGCCAAACAAGCACCATTTCTGAGGCAAGACGAAGCGGCTGCCAGGGTCTGTTTCCAGTGCCTGGTGTTCGATTTTGGACCGTTCTGCATGGATCACGGAGGCGAAGAAGACGATCGCACTGCCAATGACCAGGCACCGCAAGGACATATGAAAGATATGAAGGATTTACCACTCATTCTGTCAACTCTGAGCCACCAGTGGCCTTGAGCCCGACATATTTTCCGGGATGAGGCAAGATGTCACAACTGACAGCCACTTGACGTGTCACGAAGGCTTTCAATGAAACACCTCGACTGAGTCTTCGAGACTTTGCTCAGCTTCCGGCTTGATGAGAATCTTAATCATTCTCATCTGCCCACTGCTTGGCCACGCATTCCTGATGTGTGTGAGTGATCTCCTACCGGTTGCAGCTCAGATCCAACCAAGTTTCAACCGGCATTTCGTTGAGATCAACCTTTTCAGAAGCGCTTTGAATGGCTTTGAATGATACTGCCGAGGCAAGGAGTTCCTGCCCAGTTGCCAGTGGCGTTCGCCTGCAGCCTGCGTCTTGGCTTCACGCACCGTCCGCGACGGCTGTACCATCTCCAGCGTCAGGCACTGGCCAGCTGATCACCCTGGGGGCAAAGGAAGATGTTCGGTCAAGCGCTGGCTTGGTTGGCGTAGTTGAAAATTCCCAAACGCATTCCCCATTCCGGAAACAGTTGGCAGGTAGCTTGTCTGCTTGTTTTAAATCAACATCAGTTGGTTTGTTTTACTTCAGCATCGGCTTCTGTCCTTCATTGGATTCTCCATCCTGTTGGCAGGTAGCTTGTTTGCTTGTTTTAAATCTGTATGCAAAAAGCTTCCATTCACCTCTGAAACGGAAACCGTCTACTACGCCCCAACAGCTCTGTGCCTCTTTGAAAGACTCTTTCAGCTTGTCGAGTCTATATATCTTCACCCAAAGGTGAGCCTGGTTGACCAAGCCAGTTCTCATGAGCCCAAGTGGGTGCCACAGAACTCTTGCCCCAAACCCACCGAAAAGGGGCTCAAAACCGGGCCAGTTCGCCCCGCAAGAATGAATGAATGAAGCACATTGAATTTACGCCTTTTGCAACCCTTAAGTGCCAACTTCACGAATGATGTTGTGACGAATAGGCCGACTCAACACCTTCCGGTTCCCCCTTCCGCTTGAGCGGCAAGGAAGGCGGTTTGGGCACGTAGCTCTCCACGGCGACGTGTAACGAGGACGAGGGCGACGCTTCCTGATGGGCGGCATCTGCAACCTTCGAATATAGACTGCACCATCACCAAGGCGGAAAATCGATCTTCTCACGGTGTGTCAGGCATACAATTTGCATATTTATCATGGATCCTATCAATATCTCCACCAAGTCGTGGGGTGGTCCGTGATGGTTTGTAGAATTTAGTGGTGAAGGCCCACAGGCTCGCAAATAGTACATCTGAAGCTTGGGGATCTGGAGTTGCTCTGGGCTCTGAGTTGGAAGACCTTGAACTTAAGCCACGTGGAGTTCATTCAGATAACACAAATTTGGTCAGGTGGTTTGACTAGCTCTTTGCCAGGTTAGCCCCATCCTAAGTCAGAAATCAAACAACTTTGTTCCGGATCTGATTCGGATTGCTTTGCAGGGGTCCCCAATTCCTCGAACCAGACCAACCGACCCAAATTCCTGATGTCAGGCGCTTCGCGGATGCGGATGTCGCAAACTTCGCCTGCCAGCAGCCCTCAGAGCCACTTGGCAAATCCGCCTACTCGGCTGCGCGTGTGGCGTGATGAAACCAATTAGACAGTTGGATGAAGTTGGATGTGTTTCTTGCAGTGAAGACCTCTGCAAGACCCCCGAAGCAAAGCAGGAGAAATCTAGAGGCATTGACGCGCTCCAAATGAGGTCCACATCTTGAGAGCACAGAGGACCACTTGGAAAAGAACACCATCTTTGCAAGGATTCAGGTTTGTCCTGGCAAGTGTACTACCATCGCAAAAAGGAATGAACATGCTTTTGTTACTGTGACCATTCGCAGTATGCCAAGGATTGATCTTAGGGAGCAAACTAACATACGACTCATCGTGCACTAAGCAACAACAAACTGGGGCTCCTATAAAACGCAAATAGGTTGCGGCGGGGATGACCTATACAATTCCTGTGAATTGTCCTTTATTCATGAGAATTGTACTTTTTGCTCTCTGAAAACAAATTCAAATGATTCATGGATTGCTCCTGCTCAAAGTAATTACGATTGGATCTCCATGGTTAGAGGTAGTGACACAAAGCAAGAGGCTTGCCCAGAGCCACGGAGTCAAGAATGGCCCATGGGTGCCGCCACTCAATAATCTCCGTCTCTATCCGGGCGGCACCCACCTCCTCGTCCAGCGGCATCTCGAGCGACGCCAAGGTGCTCCGAAGGCGTTCGAGCAAGGGGCCTCCAGGGAGCGTCGCGTGTCGTGCGCCGTCGGCGGCGTTTGGCGTTCTTGGCCAATCCGGTGTGACACAACATCTATTGTGACCAAAGGTGTTGGGGCTACCAGCCATTGAGGTGTCTAGTGTCTAGGCTCACTGGGCCCAAAAACGGTTGCAACAAATTGCTTCAAGCATGCATTACGTATATTCCCAAATTAGACAGCAAAGTAGATCCCCACTTAAAACATTTTGGTAACCGTTTCTATCTATTTGGGACCACTATATATCGTAATTTCATTTGTCCTCTCGTCTTCATGACCTGCCATCACTCCGCCTAGGGAGCTGGAGCTTGCAATCGCCTGTGAGGCCCAAAACAAGCGGTGAGGCTCCTGGAAATCCGACGACAGTTCGAAGGCACCGACTGAAGCACAAGACCATACCTGACCCAACGGGTTTGGTTCTCCGTCATTGATGAAGCGCGGAGGGCGTTTTGGTGAGTGTGTGAACTGGGAGATCTGCCAAAGCCTACCAGCACCTTCCACCAACAGGTCTCCGTTGCATGGAGGGTTGGGAAGGGCCCTGTCACAGGTTTCAATTGGTGACCTGGCCCGGGCCGTCGGGTGCTGGTAGGTGGGTGGAACTGAAACCTGGAACCCGGCGTCCTCGGACTTCAGCTGCTTCTGGATCACCGTCGTCAACTCGCGGATGACCTCCTGTGACGAAAGGCTTTAGTGGCTAAGGTGTTCAGGGTCGAACCCTCTATAACAGGGCTCCGGATTCTCGGGGCGGTTGGGTCACAGGCGGAGCAGGTCCCTCACTGCCCTCCACTGCCCTCCACTGCCCTACAAATACCCTCCACTCGATACGAATGGTGGACCGGGCAACGTCTGTCCGACGCCCCGGTCTCGGTGTCCGGTTCGCGCCTATCGCGTGTTGGGACTCCATCCGATAGTCCCAAACCTATCGGATGGGATGGTGTCCATTGACCAACATCGACCCATTAAAATCCCATTAAAATCGACCCATCACCTTATAGAGGATGGATTATAAATCACCTTTCACATCACATAAAGGTCGGTAAACAATCCTTGCATGGATTTATCATTTAACGACCCATAAAAAATCCCATGTATGATCATAAATCACCTTACAACATCACCCTATTCCAGACATGGATTGTTAGGATGACGCACTGCTCCAAAAACCTTCTACATGAATTTATGCAAGCAGCTGCTTCTTGATCCATGACACCGTCAATTCTCTGGAAATTGGAGCTTGGCCGGGACAACGGCTTGCTGAATTGCATCTTGTTGTGCACAAAGAATTCACTGACTCAGTCTTTTACAGCCTGTCTACCACGCAAGGTTTCCATCACGAAATTGGGACTTTCCAATAGTCCACAATCTTCCACAACTTCGCAGCTCTTGGTGGTCGAGAATTGGGTTCAAATAGTTTCGATATTGTTTCGATGTCAACAGCACAACTAGCACAACCCTAATCTTGCAGAAGCAAATGCTCCTCGTTCACAAGCCCCGACATATCCGATAGATGACGGAGTGGAAAGCTTTGAAAGGCAAGTTGTTTCCAGTATTCCAAGAATATTTGCCACAAAAATGGAACGCAACAGAGACTCAAAGAGAACAAGGTTCGGCACCCAGGCTGCAAAGTAATTGAGCATAGACATTGAAAGCTTGTGTTTTCGCGCGGGCTGGTGAGTTCGGGACATCCGGGAGCCATGACCCACAGCGAACATCCAGCAGGAACAAGGACGCTACTAGGGTGGAGGCCATCGCTAGTAACAAGAAGCTACTAAGCTAGGTTGCTAGGACGCTATTAGCGTCCAATCCGCTCTGATTCTTGACTTCCACTCCGATCCAGCGCTGTACCTCGCACCTCTTCCGCGAGGCTCGGCGACGGTCTCACAGCTCCGGATGCCCGGACGGCCAGGGTCACAGCGACCTGTGGCACCAACAAACGCAATTAAAATGAGGAAGATTTCGGAAGCTTCTCTTCACTTTGAAGGGATTTCTTCTATTTTTTCAGTGCTTGCAAGCTTCTCTTCACTTGGTGTGAAAAAAACATGATTCTTGAAGTGATCCTCGCAGTGATCTTTCTGACGCTTGCAATGGATCTGCTGGCCACACTCGGAGCTTTGTGTGGTCTCTGCTGGTGAACATCGTCTGGTCATCCCTCCACACGCCATCGGCTCGCTTGCCGGGGTCGCTTCGCGGCCTGAGCCAATTCTCGATAGCAAAGGACCTCGGGTCGGGGAGCCCGCGTCACCAGGACCCCGTCCGGACGCTTCGTCCCTTGAGGTCCGGGAGCCCTGTGACACCATGGAGTCGTCAAAGGCGTTCTTTGGAGGGAACTGAACACCAGTGCCGTGAGACCGAGAAGCTTCTCGGCTTCATGAAAGAAGCTACTTGAGTACTGGTCTGTGTAAAAAAAACACATCCATCTGGTCGAGATTAATGAACCCATCACAGATCTTTACAGCCTTCACCTGGACGACTTCCTTGGGTTTTATGTCTTTCAACAGTCCTTTCAAATTCCTACAACATCATCTGGTGACTGGTTGGTGGTTTCAACATGTTTCAACTCCCTTGAACAAATATCAGTCAGTCTGTTCAATCATCCCAAGTATGAAACCACCACCCAGTCGTCCAGAGTGTTAATCAGTCCCATTATACGAACATCTGCACTCCCAAAGCAACGCCCAAAGCACAAGGGATTGCCTGACATGAAGAACACCACTGTGGCCAGTCTCCAACCAAAGGTTCAAGTATATTTCCCCCATGGCCAGAAGTCTAGCAGTCTACCTCCAAACTCCAAACCTTCCTATTCCGAAGCAAGCCCCTACATGACTTAATTACATTGTTACATGGCCATGGCCCATGGCTGAGAACTAGGGTACTACCCCACCGCGCCATGAACATCACATGAACATACATCGTTGGTCCTTTCTCTTGAACCGAACATCGCCCCCGAACACTGTCACCATCTGCCCCCTCATCGCCCGCCAAAGAGGTGCCCAGTGGCCAGTGCTTCTTGTTTCTCGGCCACGAAACGCTTCAGTTGCCCAAAGAGCTCCTCCGGCGTTTTTTGGGGATAGTCCAAAGGACTATCTCAGTGGTGTAAAAGACGTGCTGAGGAATTGGGCAGTGGGGAACTTCTCAGGAATCTGCTGCCAAAGGCTCGGAAGGAATATGTGACCAGGAGCGGTGGATCCGTTTTTGTTTCTGGCAAAGGCTGGTGACAACACTATCGTCCAAGCATCTACGTCGAGGGGATGAAATAGTCAGGATCGTCTTCATCAATTGAAGTGACAACACCAATCTGCTGGCAATCGAAATCCTGGGAAAGCTATCTGACTGAAGGTTCCACTGACATTTCAGAATTCTGGAGAGTGTGAACTTTTCGAAAAGAACAAGTTCAAAGAAACCCTTAAAGCGTCAAATGATCAATGAGTATCAGAAGCAGGGGTCTGTCTAGATGTGTCTAGTCAAGTCCATCAATTTCAATGGTCTTGAGATCTGTTGAGGACATCCAAAAGACACCATCAACTTCACAGATTCAACTTCACAACCACAAGTCGTCCCACACGTCCCGTCGTCCCTTTCGGTCCTGCCTGGGTGGAGTTCTTCGCCGCCTACAGGCGCGGAGAACTCAGGAACCGGGTGAGCCAAGGAAGTTGGTCGTCCTTTCCCGAAGATTCAAGACATAAAGAGTTGAGGTTGTTCCTCAACACTCATCAGGTGGCGTGGTTCTCGCCCAGTTCTGGAGGTTTGGCCGTGGTTGTGCCGTCCATTTTGGCCTTGCTGTCAGGTGTGGAAGAAACACATCACATTCAGTGACCAGCTTCGGTGTTGCCCGACATGGGGTGGCCCACCCTGAAAAAGCCGCCACAAGAGCCATGCTATTTGTTCCAACGGACCGTTTTCCAGTGTTCAACGACAAGGGGAACATTCCAATCCAACGGCTTGACCCGAACACGTCTGAACAGACACGACGGAACCGGCGCGGAGACACGCGGAGACACGCGGTGAAAGGCTTCTAACTTCTAACCGATGTGACCCGCGGTGACCGCGACACGCGACGCTGGCGGGTTTTGGGGTCGGAGTTTGGAGGCTCCTTCACCCCCCCCCAAACAGTCCATGGGACTGGAAGATTTACCCGGATGAGTTGGGGAGGTGATTTCTTGAGGCGTTTTTCGGATCTCAATGTCGGTTCAATCTTCCAGTCCCATGGATGCTCTGGGACAGAGGGTCACCGCAGAGACGGCCCCTCCAACGACTTCGACTTCAGCTCCCCGCGGGAGCTGAGCACCTGAGCCTCTTCGCAGTAGGAGCGAGCTTGAAGAAGCGTCCGATCGCCGGCCTGGGCAGTGGAGAAAGGACCCCCCAACAGCTCACCTAGTCGGGTTTTGGAACAACAACACCCTTCAAAACGGGCGGCCAAACGTGGTGGTGGCAGCTGCAAATGAAACTAAGAACTCAACTGGGCAGCTGTAAACTCACCGGTCACCTGCTAGGTAATCCACTCAACAAAAAGCAAAACACCTCAAACCAACGATACAACTGGAGAGGTCTATCCCGCCTCCTGCGCAAGGACTAGGATTTCTGGGCGAAAGCCTTCTGCCGCCTGGGTCGGGGCGTTGCTTGTCGGGTCGTGTCAGGACCATCCGTTTTGTTGTGTCGGAGCCGCTCGTGACAAGGGCCACCCGCTCGTGTCCAAGGGCCGCTCCTAGAGGTCATGACAGTCATGTCTCCCAAACAAAAGAGACATGCAGAATCTGATGGTTGCAGTGAGGACGACTCCGATGTGGACCATCTCTCTTTGATCGAACCAACGATCTCGACATTGAAGTCAAGTAGTAGTACTGGACTGGGCACTCTTGCCATTCGGTTCCTGTGCCGTTGTCAAAATGGTATCAGAATTCTCCAGATTGAGTGAACAAGAACTTCTGAGGAGCTGGTTACCGGAGAAGTAGTTGATACACTCAGCTGGGAAGGGGCTACCTTCCATCATTCTTATGAGTCAGACATCGATCATTAGAATAAATCCTATCATCAAAACCAAAGAACACAATAATATCCAGCTGGCTTTTCGATTTGTCCAACCTCCTTTGAACTCCCAACCCCAAACAACCTCATCCTGCGCACCTCATCCTCCGCGAAGCGAAAAACTCCAATCCTTCGTCCCTGCACCTTCGCACTGAAACACCAACCCGAAGTCCCGACGATCTGAAGAAGACCACCCGAGTTCGTTGCTGAAACCTTTGGTGGCGCCTAAAATTTATATTCCAAATTGATCGTCGAACTGAACTTCATGCTTTACCACTCCTTGTCATCCACACTTGACCTTTCAGATCCCATCAGATCCCTCTCCGTCGCCATGCTCGTTCCGCCTATCCCGCGCCGCACCCTCCGCCCATGATGGCCTCCAGCGCTGCGGCTCGCGGCGGTGGCGAAGAGGTTCGGTCCAGGTCCTGCGGAACCATCCGAGCTGGTGTTGCAACACGTCATCAAACCTTCAAATCACAAGTTCGTCTATCGAATCATATTTATCAAGGTGCTTTGTTTGACTTTTTTTTTTTGACATATCCATCATTATAATTAATCAATATGTGTGATACATTACATGTGTGTTTTGTTTAACTTCTTTCACATATTTTTTGAAACATGCAGTGCAGTGTTTTTTTGGTAACCAACCAAATCCACAGTGAATCATCGCTCCCTTAGCTTGGAGATTCTCCCTAGTGCATAAGCTTCAGTTGATTGCAGCCTGATCCCCTTACCAGGTTCGAAGCAACTAGCCCCGTAAACAACCTCTTCGAAAAGAGCCAGCAACGACTGTACGACTTCACCTGCATGAGAATCATCTTCTTCAGGGTCACTATGTTGGAAGAGGGTCGATTGCTGACAAGTTTAAAGTGACAATACAAAATCTGACTGCCCTCAGTTTTGTCTCAAAACAACGGCTATATATATATATAACTTCATCCATCTATTCCTGCTTAGTTTGTGAAGGGACGTATCATCATCCAGCTGCCATGAGGTACAAACTTCCTTCAGACAGCCCCTAATTTAGAGCCTCTCCACAAAGCATCCCCTTAAGGACAAAGAAAGAGGACATACTGCCTCTTAAGAGTCTACAGGAGCAGGAATGCTTTTCAGGTCCAACCGATTTCTTCCATGCTTTTTTAAATAAAGAGTCCAAGAGCAATTCTGGTGTATTCAATGGTTCAGTAGAAAGGTGTGGCCCACATGTGACTCATCTGACCCTCTTGCCCTGCAAAACACGGCATTGACCATGAACAAAGGGTCACAGTGTGGAGTGTGGTCCGCATCTGGTTGTAGGTGTCTTAGCCCCAGTACACTTCCTCTTGAAAGAGTCTCCACTCAAAAATCCCTCCTGAACATCAACATGCTGCAGAGAGGCACCTCCAGAGATTGCTCGTGCTTCTCCAGCTTTGCCATCGACAGCTCCACACGACTTTCCAGGCGAAGGATTTCGTTGTACGTCGACTCCTTCGGCTGTGTCTGGCACCGAAAAGGGTGGCAGGGCCACAACTGAAGATCCCTTTCCACTGCACCAACTCGTGCGAAAGGTGTGGATAGGTGGTGTCGTGCAAGCTCGGTGATCGTTCAAAGCCTTAAACGGTTTTTGTCATGTCCGTGATCGTTGCGCTGTGACGGTTGCTCGGCGTGGTGTGACTGTTGTTGTGTGATTTTCAGAGCCACGTCTGCTTCACTGAAAAGCAAGAAGACGATCCGACCAGGAGTCGCGTCTGGGTCTGTGATGGTCTGTGAGTTTTGTAAGACTCTGACCAGCAAATCCAAGACTCTGCATGCAAGTTTTCACATGCAGCTTGTAAACCCCAGTCCTGCCGATGGCTTGCCGCATGCTGCTCAGCGAAAAAGCTCTCCATGTGTCGCCTGTGCGAAGGGTGCTGCTGAACCGGACGACGAGCAGAAACGGTCAGCAGAAAGCGAGCACGGGCCGCTCACAGCGTCTGACCCACCTGACGGTTGCTTGGCTGGTATATACATTCTAACCTACTGGTGATGAAATCCATCAATACATCGTCATGCATCATCAGTTCATAGAATTGGCCAAAACATGAATCACATGAATCACATGAACTTCAAATGAATCCCGAAGAGCTTCAAGCTGTTTTACTACACGACCCAATACCAGGTCCACCATGACAATTGAGTGGTGAAACTGGAGAAGCCAACCGCTCCCGGAGCTGATCCTGCAAGACCTGTGGACGGCCAAGGCCTGGCCGTTATAAACCTCTGGAGGGTGGAAGGAGCATATAAGTTCAACCTCTGTGGTTGATTGATGTGGATCTCTACATTGACTACCCTGGCTATTGCTCAAAGGAGCTAGAACAAACGAATCTAACATCTGATTGAACAAAGACTTGATCCATTCCAAGACATCCATCTGCAGCTTTGACATCCATACATCTGAAACCCAGTCCCACACGCCCGCCAGCTGCCTGCTTCGCTCGCTCTGCTCACTCTGCTCCTCCTTCAAGAGACCGGATAGCATGGTGCCTCGGAACACGTCCCGTTCGTCGCTCCTTGCGGTGTCGAAAGAACGCTCGGACCGAGTGACGACAGGTGACGTGGTTGGGACGGAACGAGGGAAACGGATCGATCGAAACGGATCGCTGCAAGCTTCCGAAGCTGATCGAAACTTGTTTGAGAAAAAAAAGATTTGGAGATAGACTGATCGATCCTGGCTGTTGATGGCCCATTTCCTATCATCGATATACCTTCCAAAACGTGAATCAAGTCAGCAACTCGGTCAAGCGAGTCGGTAACCCAACAACTAGAGGAAGTTCTTGGAGTTCCAGTCCTATCGCATTGCCAATACAATGATCAGATGAGACTCATGACATGTCATAACAAATGAGACTCATTGTCATGAACTTGAACATGGTAGTGATGTCATGCTCAAAAGCAGGAATGTCGTGGTTGTGTTGAGCATCTTTAAGACCACTGCTTTCACCTTTCTCTTTGTCTCTCCCCTCCAGTTCTTCCACTTCCACCGGCTCCCAGCTGCTTTCTGCTTGGGCCGCTTTGAGTTCCACCGCAAGAAGCTCCTGGAAGCTCCAATCCGGGGACCAAGCGAGGAGGATCATAAACAGAAACCTGGTCCTTTTCGCCCCTACCCAAAGATATAGAACAATCACCAAAACAATCCACACATAGGAGAGATGATCTAGATCCTGGAGATCCAAGTTCATCGCCAACTAAGTCCCAAGCTCCGTGGGTCCATTCTTTTCTCGCGAACGGATCGCAAAGGTTGATCGACTTGATCGGATGTTTGCGGGCAAAATCCTCCGATGGATCGGTGTTCTTCGTGCCGAAGAGGCGATGGACCGGTGGCGAAGACGAAGGCGATGGACGTCGTTATTGGACGGGGGGGTTTTCCACCGTCCATCATGGAAGTCAGACTGTATAATTACTGCAGGCTCACTACTAGTAACATGGAAGTGGAGAAAAACACCCATCTGTACAGGAAAAAAGGTCATCTAACGGCTCATGACTCGGCTCATTTTGGAAGTTCGAAGAAACTGGCTCGGTCTTTACCCTACCGGGCCCCTCAGTGGAACCGTTCGAAGCTCACCGTCGACCGTCGACGGGCCGAACGCCATGCTCGTGGAGCCATGAAGTGACACATGTGGACCATCATTGTCTCGGTGGTTTCAGAGGCACTTCATTTTTTGAAGTTGGGTTTATAAGGACCCAATCCAAGTTAGACATCGACTCTGGTGCCATCGACCATCTGAAACCACTGTAGTCTCTATGTGTGGCTCCAATGACAACATCGTTCGAGAAAGATGAAAGAGGTCAACGCCGTGAAGCCAAGCCCGGTCCTTCGGAAGTCATAGATAACAAATCAATGGCAATGGGAACCCTGGCAAAACAGGAAATGAATATTCGGACCTGGCTTCAAAACCGTTATTAATATGAGGTGCTTCATATTATACCCAAGAGGTTGCTAGAGTCACCACTAAACCTGCATGGGAAGACTTTTCACACATTGTCCCTACATCTAGGAACGAGTGGCTAAACCGCTACTAGTAACAAGGAATGAGTGGAAGGACCTTTGACCATTTGGAATCCTTTCGCACCAGCGCCTCCCGTGTGGCTTCTGCGCGGACGTTTGCGCACTGTGTGCGCGCCTGAGCACGAGCCTTTTCACATTCCAAGGCCGCAGCAGCCCGCTCCTCGATGGCCTCCCTGGCGACAGAGCTACTGGAGTAGGTCAATGGAGGTTCGTGGTTTGTGGTACGTACTGTGTGCCCTAACATTGGACCATCAAGGACCCTCTGTGCCCAACTGCAAAATAGAATCAGTGAATTGGTCAGGCCGAATGAAACATTCAATTTCATGACTTAGAGTGTCCTGCTGATGGTGTGTTTTAGCTATCCTGAAGCAATGCGCCGTGCAAAGCGATGAAACTGCGTCAGTTGTGATTTGATGATCCATGATGGGTCAATTGATCAATAGATTTGGGTCAAACTTTCAGCAGTTTTTTGTTTTCTCCGAGTGACCTCCCTCACCAAGTTCACCAAGTATTGGGTCAATGAAGAGTTTGTTTTGTCATGTTTTATCTCAGTGTTAGCGCTTTTTAGGTGTTGTTCCACCCCCACCTGGCCGTCACACTTTTGTGGGATCGTTTGTTGGTAGCCCGTTCGTCAATGGCCAGTTTGTGTGTAGCCTTCGGAATCCAAGGGAAGTACCTTCCGGAGCAAGCCACGGGAAAAGGGTGAAAACTATGTTCTTGGTGGCACATGCCAGGCACAGCTTAGCATGCCAGGCACAGGGCACAGGGCCCCTCAAACCAAATCGTTCCAAGTCGATTGGTGAGACTTGTGATGTGCTGCCATGACTTGCCATGATACCAAGAGAGGTGTTTTAGTGACCTGAAAAATCACCTGGGGCACCCAACTGGAATAGTCCTTTTCAGGTTTTTCAACCTCTGTTGGTACACAATTCTTGCTAGATTCTCGTGCCCTTCGTGGTATTGGGACTGTTCCAAAGATTCCTTTCCCGGGCGTCGTCTGCGTCGATGTCCACCGACCCTCAACATGTTGGTCCGAGCTTCATCCTTCTCGTCTGCCATTATTTCTCGTTTGTGAGATGCCTTTGTCCTGCGCCTGCTACACGAAAGAAAGTGTCTCGCAAGCGCGGGCGTGGTCAAATGCTGCTTCAAGCCTGGTGCATCCTCAACAAGCCACAGAAATTCATGTCTTCCTCCACAGCTCGTCTTAACCCTCCGGGTCCGTTCAGTCTACCTTCCCCGGTCCGGTGCTGTCCTCAGCCGGTGTGGCCTCCCGCGCTGCTCCGCCGCGGCGAACTCCCACTGCAGGCGCCGGAGGCCCTGGTCGATGTCCTCGTGGACGCCTTGCATGGAGGGTCGGCCAGAGATTCGATGGGTCAAGTAGGAAGACCTCCCAGTTGGACCCCTGAAAGAAGGGGAACTGGACCCAAATTCCGTTGGGTCAGGGCAGGTCTCCCGAAAAAAAAACAACAACCACGCACTCCTAGGTCGGTCCAAATGACTCCTAGGTCGATCCACTTGGCAACGAAGGGGGAAACCGATCAGGCTTGTGTTCTGGGCCCGCTTTCCGGGTCCGCTGGGTGACTAGGATGGAACAGGAGGAAGCTGCTCTTGCATGACTTGCATGCATCCATTTTCTCGTTCCCGCTTCCTGAGTCAAGTCGTAGAAACCACAGTGTGCCATCCACGCAAAGATGAACTGGATGAAACACAATCTGGATTGCTACCCTGTTCAGTGGATGATTGCTAACCTGTTAAAGCCTTAGCCCCACAGCTATTGCTGTTTCGAGCCTTCAAAACCAATGCCATCACAATCAACACACTCAGAACGGCTCAATTGGCGAACCGGAGTTCGTCGATCCTTGCATCCTGGTGCCCGAAAATGGGAAGTTGTCAGGAATCCCCCGTGGTTCATTTGGGAAATCTCTGGAAAGTCCCCATTTTCTGCAGCCAGCATTGAACCGAATCAACAATGGGTGATGTAGATCAACATCGTGACTCGAAGAAGTTGCAACGCACACACACACAAACACATAGCCGCTGCCTTGAAACTCTAGTAATATGGGATCGACCAGCCCAACCAGTGCTAAGGGGAGGCACTATAAACATAAAAACCAATGATTGGAACACAAACTGAAAGGCTCAACACACAGGCTTGTCTTAGACCTGATAGTACAGAAACATTGTGTGCGTCGTAATGATAGCAGCTTACTTCTTGAATCACTCGCTTGTCCACTTTGGGTTAAGATTGGAAGCGCCAAACAACACTCACCTTTGACAGTTGCTGAAATGAGTCAAAGCATGTCAAAGCCAACCAAGCTCACTTAAAAGGTGCTTTGCATTATTGACTTGTCAGACCACACAAGTCTTTCGCCTGCAAGCTCAGAAGCTAAACCCAACTCCAAACTCGCCTGTGAGCGCGGCAGGTGTGGCTATGGTCGGCGGGTGATTGCAGCATTTTGCAGTGAATGAATCATTGCGTGGTGACCACCGACCATGCACGGGCGTTGTACAAGAAACGTGAGGCAGTTTTTGCTTCTGAGCTATTCCCCACAACATGGAGCCCAACATTTTTTGGGGCGAGGTGCATCAGTGCAAGGTAGAGATTCTAATGGTTGGTTGCTGGATGGTTGATAATGGCAATACAACACTTTTCAAAATGACAAGGTGATTGGGACATATTGGGATGTTTGATGTTACATCCCTTCCATACAACATACATGAATTGCTTTGTTCCCCTTCGTACCAGGAAGTTGTCTACTTCTACATCCCCTGCTTGGCTGACGGGTTCCATGACTTGGACATGTCAAGCATCAGCATGAGAAGCTTGTATGAGGTTGACCAAGGTTTATGACACCAAGCTGAAATCCACTTGATGGTGTAGTCTCATGTCAATCCACCAGGCTTGTAGTTAAATGTTTGGGTGGATTCTAGATATGTGAAGCCTTCACTGCTGCAGCTGTTCAGCAGTGTGCTCTCTGAAGTTGTGGCTTCCTTGTGATCCAGTGAGAGTGTTTGGTTGGTTGTTCTTTTCTGAAAAAATGAAACCTTCCAGTTCTGCAAGTTTCGAAGCACGTAGCAGCCCACTGTCGCAAAACCCAAGCACTTATGTCAGTCCTTGCTTCCGGAGGCACTGTGCATGGACGTCGTTCCAGCCCATTCCCCCGTTCTACGAGTCGGTCGAAGTGCTCCGATGCTGCATGCCGCGTTTGCGTAGTTGCCATTTAGGAAGGCATCAGGCAAGGTGAACAAGCGCAGTTGCCGTCCCAAATCTGGTGAAACCAGGCGCTCTTCGCTAAACCAGCGAAGATCGTTGGAAGCTCAACGTGTTCGGCGCAATGCGTGTAATGGTCGGCCAAGGCGGACGAACTGCCCCCTTTTTTTTGCGTTTCTTCTCTTTCACTCCAGAGTGTCCACCACTGCGACAGTGAGCACAGTGAGCACAACACCGCTTGGAGCCGCGGATGACTTAAACCTTTGATTCAGACTGTGGCAAAAGCTGTTGCAATCGATAAGCAAACGCAATCGATCAACATGAAAGCATGAAACACATTGCCACCAAAGAACATTCACAGCTAATCTCATACGCGGCCATATACGGCCATATGCATTAAGCATATATACTATGTTCAACAATGCAATTGATAAACATAACTATGAAAAAAGAAACTATATAATTACCATCCTGTAACCACTCCCAAACCCATAAGGTTAAGCTTTAAGCATGACGGATCCGCAGGCAACCGGTGCGGTCCACCAAAACATGACAAAACATCTAATCCTCTACGTGTGATGCTACACAAAAAAACAAAACATCACCAATCAACAAAGGCAGGACAAAAAGAACACACTCACTCACTCACTCACAACCTATAAGCTGACAAAGTACGATCATCCTACCCAACCAGTCATGCTTACAGCTCAGTTGCACGTTACATCTGCTCTTTCACGTCTTTCCGTGGATCGTTGACCTCGTGGACACACAGCGCACGTCTTGCTGCACGTCTACCACACCATCAACCGAACGTCAACCTCAGCGACCCCACGGGTCGAACACCGACACAGCCCGACGACCCGACGTAGCGACGTGTCACAGCCCAACCTGCAAGACTTTCAGCTGCTCCAAGGTACCTCACGACACAGCGAAGCACCCGTTCACCGGCAACCAGGAGCACGGCATGCCGAGCCGGAGTTTTTGCTTTTTCAATGTTTTTTATGATTGTGATTCTTACTACACTCTGGAAGACTAACATGGACCCTGAAAGCCACTGGTTGGTCGAGAAAAACACTCTTCCAGGGGGCCATTGTCAGGGTCTATGTTAGTTTTCGGGAGTGTATTTACTTTTTTTTTGAGATGGTTTGGAGATGTTTGGAGGCAGTTTTTGAAAAGCACCTAACATTAAGTCAGTGAAATGGCGGTGATTTCTGCCATTTACGTCTCTTGTGAAAGAGACGTGAATGCACGTCTACCGTCCGTTCCGCGGAAGGCTGGCCCGTTCGACCTCAGCATCTCTGTGCCGGACCTGAAGGACGAACCCCGAACCCTGCGGTGAAGGACTTCCGAACGCGAACAGAGGGAGTTTGCCAATCTCCCGGTTTTCAAACTCCAATTGAAGCTTTTAGGAACAAGTGCCTTACTAGTAGTAACAAGAAGCTATTAGGAACAAGTGCATCGCTACTAGTAACAAGGCACTTACTAGTAGTGCCCTTTCAAACTAGAGGGATTGCAGCTACTCCGTTGCAAAGGACCACATGGATCCCCCAACCCCCTGGTTTGGTCTGAAGGAAAAAGGGTCGGAGCAATGGATTCAACAGGTCAAATCGCAGGGTTCCCTGGGATCGTCTGCATGGGGGATGAACAGATTCGCTGAGGAGTTGTTGGCTCAACAACCACAAGCTTGCTTTTTACCGAAAGAGGTTTCGCCCACGTGAGCAGGGCAAACAATCCGAGTCTGGGGTTCTACAACCCTGCCTGCACGATTAAAAAGGAAGTGTGGAGAATTCTCGGAAGTGTAGCCTTATAAAATGCTTTCATTGGAAAGAACCTGTTTTCAAAATTTAAAAAAAAGTCAAAAAAAAAGTCAATCCCAAAAGTCAAAGTCAAAAAAAAGTCAAATTGAAAAGTCAAAAAAAAGTCAAAAAAAGTCAAAAAAAAGTCAACAGTCAACAAAAAGTCAAAAACAAGTCAAACAAAAACTTTGCATAGGCAAACAAGTCAAGGAAAAACTTGTAACAAGGCAAATTGCATCCTTTTTGCTTATGGCTTATGGCTTTCAGTCTATTCAAAATTCTAGAACCTTTTGGTTGTTCAACTTTCACCTTTTCCAGCCCCAAGCCAGCCCCAATCCCCTACCCCAGAGTCACCTCAGAGTCGCAGGATCCCTACCCAGCCCCAGCCACTGTCCCAGGGTCTCTTCAGCCCCAAGCCAGCTGCTGCTCAAATTTTGGGGCAGGTTGCTGCCAGGGCCAGGCTTTGGGCTGGCTGCGGCTGGCTCCTGGCGGAGGGGTCAGGTTGAGGTCGAGCTCAGGCAGGCTACAGGCGGGCTGGGGCATGCGGGGCTGGGCCGGCAAAAAGAAGTCAAAAAAAAGTCAATTGGAAAAGTCAAAAAAAAGTCAAAAACAAGTCAAATGTGCGGATCCTAGCCTTGGCGGATTACTGGAGGCAACAAAAAGTCAAAAAAAAGTCAAAAAAAAGTCAAAAAAAGTCAAAAGTGGAAAAAGTCAAAAAAAAGTCAAAAAAAAGTCGAAAAAAAGTCAAAAAAAAGTCGAAAACAAGTCGAAAAAAAGTCAAAAAAAAGTCAAATGTGAAAACCAAGCGCGGATCCTAGCCTTGGCGGATTACTGGAGGCGACAAAAAGTCAAAAAAAAGTCGAAAAAAAGTCAATTCTGCTCGCGACTCTGGGGCCGGACAGGGCTGGGTACTTGGGACTCTGGGGTGGCTACCAGGGCCACCAGGGACAGGGCTGGGCTGGGGCTGAAGAGACCCTGGGACAGTGGCTGGGGCTGGGCAGGGGTCCTGCGACTCTGGGGTACGGGGTTGGGGCTGGCTTGGGGCTGGAAAAGGTGAAAGTTGAATAGAATTTTTAATTGATTGAAAGCCATAAGCCATAAGCAAAAAGGCTGCAATTTGCCCTGGCTGACTTATGAGCTTGTTACTAGTTTAGTTCAATGTTGTTGTCCTCTTTGCCTGTGTTTTCCATATATATATATATGCCGGCTTTCTTTTGCTCCTGAGTCGCTTGACTGGACATTTTTATTTCTTTGTATTTTTTTTGAACTTTTTTTGTTGACTTTTTTTGACTTTGTTTTGACTTTTTTTTTGACTTTTCAATTTGACTTTTTTTTGACTTTGACTTTTCCAGTTGACTTTTTTGTGACTTTTTTTTGACTTTTTTTTTAATCAAGGATTCTGGCCTTACCATATGAAAGCAGATTATAAGTGTAGCCAATTCTGTAGAGCATCGAATACAAAACTTCTCCCACTCTGAGCACTGCACCTTTTGGGTGCCATCCTAAAAGCTGCGTCGAGCGGCACAGCTAGACGCCCACCACAATGCCAGCCAATGGATCCGGTAGAAAAAAGTGGGATTTGCCAGGCTTTACAGTGTCTCCAAAACACCCCCCGGTGGCTGAGCCACTACTCGTCGAGAGTTCTTTTTGTAGCACCCTTCATCCCAAAGCACGCAAGGGCATCACAGAAACATATGGCATACTGACCTAATAGCGATGGCCTCCAATCTACTTCAGAGATTCACGTACCCAAGAACCCTTGGACTCTGCCTCAATCCCCACTGGTGTGGTGTCGGGTTCTTAGAGTGACATGCCACCCTCGGAAGAAAAAGAAGAGCGAACCAACGGTGGCTAAACCCAAAGCTAGACACTGGAGGCACTCAAGTATATCTTTTTGAGAAAAACAAAACGATCAAACCTGCTTTGATCATGGTTGATCCCTCACCAAAAAACAACACAGCTGGATGCCTTCAGCGATGTTCTCACGGATACTGCAGGTTGCCTGGCTGCCACCCCCCACCCCCCCGCTGTCGGCGATGCGCGGTTTGGCCGTGCGGCTGCTGTTGCTCTCGGCCAGGATCGAGACACCTTGGGTGAGGAAAGGTGTCTAAACATGTGAGTGAAACACAGCGAAACCTTTTTGTGGTTCTGTATATTTGGAAGTGTCGAAACGCGGCAACATGTTCCTGGTCTTTCTTTATAAGTGGCAAGCGACATGAGTAGAATAGCGCCTCAGAAGTTCAGCAGCTAGCATCTTAAGTTTGTCACTGATGTTAGGCAAAGTGTATTCACAGTTGTCCCGGGTTCGGGTGCTAGCGTTATACCAAACAAACGAAAAAAACCTTTAAGACCATGTCAGAAACACACACACACACAAAAGGAATTGAAAACTTGATTGAGGGTTCAGCACCCATGCGGTTGGCCATTCAAGTTGGTTCCTGAAACTCTTTGGCCAAATTGGAAACAGTGACAACGTCCTTCTTCTGAGTCCTTCAACCACATCATACCAATTCACAACACTCAACTAACTTCATTTTTTAGTTCTCCTTTGGGGAGGTGTTGCCTACCAGCTCATCTCTGGTTGGTCTCCTACGAGACTCTGCTCGGGCCACACCGCGTGGTGCTTGTGGTTGTGTCATCACTCTGCTGAGGTGATCGGCGTTATGTGACACGGTAGAGGTGCCCGCTACTTCTACACTGGCCCTATTGGCCTGGGAACCGAAAATGGTTTGTAAACTTTTGCAACTCAAAGAATCTGGAAGTCAAACGGTGAAGCGCTCAACCACTGAGAATTCCTTGCCCAATCAAAACAATTCTTTTTAAAACAAGAGACACGTGGCATACACAAGTTCCGTCTGGCAAACTAAGACCAGGTGCCAACAACGACGTCAAAGTTCCCAAGTCATCCAAGTTTCATCTGTACTAAGTAGACACAATAAATATTGAACTATGCATCGTGTACATGATGTACATCGCACTATCTTTTACTGAGGACATGTCACAATTTAATATATAATGCATGTATAATCGCCGGATATTGATCGTTGAAACTACTGCCTAAAGTTAACTTTTCACCCTTAACATGTTTTTCCCCAAGTCCCCAATAGTCCCCATTGACCAGAGCCATGCGTCGCTTCGCCGTCTCTTCGGCTCGCCGCAGAGCTGGGGACGGCTCAGCGGCATCGAGGCGCGCAGCGAGGGCGGAGGGGAGAAGCTCCTCGAGGAGCAAAGTGAAACCTAAGGGCTCCATCTGCAGGGAGATCTGAAGCAATAGAGAACACTTATATATTTTGACACAAATACGAAGCACGTGTATATATATATATACTTTTACACTGTTTTCTACAAAGTCAGCTTAGTTAAAAAACGCCCAAAATGGTTGCTTGGAGTCGGTGGTCTACTATAGCCCAACGATGGGAGCCAAATGTAGGTACACTTTACTGAGAGGACGGCCCATTGGGACCTCTCTTTTTGCCAAACTTCATTGATTCTTGTACGATCTCGTCGCCCTCTGCCGTGGCGAGAAATGCTTGCTGCTCGGTCACTAAGCATTTGGTCAGCGTAAGAGCCAACAGCACCCTGGTAAGATGAAATCCGGCTCGACTGCCGACCAGTCGGCAACGTATTGAACCGTCATCATTCCAGAATGAATCGGTTTCTTCTCCCCAGGGCAAAATCCTGGTAAGGTGAGCAAAATTGTCATTTGCTCCAACAAGGCCACCAGCATGGTCCGGATCTTCGGCAAAAAGGGCTGGAGATATTGCGCACACCAGAACAAAAAAGGAGTCCCGGCAGAAAGCGGACGAAGCTTTCCAGGATGAAAACGAGCCTCTCCACAAACACTGGCCGATCCCACGGCTTCCCGTTGATGTAGAAGTCGTATCTGAAGGCTTCTTTGAAGAACCCCTTCTCCACCAATGCATTCAAAGTGACTTGCGTCCCGAACCAGCCAACCAGTGTAGGAATCCTCCCACACCCTCTGCTTTGAGCCGTCTTCTTTGGCCTCGATGTAGTTTCTGATCGTTCCTGTCGAGAGACATCGGACTGGAACCTTCCAGCCCTCTCTGGCTGCAGTAGTCTGACTTTCCTCCTTCACTCACCCGACTGAAGAAATCAGCCCTTTGCTTCAGGGGCAATTCCATCTGGTTGCATGCTGCGATGAAAGTTTCGTCATCGTATGACATCATGCGGTCTCCTTTTATGCGGCTGTCTTCTAAATAGGCCAGAATTGATTTCTGGTCTGATTCCATCTCCTCTTTGGAGTAGTCCGCTGGCAGGCTTTGCAGGTCATTCCTGTGTTTTTCCATGCGGCGAACAGCTTCTCCGCGTGGCATAAAAAGGCCATCCCTCTATTTTGAGTGATCGTTGCAAGCTCGGTTGAAATCTCAATCGAATTTGTCACTTCCTCCATTGTTGAGGTTTTGTACAAAGGCTTTGGAAAGTCAATGCCTGCATTTCAATTTCCGTCTGGAAGAAGGAAGTCATTGGCTTCTTACCATGAAGAGCTTCTTCTGCTCTGTCACCAAAAGTTTTCATGTCCCTGAAGATCTTGCAATCAGTCCCTACTGGACCGAGGTATTCCTTGGTGAGTCCGAGGATTGCTCCTGCCATTTTTGATGACAGGGATCTGTGTCCTTCTCGTGCAAGGGCTCCAGGTGTTGCTATCATCATCTTGATGATGACTGAGTTCACTGAACAAAAAGCTTGCTTCAGTGCACTCTCCAAAGCAAAGATTCCATGGACTTCACACCATGATCGCAGGTTGGTTATCAGTTGCCTCCCTGAGCGTGTAGATCTTGCCCAATACAAGGCCCGAATTGCCCTCTCCAATTGAGATGGCTCGCTGAGTGTATTTCCATCCATCAGCAACTATGATCTTCTTCATGAGGTCGCCATACTCGATCGAGAGAATGTTCTCGTGGTCGAAGCAAAAGCCAGCCTCCCTCGGGTCGACTGTTTCCAGCGTGCCAGTTCATCCTGTGCGGGACCTCCAATTTGGTCTCTTTCTGCTTCAAGAAGAATCTCCATGAAGCATTGATGCCGCAGTAGCGGGTCGATAGGCTTTGCAGAAGCAACCTTTTCTGCAGGCCATATGGCATCCTTTTGCGGGAATTCAGAAAGAAGGGTTCATGGACGGCTATCAAAAAAGAATAATACAAGCTCATGCCATCCGATGCCAACTGCTCGTACCGATGATAGGAGCCGCCTCGGACGCGTTGGCCCTCTCTGGCGCGTCGATCACAGCACTGCCCACAAGTCGGGCACTCTTGCAAGCACAAAGGCTTGAGTCGCAGCTGAGTGGTTGGCTGGGCAGGGGAATTCTGTGGACATCTGAGGCTCCTTCTTCTTTTTCCTCTTGCCCAAGTTCTTGGCGCTCTTCTGCCGCATCCACTTCGCTCAATGCCCTCTTCAGCGCTGCGTTGCAAGCTTGTTGTCTGAGTCTAAGCAGCTCATCCAAGCACTTGTAGTTGATGCTTTTGACCTCCTTGCCAGCACGTCTTTCCATGGTTGCTCCTCTGAGTTGTCAGAGTCGCCCTCCTTCTTTGAAGGCAACTGTCCTTTCCCGATGCCAACAGGCCGACGATCCGCGCTGCTTGACTTCTTCGCCTGCCCTGTTCATCAGACAAAGCTGGGATATCTTCATCCAGGCCGTGTCTTTGGTACGACGTCGCCATGAAAGCAATGCTGTACAAGATCTGCTCAGGAACAAACGGTGAAGTTTCTTTATATGTGTAAAAAGTCGTATAATATAGAAGCAACATATTTGTAAGATCTTTAAAGTAACCTTGAACTATCTAGAAAAACACAAAGAACATATAGTTGTTTTCGTTGTGCAAAGTCATTTATGTGCACGACGTTTGACTCTTTCCAAAAGCTCTCCAACATCCGTCCGACAACGGCCGACGACATGACCATGGACGGCACGACGACGACCTGACGGACGGACTGCTGACGACAAGGATGGATGACGTCAAGCAAGGAAAACGGACGTAGCTCCTTGTTCTATAGTAGTAATGCCAGGAGCGCCCCTAGTAGCGTCCAATCGCTACTAGTAGCGATGCCCTTGTTACTAGTAGCTTCTTGTTCCTAGTAGCTAGTAGATTATACATACTTTATTCAGTGATGTTTGGGTTCATATTCACTTTGTGTACCTGTAAACAGTTGCATTGCTCCTTGCGTTGCATTAGATTCGTTATTCAAATCTCTTTTTGTAATGAACGGTGTCATATTACAATGAAATCTACAATCCTTGTCTATAAATCCATCAATTGAATTGTCTTTTCCAAATTATGTAAATGCAAAATACTATCAAATACATTCAAATAGAATACATCTTTCCGATATTTTTATTGCTTTAACATTTTATATGCACCATTATGACGCAGGAATATTATATGAATTAAATCGCACTTCATTAAACTTGTGACATTTATTGAATTTTAATCTTTAAATGATTTGTTGATTCGTAGTTTTCTTTCATAATTATCATATTTTCTACAGATGTTAAAACATTGCACAAAAAACTATTTCGTCTGCTGTTACAAATATTTCTGCTAACTACTATATTTCAAACATAGTAACAGTTGATTAAACAATGGACCTTGTGGGGCTGATTGGTTTCTCGAACCACTGCTTACCAATGGGCAATACATGGCAATAAACTTATACTAGAAACAAACAACCTTTGAGTTCGCTCGTAAAACTGATCTCGTGCACACATACATCTTTATGACCATACAGTATAGGCTAGGACCAGGTTCAATCACCATGTCAGCATGGGGCTTGTGCCTTTTTTAAATCGCCAAACCCAACCGTGGCATGTGGGCAAGTACATGCACCAAGGTTTCGTTTTGTTGCAGTGTACTGCAACCCTGTAATTCCTTTTGCACGGCAATTCCTTTTGCACCGCATGCGCCCAAGGAGTAACCCTCCATGCGTCTCCATCAGTAACATTGCAACATCGCACTACCCACAAAGACTCTGCTGTACAAACAGTGCATACAGGGCTACAGGGGAATGTTGCACCTCTCCACAATTCTGAGAGAGTAGAATTGCATCCCCTACCATTCATGGAGGCCAACTTCATGAGATAATATCAATTTCTGTTCGATCTTCCCGAACAACAGCCACTCGCCCACGAGCAAAAAGAAACCCGCACGGCCACGCTTCTCGTCCGTCCCAAGCCACGTTGTTGCACGAAGACGTCGATGCGTCTCGAGAGCTCCGCGAAGAGCTCGTCGTGGAGCTTCGTGCGCTGCGTCTCGCTGCGCTCCTGCGACGCAGCGGTGGAGTGGTCGACGGGTAGAACCGCCGATCCGAAGAGACGAACAGCTTCCGAACCTCCAGTCACCTCCCTGAAATCACAAGTAGAATCCAAAGCACCGATTTGGAGTGTGTATGCATGGCAGAACAAAAAAGGTGGAATCATGGAGAGTCACATTGAGATGAAGACTTTGGTTTCTATCAGAAGGACTGGGAAGCGATTGATTATCGTCTCAAAAAGAAGAAAGGTTGGGGTGGAGCGGAAAGGCTGGCTTCATGCTTGTTGCTGCAAGTGCTCTCAAGGAGAGTTTGTGACGATGCTTCAGAAAGCAACCCCCAAACCACATGAATTTGGCTAAGATGGCCACATATCTTACCGCCAAGCCGCCAAGCAGAATATCTTACCATCAATCAATCCAACAATCATTGGAAGTGGACCCTTTGGAAGCTTTTCAAGTGTGTTTTTTTCCCCCAGAGCTGTTCTGCATCCATGTTGGATAGAAGGACACGGCACAAAAAAGACTGACCACATACTGCCGCTCAGGACCGGGGGGGCGTAGCGTTTCAGGGGCCACAGCCTCCCCTGAGCAGAGCCCCTCTAACTCTTCCATTGTGGGTCCATCGTGGTTCTCAGCCTCCGCTTTTTCAAGGCGGGAAGATCGAACCCACGATGGCGCCATACCTTTGGTGAAAACACCTGTTACGTGTGTTTACACCGGTGGTTCCTGGGGTCGATGGCTTTGACTGGTGTCCTTTTGCAGGTCCAAAAGGTCGAAAAAACACACGTGCCAAACCACACGTGCACCGCATCCAATACGCGCCCAGGCCCAACTTCCTGGGACCGAAGGAAAGCAACATCGGCTTGCCCAGGTGTTCCGGAGGTTCATTGCCCAGGTGTTGCCCAACATGGTTTTCTGATTGGGAGTGTAAGAATCTCGTTCAAGACCCAGCTGTTCCTCCAAACACGTCAAAACATGATCGCCTGGAGTGTTCGAAGCTGTGATCGAAGCACAGCCTTGGTCATGCGATTCGTGGAAAGCTGCATTCGCGTGGGCGGAAGAGCAAAACTATACATTTGGCGCTCAAACCCACAGGTGTGGAAAACCAATGTACCAGAAGCTGAGGGTCCCTCAGTTTTGATTTGTGACTCAAAGAAAAGGCATCAGAATGAGGTACAGTCCTAGCCTGTCGCATTTGCCATCGATTTTGGACAAAACAAGGAAACTCCCTGGTTTCCCACGGCCCAGGGTTCCCAGCCAACTCTCACTTTCTTGGGGCACGTTGTTTTTTTCGTCGTCGGAAGCAATCCAGGGCAAGTGTGCAACGTTGGCAACACCAATAGCAATGTCATACCCTTTTTGGAGTACTCTACATATTTGACCTGCTGGACTTCATGATGACCTGATGTAGTATTCTTCGTAGGAAAAAACTATGCGGCGATGCGGTGATCAATCTATGCACGACCGATTCGTGTTTGAAAGCACGGATCCACCAAAGCACCGTAGTTCAAACTACTGTAAATTATTAAAATTAAATTGTAAATTAAATGAAAACAGATGTCTGATAAATTTATCCCTTCCAATCCACAAAATCCACAAGATACTATTCAGTGAGTACTAAATTCATTTGTGGCCATCCCAGTGTCCTTTTGAGCATCCCAGTGTCATAGGGAAAAGCCTATGGGTGATTTGGATAACAGGTCACAACCGAAAAAAAAACATCCTGCATGAGGGTCGCTGTGTCTGTTGTTGACACGGGGGACGGACAACTCACACATCACCTGGTATGACAACAGAACCATACCAAAACACTTACGTTGCATTAAACAAGTAGTCTTAACAAACCGAAGGACCACCGCAAAAACACCTTCTATCTGACCCATTTCACTGACCCTTTCACCGTCTCAGTGCCGTGCGCCGTGCGCGGAGCGCGTTTCTCGCTGCCGACCAACCAAGTGTTCGTCCACATTCTTCACCGACGCGCTCAGCCGCTCCGACAGGTTCTCCAGCTGCGAGTGCATCCGCGGCACGGAGGAGCCTCGGAGAAGCGGATGAGATGGTTTGGGCATCGAACACCAGGGGAGAGGAGAGAGGAACAATACAGTGCTTTCACTTTCCGTTTTGCATGTAGCTTCTGCGTCGGTCGATGAAACGGACTGTTGCGCCGCAGTGCTAGAGCAGTCTCACGGCACAGATGGATGAAATCTATCCTTGAAACACACAGGTATTTTGGAGTTGCATCAGTGGAGCCTCTGTCCCCCTTCAACTCATCTGCAAAGAAAGAACGAACCCAATCTATACGGTGATTCCTCGACCAGATGTGGGTTTACACAAGACCCAGTGGATGATGATGATGTTGCAGTCCTTTCCATGTCCAAGTCGAGTGATGCTCCCCTTTGACCGACCCCCAGACCGGTGACACACCGGCCTCCTCGACGGTCTCCGCTGAAGTCAAGGCCCAGCGGCAACGGAGCTCCAAGCGCGCCACGCGCTCCAACGTCTCCTCGAAACGTCCGCGTGAGTGGCGTGCGCCACGCGGTTCGGGTAGCCCTGCCTGCCTTTCTGGGCGAGTTGGAGGGTCCTTCACCTCCTTCAGCATGGCTAGTAGGTTGGAGGCCATCGCTAGTGTAGGTTGGAGGCCATCCAAAGGGCAAGAGGTGAAGAATATCGGTGACTTGAGCTTTGTGCGTGAACAACGATAAAAATACCTTGGGAGTCCGTCTGAGGCCGTTGGGAGTGATCTGCAATAGTCGGCTTTTCAAACGAAAACGATGTGGGAAACATAAGATAGGCCTTGGGTCTATCCTATTACCAGGGCCCAGTGGATGATGATAATTGCTAACTGACTGTCACAGGTAATAGAACAATATAGGCCAATCATGGACCAACGTTGGCACATGAGCCTCAACCCTAGTTATTGCTTACTAGCCACAAAATGAGCTCGTCAACAAAACAGCAATTTGAAGGTCCCTTATATGGCAAGCAATCACTGCACCACTACCGACAACGCACTATGTCTTCAACTAGTTCAAACACCCCGTTGGTTTGCAAAGGTTCATATAGAACACTAGCAAGAACCGTTGTGTGTTTGTGGCACCTCTTTCTGAGTGTTTTTGGAAGATGCAAATCTCCTCAACAACATTCAGTAGTGACAGGTAGTCTTGGAAGTCCAGTGCCAAACTGCCACTAACTCTCCCTTCTCAACAGCCACAAACAAAACACACCATCTATATATGCGTTATGTTTTAAGTGTTCTCACGAATGATCCAAATCCACTTGGCGACCAGGACCAAATGGAACACTATACCAATACGTAGTCGATTTATGTTCACTTTCATCTTTGCAAGCCTTCAGTCAAAAGGTCTCCCTGGACATACAGGGGGTCTTGACATGACCCCTGTGATTTGTCAAGAGGATATGTCCATGGATATGTCAAAAGCAAACAGTCTCGGCTCACCTCTCCTCCAAACGCCACGACCCCTCGGGTCGCACAGCTTTCGGCTCCACCGGCTCCGGGGTTTCGGCAGGTGCGCTGGGTGGCGCGCGGTCGCCGCGGAGCTCAGCGAGGCGCAACTGGAGCCTCTCCTGCGGTCGACGTGGTTTCTGCGAGAAGCGAAGGATACAAAAACCTCAGCAGGTGTCTGTGGTCTTGGCGGTGTGGAAGATGAGCGTGGGAGAAACTGGGAAAGGGCCTTCTCTGTCCATCGACCTCCGTTATAGATGGTAGAGTAAAGCTGGAGCTCTCTAAAGGGGCTCCTTCAACCTTGTTTCGAGAACGAAGGCTTAGCTGCACGCGGTTCGAATTTTTTGCGTCTCGTACTTCGACATGCTGTAGATCATGGAGCTCAGCCCAAAATTTGTTTCAAGGGAACGGCAATGTCTCCCTTTCTTGGGGTTCCCAGGCGTCCCGGGGGGGTTCCACGCCCGGATCGCTGTGCACCGAGTCAGCACCGACCAATCGTCGTCCTCCAAGCGCAGCTGCTCTTGCCGCCGAACCTCCAAGTCCTTCGACCGACGAAGACAAACCTTCGCACGAGAAAACATTTTGGGCACATCCCATCACTCCAGCCCACCTGCCTCGACGAATTGACGCGAGTGGGAAGGCTTGGCTTGGGGAAAGCGGAGAAGATTGTCCACCTGCCTTGCCTCCCCAAGGGGACTCATATGAGAATTAAGTGCAGCGCTGGGTGATGGCCCCTGCAAGTTGGATTTGTCCTCTATTTTCCTCTGCTGAGCTACAGACCAGGATGATGTAGGTGGAAGTCATGCAGTTAGGAAAACACCTACTAGCAAGGACGTTACTAGTAGCTCCTGGCATCGCTACTAGTAACAGGTGCATCGCTCCTAGTAGCAAGGACGCTACTAGTAGCTCCTGGACACTGCAAAATCATCCAAACCAAGTAGCTGAGTTCTTGATAAGAGCGTTCACTGGGTTATCAGGTATCCAAGGCGTGGGAGGAGAGTTGTTCCCTCAACAACCATTCAAGAACATCAAGGACACTCATGACTCATTGTAAAATCCATGTCGGTTCGGGTAGACTGGACCTGATGGCTTCGGAGCTAAGGGCTCCCGATGTCGGATATGCTGCCCGAAGGAATCTGCATTGTTGACATCATCGTGTGTGTGTTCACGCCGGCTCTGCCCGACAGAGATATTTTGTAGGAAATAGGCAATTGATATCGTGTGTGTGTGTGTCAACCATTGTCTCTAGAAGTTCTGATTACCACAATCCTCATTGTCCTATGCAGGGGGGGCGTAGCGTGTTCAGATGACTACGCCCAGCGAAGCTAGACTCTCCCGACTTTTTGATTCTATGGTCCTTCATGATAGTCCCCAAAACCTTTTCCCGCTGACCGCAGCTGAGCCACCGCCGCTTTCCGCGAGAGTTTTTGCAAGCTGTGTGCAACACTTTTTCAAACACCTTCAAGTGCCTGGACGCTTCACCTTTCCGTTGAGCAATTCCTTTCCTCAGGGATTATGGTTAACTGAAAACCCTGTGACTAAGTGTGTGCCGCTCTGTCGTCCCACTGGGTGCAGAGTGTGATCTCCCGCAAGGGAGCACTGAGACGATTGGGAATCACATATTGATTTGGCGTTTTTGCACTTGTGAATCAGGTTACTGGCTCGTTTCAGTCTCACACATGAATCTTCTGACTCCTAAGCTGCCAAGCTGCGGAGATTTGATACTGCCGGGTTCACGGAGTCTTTTTCGTTCCAGAGCTTTCAAGGATCAAGTTGTTTTTGGCCGCTGACATTCACGTCGTTCATGTGCAGCTAGTTTCACTTGTACGCTCCGATGTTCATTTCATACATTTTGATTAAGCTTTTGAGGCGAACAACTTGTTCACCTCTATGTCCAAAAAGGACACGCATCTGACTGCAAACGATTTTTGAAGCGACCAAAAAAGACAGCTGTCATCTTTCGGAGCGCCGCTAAGCGGCTATGTGTGTGTGTGTCAACCTTTGTCTCTAGAAGTTCTGATTACCACAATCCTCATTGTCCCATGCAGGGGGGCGTAGCGTGTTCAGATGACTACGCCCAGCGAAGCTAGACTCTCCCGACTTTTTGATTCTATGGTCCTTCATGATAGTCCCCGAAACCTTTTCCCGCTGACCGCAGCTGAGCCACCGCCGCTTTCCGCGAGAGTTTTTGCAAGCTGTGTGCAACATTTGTTCAAACACCTTCAAGTGCCTGGACGCTTCACCTTTCCGTTGAGCCATTCCTTTCCTCAGAGATTATGGTTAACTGAAAACCCTGTGACTAAGAGTGAAACCCTTGGAGTCACAGGGAATCCGTTAATTTTTGCTAACAAGCAGGGGCGTGCAGCATCTGTGAATTACTGTGCGCAACCAAGCTATGATCACAGATGGGAAGGGATCAAGGACGCTTGATCCTGTACCTGCTTGAGACCACACTGACTCGAATGGTTCTCCCTCGCTCAGGCTGTTTCCAGGTTCATCAGGTGCTGTAAAGTGCGACTGAGTTTTGCAGATGTGCACGATCGCCGTCATCTTATCACTCTCGTCCGCTTTTCGAGCTCGAGTTTGGTGGATTTTCATGGAGGTTTCTTTGGGGCCTCATGGTCTGTCTCCGACATCCATTCGGAAGTACTGGCATCGGTCATGCTTAGAGCTGAGTTGTCGGCTGGTCTCATTAGTGACCTGACCTGGGACGTGAACTTCACCTTCTCTTGAGGTCGTTGCTTCATGAAGAAAGCAGTCCCGGGTTTGATCTCTTGCGTCTTTTTGGTTACCGCGCCTTCCGGCGTGGCGCTGATTCTGATGACCATCTCGCTGGTAACCTTTTCGGCTCCTGTCAGTCCCGAGGATCCCTTGTTTTTGGGTGCTTCGCTCGGAACTGGCGTCGTTTCCGGCACTTCCTCCACATCTGCCAGGTCTGACGGTTTTGACGCTGTCAGGCTCACAAGTGTCAGAACGCTTTACGTCTACTCACCCTGGTTCCTTAGGTTTTTACTTGGGATAGTGTGTGGCAAACCGCAATCAAGTCAGTACGTGTAAAAACTGGAGTGGTGTAGGGAGAAACGTTTTCAGAAGGAGTTGGTGATAGTGGCATGGGCAAGCCAACACTGCAGTGTGAGGAAAATGTTTGGTGTAGCGTCTGAAGGGCTGAATCCCCTCGTAGAAGAAGACCGAAGATGAGCTTCATGGCGAAAGAAAGGTCCAGGCACGAAACCAAGGCGCGTTCGGTAGGCCAAACTGTGTCCTGCAGATTGGCGGAGGACAAGGTGAGAGGTGGAAAAAGGTCTGAGGCAAATCCAATGATGTGGTGATAATCAGAATGGCGGGGACCTCAGGACGTATGGATGTGCAAGTACAGCGGGGAGTCACAACAGTAGGCGACCAAGTCTGAAGAAATTGGCGGAAGTTGAAGACGTAGTGCTCCAGTGTGTTGCTCTCGATTTCCCATGTCGAAACCGCTGAACGACTTAATCGAGCACGTCGACTGTCGCCTCATCCAGCATCTCTCATCCAGCATCTCTTGCAACAAATGAGTCCTGCGGCGCCGTTACCCAGTTGACCAAGTTAAGTGGGACTCATGGGCTCCACGCTCATACGAGAAGGCACAAAACACACACACAATATGGCCAAAAGCATTCACCCATCAATTAACCCCGAATTTTCAGCCAGTTTCAAGATGTTTGCGTTGGATTCATCCAATGTGCCAGGTTTTGGCGCTCCAGTCTCCATTGAGAGCCGTAGGCCGAGGACGGTGTTTTCATCGTTGGTCTTAGACTGTCGCTGCTCCACAGGGGACGTTTCGGGTCCGTCCACAGACTTGACCTCGATGATCGTCGAAGAAGGTACATATAGAGGTGGAAAACACTGAGCATGTTGTTGCAACAAGGAATGTACGGAGGTGGCGGGTAGCTTGGAGGAAGTCATGTGAGAGTTGCAGCATCCGCAAGGCAGCATTGGGTGGTAGGAGGTGGCAAAACTTGAAGATGAGCTTGAGTTGTGAAGCACGGGAGCGCCAAGGTTCATCCACAAGAGATAGAGAATCTCGGAGGAGGCATTATGACTGCGAAGAAGCTTGGAGACAGGGAATTTGTCTATAGTATCACTTCCGAGACGGTGAGCTGAAGAACGTCTGCCGTTCGAAGAAGGTGTAGATCCAGTGATGGTGTTCCACCGAATGATGGTGTTCCTGTCGGCGTCCTTGAGGGCAGGAGCGTGGAGATGACCACTGATGCGGGCGAGGTCAACATCTGTGCTTTTGAAGATTTTCGACCAGGAAGACCAAAGGTAGGCCTCTTTTCGATTGCGGAAGCCTTCGAACCAAGCGACCGGCGCCAAGGCGCAGAGTCCAGTTCTCTTGCGGCTCAACACATCGATCAAGCGAACATCCTCGATAGGTACATGATCGATCCGAAGATCACGGCTCCAGGCGATGGCGATGAATCGCCGAGGGAAGGTCAATTTGTATTCCCGGTTCCGATCCAAGATATCATCTGGCTGCCAGTGACTCGGTGGTTTGTAGACTGACTCAAAGGAGGAGGAGGCGAGCCTATCTGAGACCCCTCCCAATTCCCCCGCCCTCGGCTGCACCTGCCTCTCCACCGCTGTCCGCGCCGTTTCCGCGCCTGAGTGGAAAGGGGGTCTTTTCCACGACCTGGAAAAGCAGAAACGCCTGCAACCCCGCAAAACAATCCCATGGAACCATGAGAATTTGACTGGTGGTTTTGACAAGTTTCGGAAGACAACCCAGTGGTTTGGTCGTCCAAAAAGCTTGCACTCAGCAGCTTCTTTTTGGGCGAGTGATGTTTGCCTATTGAATAGAAGAGGCACTGGAGTTGGTCGTTGCTGAAGTGGTCGGCAAATGGGCTTTCCTCTTTTGATGTGGATCAACTGAATATAACAGCAAGTGGATGAACCCAAATCACTATCAGCGTACAAAGTATAATGCTTGGATGTGCCTCAGTGGCAAAGAAAACAAAACTGTAGGTTGACATTTGTCAGTGTCATTTGTGGGCAGCTTTCCACACAATTCATATACACAAAAAAACAATCCTTTTTGGAAGGAATCATTTCGCAACAGATTCTTGTTGGCAAACTGCCTCTCTCCAAGGGTAGGGTCCTCTGCCTTCAACATCGTCGAAACATGGCTGGGATCACAGGATGCGCTGTCTTCCATGTTTCTTTTCAGCCAAAAAAGAACGCCTTCTGCAGCTCTTCGTGTTTTTATGGCCAAATCAACCTGCAGAGATGTAATAGATTGAACAGTCTATGTCCTCTTTAAGACATAACTAATTGATTAAGTTGAACTTAAGTTGTATTGATCTTTCTAAATCATCTGTTCAGATTGATCATGAAGCTTCAACAACTCTTCCTAGCTTCCCCTGCTTCCGAAAACGCCGTCTTCTCGCCCAGGCTCGCCAGGGACGCCATGGCGGGAGATGGAGATCGATGGAGCGCCCGGCGGTCACGACGAGTGTTGGGAAGCCGTGTGCTGTGCGTCTGACGCGTGTTGCCTTTTCTGGGTGTGTGCTCTTCATGGAAGAAGCTCCGCAAAAAAGAAGGATATTGGCTGATTCTTATTCGAACAAAGAACGAGATGTCATCTTCCCATGACGATATGACAGCAGGTGCGGTTCACTAACATTTGGAAAAACTGCTGCCCTTTGCTCATGTGATGGACAACGGCTCAGGGATGGACTTCGAATCTTGTGCAAGTCACACAACATGTCACAGATTCTCCAGGAAGGGATCCTTAAAAAGAAGAAATTAGCCATAAACAAATGGTTCCGCCCTAAGCTTTCAGCAACAACTGTTCCTGAATTCCACATGCCTCACATGTGCTCCCTAACTTTCAAACCACTTTCTCCACCTTGGCAGAACTTTCTTCACATTAACACATCTGGTCGAAGGATCACGACCAACGTGGTTGCAAAGCCATCCACAACGGAGAGTCGTTTTTGGAGCCCCGAAAAACCCAAATCCACCGGTGGATGTCCGAGCAGTGTGGAGCATGGAGCATGTGGGGCATCTTGGATGTCCGAGCAGCATGACATGTGGAACATGTGGAGAAGCATGATACATCTTGACACCGGCACATTGGTCATATAGTTCTGATGGAGAATTGGTCAACAGTCATGGTTAGGGTTTTCGCAACAGTCATACCGTTTCAGTCCACTGTAGAGCACCTGACTCTACAGTTCCCCTTGTTGGAGGGTTTGGGTTGGGCCCTAACAGGTCTCACCATTGGCGACCTGTTTGTCGTCGGGTGCTGCTCTGGGTGTGTGACGCTCAGTCCTAGGTCTCGACCGAACCGAGCTCGGCGTTCTCTTCTCCCGGAAGCTTCGGAACAGCCAGGTTGACCAGTCATATCGGTGCCAGTCGGTGTCGGTGCACTGGGATGGCACGGCCAAAGAAGGCGTGCGGAACGACGCCAGGAAGAAGGATTTGAGGGCCATGCGGAACGACACCCCTGCCTTTTGAGGGCACGGACTCGGATTCTTGGGGTAGAGTATATGGTCTGAGGTATACTACCCCAAACACGACTAATGCGACTGGCCATTTTACCGATCAGGTGGGGTGGTTTTAAGGGGTCAATGTATGTAACTATGCCATACATGGAGTGTTTGAAACGTGGAACTGGTATGGAACTGTCCGTACCCTGCTTCATGGAACAAACTCTCAGAGATTGGATTTGGGTTGCAACTTCTTCTGCCAAGGAAGAACAACCAGGGGATCAGTTTCGCTATACCCTCAGGTGCACACTGCATCCCACTTTGCAGCTGTGGCCTCTGACCCCAGCAGTTTACACCTGGAGTGGGATCCACCAGTTTTACAAGGAACTCTTAGCAAGCTTCAGAAGCCTGAGATAAAAGGTCTTTTCATTTGCACAAGCACGCCTCTAAGATCCTTGCTTCTCCACGTGTTCCGGGGATCCCAAAACGTACGCCTCTCCTCCATCGAAAGCAACGCACCTTTTCATCGCGTCTACGCGAAAGCGGCCGTCGAATGTGTCGACAGATGGTGGACCTTGGCGCACAGAGAGGAGTGGCTGATCCAGTGCCGCTGAATCCCATGATTTCGCATGAATGGATCGGAATCACCCAAACATCCTCGAGGAACCAAGGTGGACCGAAACGAACTCGCTTTGTCCCAAAAGCAGAGATTGATGACTTGACATGGGATGGTGGACCTCACAGCCACTTTCTCCAAACATCCTCATGTCAACCCCTTGTCAAGTGATTAATCTCTGCTTGGATGTGGGCACCTTTTCTCAAGCAGATTGAGAAGATCGAGGGAATATTGTGGATTACACCAAATTGCAACAGCTCTTCCATCTCGCGAGTCTGTGAATCCAAATTGCCTAAAGCCCACATGAGGTTGTTTGAAATGTATGATTCCAGTCAGACTTAACTGCTTTCAGTTTGTGAGACGTTCGCTAGAAAGAACATGCATTCAGTGTTGCAGGTGCGTTGCTCGGTGCATCTGGAGTGCGATGCTAGACCCGACCCCCAGTCTCAGGAAGAAATACTGTATCTGCCACAAGTTCCAAAGGAGTTGTTTCTACACCATCGAGCCTTTTGTGTCCCTGGGTGTTTTGTGACCTCCAAGATCCACCCCAGCTTGGAACCTATGAACAACCTCATCTTAAAACATCTTAGAACCGTTTCGGGCGTGTGATTTCTGCGAAGCAGCAACCCAAACGGCGTTCGGTGATCGATCCCCCGAAGGGAGGCGGTACAAGTACCACATGACGCGGTACAAGTCGGCAGCACTTGCGGAACATGGATGCACATGGAGGAACCCTTGTCATGGGGCGCCTCATGAACCGGGGGTGTTCTTTTCAGGTCAAAGCCGTTGGATTGCATGTCCCAGGACCGGAAAACCCCACCCCCCGAGTCCTGCGACTCTTCGCCGCTTCGGGAAACCAGGAGCAGAGGCAAAGAAATCCTCAGGATCCTACAAGCTTCACATGTGAATCAGCACCCTCTTGCTGATGCAAAAGAATAGAAAGGTAACGTATTTAAGTTTATTCAAAATTGTCTGATGCTTCAGTAGAATACTTCGTGCTGGCATTGGTTCATCCACTGGTCCATTGGGCCGTCGGCGCGGGTCCTTTTCCTTACCCTCAAGTCGCTGGCGCCGCTTTCAAAACGGCTGCAGCACACCGGCAACTTTGCCGTATCAAATCGGATCCAGTAGGCCTTTGGCCGTCCGAGTGATTTTGGTGCTTGGTCTAACATCCCGCAAAGCAATATCTCGAGATGCAGAGGTCAAGACGAGGCAGTTGCCAGTCACCGAACATGCGGAGGTCGCTTGTACACCAAAGCGGCCGCTACCATCCAAAGCGGCCAAAGTTTCGCCACAGCGCTTTTTGGGGGTTCTTGCCGTGAGACCTGCCAAGCGAGCCATGAGGCCTGACCTTTGAGCTGGCAGCCGCCAATGGCGGCGGCGCGACAGGTGACAGGACTGTGTCTGAAGTTGGGTGAGGATTGCAGGAGCTGCTCACTGCGGAAGGCTGTGAAAAGCGTGGTATCACAGCCATGCGCCCTGACTATGAGGGCACCGGCATGGCTTCCGCCAAGAAGGTCTCCCTGTTTCTGTTCGGCAAAAGCCTTTATGCAAAAGGTCTGTACGTACCGCATCCATCTCAAGCGCATCTGAACCTCAAGAGGGTCTTGCTATCTGTGTGAGCTTCTCTCACACAAGCGATGCCCCAGGCATGCCACCCAGGCATGCGAACAAAAAGCTAGTTGAGAGTTGAGGCCAGCCCACCTTCAATATCCAACACACTTTGGAAGGATTTGGGTGATGAATCCTCCCCTTTTTGCAAGGTAAGCACTCAGGACCAGCCTGAAAGCCACGCAACCTGCGCGACGAAAGCACTCAGTCACGCGAGGTGTCTGGTCGTTTGGACAGTCGATGCACCGAGGGGGTCCGTGACCGTCTGGGTGGAAAGGGACGGAAAGTCGAGACCTCAAGGCCTCATGATCACAACAGCCCATGATGTGACGCATCGACGTTTCGATGCATCGACCTGGTTGAAAGCCTATGCTGCGGCTGAGGCAAAGCTCAAGCCTCAATCGATTGGTCTCGACTTTTTGAGACTTCGTTAAATGAGCGCCGGTTGTGGCTCCCACTCGGCCAACGCGTCGAGCCGCGTCCCCAAGCAGATCTGCAGAGTTTGGGTCAACTCCAGCTTGACCGCAGCGAGTGCATGTGGGCAGTATAACCTGGCTGCTTTCAAGTTTGCGTGTTTTGCATGGAAAGTCCCCTCTCTTCCGTGCTTTTCGTATACCTGCCACGGCGTCAGAAGTGCAGAGTCACAGTTCGTGAAGCATTGATGTCTCACCCAGATACTCCGTTCACAGCCCGACAGGTCCTGAACCAAACAACCAAACCATAGGGGTTTGCTGAGGGTCGGTCCAGACCCCCTGACCACTTCGGATTCGGGTGCCGCCGTCGCGTCGCAGCGGTTCGGGGAGCGCCGACGTCGTTCGGATCAAAAGGTGGAGAGGAGAGGTGCCATGTCCATCTCTTCGAGGTCATTTTATCGGTGGATCGGGGACTCCAACGGTCCAAGACCTTCACACCATGTGGCGTGGCTGGCTGGCAAAAGGCGCTTTGGGATTTTTTTACGTGGTCCTGCTTTTTCCTGGAAAAAGCCGACCTTTTGAAAGCCTAGGAAGCACAGCTGTCCCTACTTCGCCCACAAACACCCTTCATGAACGAATAGATACCGAACCTGGGAGGCGCTTGGAGGCCCGTGGGCCTTCAGACCCAGCCCGTAGACCGGCTTCGAGACCTGCCCGGCGACCGAGAGCTAGAGTGTGGAAGTTCCATGCTTGGTCATTCTGACACCTTATGGACCGTCACGGACCACTCGAAGTGTTCAAGTCAAAAGTCAGGATAATAAGTCGTTATTCCTTGTGAATTCATTGGACAAATTCGAAACAAAAACATTTGCTTTGAGGCCTTTTTGACTCCTCCAAAGATGGACACACACGTGTTCCGATTGCGGCGACGATGGACATGCACATGTCCGGAAAACACCCAATGCCTGTCTAAGATATTCCTCTTTGGAGGTTTAACATGGTTTAACACATGCACATTCAGACCTGGATGACATATAGGTTGTGTCATTTGAATGACTTTCTGGCGAGCCAACTGCATGTTGCAATTGGTGCAGCTTTTACAAACACTTTGGGCTATACTAAAATGGGGGCACAACTGGCGCACACATGTTCGGTAGCCGGACACCATTTTTCCCTGTGCAGTACTGTGACTGTGCTTTATTTTGGCAAACTGATGCACGATGCAACAAGGACATGGAAGAAACGCGACTGTGGCGACTATGCTGTGAAGAACACGACTTCTCAACACATGGCTGTGGCTCGACCTTGCGAAGTCATGGCCATGGTGGCCATGGCAAAGCTCTGACTGACTGAAGTTGCGACCGTGCAGTAACCTTAGACCAGACGCAAGGCGGGCGAACAGACCTTGCTTTCGACCAGACTGGGAGACGAACAGTGGTAAGCCTGTTCAGAAAGGCCGACAGCGAAACCTGTCGAGCAAAGCATAAGCTTCTTCAGAAAGGAAAACGACGCATTGCAACATACCGTGTCTACTTCTGGCGGTTTTGCTGGCTCGTCATTGCCTGGCGAACTCTTGGGTGCCACATCGTCGATGTGGAGAAGACGAAGAGAAGAAGAGATGGATCCCATCTGATTCAAGAGTGAAGAGATGCGGCTGGCGGCAAAGACACTGCCGAACATCATTGATGAGTTGTTACTAGTAGCGATGGCCTCCAATCTAGTAGCGTCTTTGCTCCTATACTACTCACCAGTGACTTAGGACTTGTCGGACGTATGCCAAAAAATATCAATGCCCCATCTCATGAAGAAAAGTACTTTTTGACAAGTGTTTGGTCCACAACTCCTATCTCATAAAGCCTAGCAAGGCAAAACATGTTAAACAAAAATGGTGTGCCCAGGGCATGTGTGGCCGGATGCCAACACATGAGATAGGACTTGTGCTGCTACCAGTCCATGTCCTAGCATGTCCTTTGATGTCCTTGGATGTCTGTGCATGGCTACATTATGGTTGTTTAGGCGCGTGGGCGGCACGACGTGAGATAAAAGGTGACTTTTTCACAACTGGTGTTTCTCTGTGACAGATTTCACATGATTGTGCACTTTCTTTTTGGGGGGGTTAGCCGTCTCAAAACCTGGTGTCTTTGGAGATGTGCATGCAGCATGAGTTGGGACTTGTTGGCATTCTGCGTTATGTTACTCCTGTCTCATCATGGAACATCTGGCTGTTCTGAAATGGCGGGGTTCCATTTGGCCTCATGAGTTAGGCCTTGTGCTGCACAACTCCTAACTCTTTGGAGACTCAAAGCCCTAACTCACCAGTAGGCAGTATAGTAGTAAGGCCAGGAGCTAGCGTCCTTGCTCCTAGTAGCGATGCCCTTTGTTACTATACAAGGTGTTGCTTCCAAGACGGATCCACGACAACTTCAATGGTCGTAACCAACGTCTCACAGGGAGCAACAGTTGTTCAGTAATGCCTGTGCAGAAACCTGCCTCAGCTGCAGCCACGATTGCAGATTCGTTGGCATCCGTCCCACCATCCCTTAACATTCACCATGGTCTTGATTGGAACCAAACAAATCCAGAAAAGTCATCGGCTGGGGCGGATCTCTCTCAACATCCGACTTTTGGAGTGGCCGGATACCAAACATCTATAGGTCACATGTCGGACCCTGCCATGAGCTTGTTTGGCGACTCAGTTCCTAAGTCGGACCCTGCCTCAGTTTGGCACAGGGCGAGTTCATCCTTCCCGGATCCGCCGTTGATGAGAGAAAGGTCACGTGCTGCCACCGACTTCTAGAGACGGTTCAACAGATGGATCATGCCATGGTTGCAGTTCAATTTAAATACAAAAGACATAGATTCCCAACTGTTAGACCTTTCTTCCTTTTCTTTTTTCGTTAGCGATGGCCTCCACCCTAGTAGCGATGGCCTCCAAATAGCAATCATTCATTTCAGTCGTAGATTCCATTCTGCGACAGGGCAACCAATCGGCCAAATGTGCATAGGCCAGCCGACGTCGGCCCCGCGTGGTCGGTGCATTCGGCCAGTCACGCGTGGTGCCCCGGTGAAGAACGATGGGAGAACCGTCGTTGGACTGCGAAGCAATATAGCATGACTGCGAAGCAAGTGAAATTGAAAAACACCCATCCTTTTTCTCAACATATGGTTTAATTCGGTGTCAATGGTGTTTTCGTTGGGCCTGTCCTGTCAAACAAAGGCAGTAATTACGCAATCTTTTCCACCTCGCAACTCTTGTGCCACCACGAGAAATGAGAAAACGCAAATCCCAACCGCCCAAACTACATCCGACACGAAGAAACACCGTTTGGAGACACCAATTGCCCGCGATTCTGAGGGGAATGACTGTAATGTTGCGGACGAGGACCGCGATTCTGTGCGCTATGACTGTGCTTCAGCACCACTTCTTTGCTTCTAAATATTGCCAGTGCGACCTTTTAGATCCCAGAAGGGTGCCTTGATTGCCACCCCAAAAGAGGGGATGCCAAGCCAACAGTAGCATTCTATCCATCGTGACGTCACCGACGTCGTAAGTAGCCATCGCTCAGTCATCCAGGTTGGCATATGTGCCGTGAGAAAGAAGTAAAGCTTTCGTCTTCCCATGTGATCCACAGCTATGCGTAGCTATATGGCAATGGCAGACTTCATGTTCAGGTGTGGCCCCTGTCTGTGTTGGACGCTACCCATGTTGCTTGGGCTATGGCAAGGCCTTCACTTATCAAGTCATTCACGAGTGCTGTGGCCAACTTTTAGCACAACATGAGTCATTGAGGCGAGACATTGGCGGGTTTGCATGGCCTAAAACTACAGTCAGCAGCTTGGAAGACTGCTAATGATCGGGCAAGATCAAAACTGAAAGCTCCTCCATAGGTGCAATATGCCAAACGAGATCAACAGTTCACTGGCTCCTTCGCAAACCTTTCGCACTCTTGAAGAATCATTGCAACTCAAAGAGCGCTTCAAATGAAATCGCTCATCCGAAGAAGAAAGCTTTCGGGAAAACTTCAGGAAGCAAGGGGACCAGCCTCTGAACCTGGAATGCCTTCACCAGTCGACCGGCTGTGTTGATAACATCTTCACTCGGATTGAAGAAGTGCTCTCCTTAGCCAAACATGTGAGAGGATGATTTGAATCATCTAATAGTCAGGCCAAACGTACAGCAGCGCAAAACATAGCTGCATTTGGACACTTGCCTGGCTCCAATCCAGAAGTCTTACATGTGCGTCTTCCCTTTGTTTCAGTTGCTTTGACCTTTTGCCTCACAGGTTCCGAAGGAGATCCCTATTTCAATTGAGGACAACCATGGTCACCAACCACTCCGCATGACAAAGTGAGAAGTGCAAATGGAAGGGAGGGCGAATTGGGCAGGGCAAACAGTTCCGTTGGACGAGTGGCATGTCCAAAAGTACTGCTTTGGATAAGTTGTACTCATTTGGAAGAAACGGGTATTATGTCTAAAACTGATGAACGACACTCCCTATTCGAAGACTTGGGTTTGACACCAAGCTAGCACACTCACATTCCGGCTAGCCATGCTGCATCCATCTGTCTTCCAGCCGGTTCATCCGCCGCGCCTGTTCATTGGCGTCGACCGGCTCAGTCGGGTCTCCCGAGGCCGGGCCACCAGTTCTGTCGGGTTGACCTTCGCTTCTGCCAGTCCTGACGGGAGACCTGAGGGGCTGTGAAAAGGCCGTTTAAGTGGGGAAGATCTTGTAACGATCGAAGAAGGTTGACACCTTCTGCGTCTGAACTGCTGTGGCCAAGCCTGTAAACAAATGGCGCATCACTATGATCACGCTGAAGCATTTCCTTATCATGATCAAGGATTAAGCTTCCCAAGCCGGTGCTATGCAACCAGTTTTCGCACTTGTTGCTTCTTGTGATTCTGGATATCTGATGATATCTGTCCGAATCCATCCAGAACTGATTAGAGAGGTCTGAGGGTGAAGAAGAATCCGATTCCAGCCGATTGAACTCAAGATCTATTGCTTCCCCCATTCAATGCCCTCCGTTCTCGCTGTATCGCAGCTCTCCCGCGGGTCGGACGCGTGCGAAGGAAGCGTTCAGAATGGGCTGTGGGGTAAAAGCTGGCCGAAAGATCACACCTCTGGGCAGGGGGGTCCTTAAGTGTCCCTTTTCTTCATTCGGACCATCTACATCACACATGAATCGGGCACATGGATCGGGCTCGAACCCACAGTGACCATCAAGGCACACGGACCATCAGGGCTTTGCCGGACCGAGGGGACCAGGTGGCGCCGACGTCATGGACCGGTGGTTCGTTGCCCGCGCCGCTGAACACGAAAAACAAGACACCGGACGATGGGGTTCGGTCGGGAGATGGAGAGAAAGACCGAGATATTTTTTTTTCAGGAGAGAAAGACCGAGTCTCCATGTTCTACAAGTAAAGATAGAAGTGTGGATCGTTTAAGGATTAATCTTCTATCTAAGTCAAGCGTTGCTACCACATGGCTTTTTGGTTGGCTCGAGCAGGAATGAGACTGCCACCTAGCGTAAAAATGATGATCTATATCAAATTCTCCATTGAAGAGCTGCCGTGCTCATGGTTTTGAGGCAATTATCATACCCATGAAACTTAAACCAGGGCTTTGTCCAGCTCTAAGCAAGATGCTAAACCAGATAACTAGATACAATAGATCATTCATTCGTCAAGTGGTCCATGCCATCATAACGAAAAACACTCTTAACACTGTCAGTCGCTATGCTGTGGCTAACATTCATGTACGAAGGCAAAAGATTAGGGGCCTTCAACTGCGAAAGAACCGGTGGCTGCGCAAGGCCGTGCACAACGCACGTGTTTGCAGTCGTGCAGCTTTCTAGCAACAAGCTGCTCAGGTTGAAGCAGGTTGCCAGCAGCTCAGCAGTATTCCCCATTTGGAACATCAATTGATATCATATTCAGAATTCAATCCGAATCTTCTACAGGGAGCCTTGGAGGCGACCTCGGACGATGTGGACTACGTCCGATACCCATCTATCGCTTCCAGTTGACCATGTGTCCAACTTCACTTCACTAACATAAGGCTTTCGGTTCAACCATGTGCCCTTGGGCGATTTCACGTGTTGCATGGCCCTGAATTGCAGTCAAAGCACCCATCGTGGTTTGTGTCAAAGCACTGATGGCCAATGGTCACCTGATGCCACCTGTGTGCTGAGGGTCTTTCCAGGAGAGGAGGATCTCCGAGAGTTGCATTGCTTCTGTCGAGGCGGCTTGATCGATCAATCTAGCAAGAGCAAGAAGTAGCAAAAATAAGAAAGAAATGACTGATAAACCATCAGGCCATCGCAACACGACCGTAGCCAAGTCAGCTTATGGACCTGCAAGCGATCGTGCACCTTTGCCGTACACTGCACCTGAAGCTAGGTGTCCACATCATCGCTTCTGGTGGACTCAGGACACCGACTCCGGCGACAGCAAAGAACCTCTGCGCCCAAATCAGCTCTGCCAAGGACCAGCCTGGTGCCTCATGACGCATCCCGACGCATCGCGACGCATCGAAACCATTCACAAGGTCCCAGTCCTCATCGAAGCGCTCTACTGTTAATCCGGTGTCAGCCATGGAGGACTGGACTCTGCCACTCTCTTGACGTTTAAAGACCTTCAGCCGCAATAGAGAAGACTCTCCCAAGGCCATGTGAGAGTTTCATCCAAAAAAATCAAGTGACTTTAGATGACTTGAGGATACTTTAGGAGTCACCACTTCCACTCGATTCCTTGCGCCCGACCCATGCAAAGCTCTCGAGGTGAGGTGGCGTCTCTCTGCCACCTCTGGGGGAGCTTCGTGTTCGTCGTGGTGGCGCAGCTGAGCGGGGCTGATGAAGGGAAAAGAGAAGCGAAAAGAATGGCATCGTCCAGAGTTCCAAGCAAGTCAAGATCTGCTTCCCAAGCCACCTCCCTGAAAGCTAAGAACGGTCTCTTCTCATTCTCAGCAGCCGAAATGAGGCTGCTTCTGGGTCGCAGGACGCGTCCGAAAAACGCGACCGTCCTGCGTGGCCTGCGTCCGCGACCCGGGAACCTGTGCCAGGACCCCCTTGCCACACAGCGAAGCCAGTGAAAACCAACCTCTCTTCTGCACTCGTAGGTCAAATCTCAAGGACTATTTTTTGGCAAAGCACCATTTGTACCGCTGCTGGAGAATTGGGCCAAGAGTATTGAGCAGAGTGTAGCCTGCTGGTGATGAGGCGTGGTTCCTTCACCAAGTACGAAGCCCTAAGGCAATTCAGCTTGATGATGCTCCTAAACAAATAGATCTGGGTATTGATGCTGTAATCTTGACTGGCTTTAGTTACGGTGAACCTGCCAGGCTGGCATGTGGTTTCATACTCCGACTGAATCCTTTGACCACTATAGACTATGTCGAGGGATGCTTCAAAACATGATGTCAAGACATCCAATCCTTTTGCTTCCAAAAGAAACTGCTACAAAAAGACATGGACCAGCTGCCAAAAAGTTTACTGAGTAGCAACCCGATGCTCCACAAGCAATTCAGGTGAGAAGTCTACGGTGAAGCGCCGGCAGAAAGACCGGCTCCTTCCTTTGGATCCGAGAAGATCTTTCCGGACAAAGACCGGGGACTGATGTGACAATTGGTTGAAGAAAAGAAGACTTCCAGAAGCATTGACCCTTCTGGTTAGGCTACACCTGAAGAGGTGTGGAAGCTGATCGATAGAACCGATCTTCGAAAGGTCATCAACCAATGACATCGCCCGGGCACCGCGGGCTTTCGGCGAAGCGCCGCAAGCGCGATGATGCGCTGCTGGCGACCGACGGGCTGAAACGCCCGTGCCGGCAGCGTTTCGCTGCCTGTGTCCACCTGTGGTGGTCACGACTCGCTGGTCCCGTACGGGTGCTGAAAACCTTTCTTTCAGATTGTCTAGACACTTACATTGGCCAAGCCACCTGCGGAACTCCGTGAAACGGGCCCACGGTGAATCCGGGCCCATGGCATTCGAGATGACACGCTTGAAACTCAAGTACCACTCTCAGATGACTGGCACTTGCTATGCACTTGCTTCTACCTATCTATGCAAAGTCTTTGTTTCAATCGCAGCATCTGGTAAATCCATCCGTTTGTTGGACTGGCCACACTGAGACCGCTCTTGCGCGCGCTGGTGTAGGGAACCCTGCTGGTGCTGCTACCTCAAGTGCGTGATTGATCACTTTTGGACATGATACCAATGCAGTTATCTTGAAATGAGCACCGAACCCAAGGGCATGAAGCACGAAGGTGCTTGGAGATGAACATGTTCTTCAGCTTCTGACCTGCCACGGACGGGACAAAGCAAGATGTAAGTCCCACCAGCCGAGGTAAACCGCGAGGTAAACCACGAGGAGGCCAGCCTTGGGCCAGCCAAAGCAGACATTTGCAGTACAAGAGCAAAGCTCAAAAGAAGAGGTTTCTGTCAAGAAGTCCTTGAATGGGTTCAGTGAAAGAGTATCCCAAAGCTGCCCAACGGGCATTAGCTGCAGTGCCTGGATCTGCGCAAAGCCCATCTCAGTCTCAGGGCTGGTCGAAACCAAAAAACAACGAACTCGCTCCAGTCAACGCTGAGTCAGTTGCAAAAAGGTCACCGGTTCGAGGAGCTGGTCAGCTGAAATCGGGACCCTCCAGAAAGCTGTGCGGAACATCCAATTCAGCAACAGAAGCAGTGTCGGTGGCGGGTGTTGTTCTTCTTTGCTCTGGCACAAGGACAAAGTTGTTCTTGTGGAGGCAACTTTTTTTGGCGTGAGACGTGTGGCCATAAGGTGTCAAGATCGATATCATGACCTTCAAGCTAAGCACGAACAAAACCAAGCGGGGCAAGCTAAGAACGATATGATGCGCGACTGAGCCATGCGCGATCTCGGAGCGCCCAAGCTGAAGGGACCGAAGAGCTGAGAGTGGCCGAACGGTACTGCGAAGAGCCGAATGCAACGATCCGTGGCTGCAAACGGAGTACGACAACTACGCCATCCCAGCGCCGCCGTTAGGACATCTTTGGGATGGGAAGACGTGCTGCACGCGGCTAATTTGCCCACCGAAGACTTCGGCAATGCATGGTCAACCAGCTGAGTATGGGCGTGTGAGATGCTGAGCATGCAGCTAGTCCCCAATGAATTGCTGCCCTAAGGATCCAAGTCCGGACCCTGCCATAGAAGGAGTCGAACCCTCTTTTTCCAGGCCCCTCAAAACCCTTGTTTTGGAGGGTCCGGATCCTCAGGGTGGGATATGTCACACGTGGGCCACACGTTGGTCAGGACGCCTTGTCGACCCAGTTGCCGGATCAAACTTGTGTTGCGAAGAGATGTGACTGGCGATCAAGTGTAAGGTCAAGGTCCAGGTGAGTTTAACATGCAACTGGCAAGCAAATCATGACCTCAGTTGGCTCCTCAGTTCTTCCGTTTGAGTTTGGTGTTCCCCCACCAACCAGTTTTCGAACACCGCAAAGGCTTGAGCCATCATCTCACGGAAGGCCAGCCGAGCAAAAAGGCAAAGCACTGGAGCTCAGTCACCACTGGCATGTCAAGCTCAAGCTCTGAATTGTCAAAAGGAAGGCACTCGTTCTGGCATGTGCTGGGCTGTGCGAACTGCAAAAGGTTCAACTTGTCCAGGAAGTCCTATCATGAGAGGTTCTGAACATCAAAGTACGCTGCAGGCGATCAAGAGTGGGTACAGTTGTCATGCAACGCATGGTCGGTCGCTGCATGGGCATCTGACAGTGCTTTCCGCAGCGAATTACACAGGAAGCATCAACAGCTTCAAGGCCTGGATGGTTGAGGAAGCCTCTCATTCTTTCTCGATTTCGATGGATGTCGACATTGGCACACAAATGGTCGACATAAACGACACGTTTGGAACTCGGTCTTGGGCTATCTTGAGCAAATCCCCCTCTTTTCTCCACCATTTGGGATTAACCTTGAGGGTAGTATAACATTCTTTCACAGGGAATTGCAGCTTTGGCAAACGCATGCGCCAAACAAAGGACGAGCGGGTTAGTCCAAGCACAGCTTTTTTTCTCGTCCCGTCACAAGCTGATGCACATGTTTCCACCTTCTAGTTTGCTTGCTTTGACAGGGTCTAACAGCTATGTCAAGCCATCCCAAAGGACCAAAGGACACGAAATGCCCGTAAAGGATGCATGCTTCGAGCTCTTCTCTGTCCATGTGAAACTAGAGCTTTTCAATGAGAACCAAACCCTTCCTCAAATCAGTCCTTCGCTCCATCACTGTGCCTGAACCCTTTTCATTCCTATCTCTTCACGGCCAGGTGTCGCAGCCTTGCGCGGCACCCGACGTCGAAGGTCGCGGTTCGACCCAGGGGACGAGCCTGGGGAGATGATGACGACTTCTGACGATAAGTTATGAGACAACTCAGACATCGATCTGGCAATCTATTGCTTTTTTTGATGGAAGATTGAAACACTGGCCAGTTGCTGGGAGAGGGAATACCGTGGTGAATACCCGTGTTTGAGTGGTTCTAGTATGGACTCTAACTCTAAAGATCTCAGCCCTTTTACTTATCTACTTAAATCAGGATCTTTTTGGCCGCCTGACGCGGCGCCGCTGCAGACCGGCAGACTCGCCCTGGACCGGAGCTGCGGAACGTGTACTTCGTGCACGTGGGACCGGCACGTGCAGCGCCCAAGGTCAGGTATGGGGAACCAAAAGGCTGAACAAAGGAAACACCGCACTCAGGTGCATTTTTTTCTTACCACACACCATTTCGGAGCTGCATCAACCGCAACAAATAAATTGGTGACTTCAGTTTCTTCTTCATGAAAGACGCCACGTACGGGGCAACACAGGCAAAGGACAAGGTGAAGTGCTCCTCACATGAAGCAAGGCACAACATTGATGTTCAGCTGTGTCTGCTCTGCACCTGTAGTAGTCTTGCTACTGGACACTGGGGCTTAAAACTAGTTGCCTCACTATCCGACAGGTCGAAGTAGTGTCTGGATAACTGCAAGCACTTGGATTGAAGTATTTCTTCAACTCTCCAAGATAGGAAGTCAATGAACATGCGAAGTGAACAGTCCAAGTTCTGAGCAGGCATCCGATTTCAACCGGCTGAGAGGGGAAACATGGAAAACGAGATCCGAAGGCTTCAGCCAGAACCTTGACATGTCTTGAAGTCTTTTGCGAACAGATTTGATTTGAAGATTAGACATTCTAGCGCATCCCTATAGGGATTTGAGGGTCCAAACCCCTGCATATGAGGGGTCAGGAGCGTCTGGGAGTCAGTTTTTTCACCCTTTCCATGGACACCCACTAGAACCTCTTTTCGGGGTGGTTCACACAATTGTTAGCTGTTAGGGGGCCCACCCCTTTAAAGCCCTCTTTGGGCAGCTTTATGATCACAAGTATCTCAAAACATCAATGACATGAGCCAATGAGAGTGTGGGCGATGCAGGAGCGTTCACTTTTCGAACTTCGCAATGCCGTGCTTGGGAGGACGAATCCCGTGCTACCACCACTTCGACTTTCTTGTGGACGACCGACTTGGGCGCCTCGTGTCACATGCACAACAATCTAGTCTTCTGGACGAGTGAAAGTAGATATCGCCTTTTTAGCCGGACCTACTCTGGTGTTGCAACTGAATCTGTTGCAAAGGAGAAAAAGGCATCCAGCTCTCTTCCCATGTTAATGTATTCTTATATTTTCTGCAGTGGCGAAAACATGAGTCATCATGAGTCCTTGATCTATCAGATCTCACAGCTAGACAATTTAGTCACAACACAATTAGGACTGATGGCCAGTGCTACAAATGCTCTTCGCAGGGCTGTAGCAGTTCGGCGCAAAGCCATTGACCTTGCTCTTGCTCTACAAGCCAAAGGATAGAGGCTCGGCGTCTGAACTGTGGCCATGTCCTTCTGCAGCTTGACACACCCAGAGTTTGACTGTGGCTTTGAGACTGACCAACAAGTCTGTCCAAACTCCACACGCGCGCCGTATGCGAGCCGGAGCAAGTTACTGGATGCAAGCGATGGTCTTCACTGTTACCTCGACCGAAACTGAAGACTGAAGTGTTCTTGGACCAGGGGTGGACACGCGCGTGCAAATTTCTGCAACATGTGCATATTTTGACAAAATGAGCATTGTTCAAATCCTATCGAGAATTTGTTCTAATGAACTCTTCTTTCGCATAGCTCTTTCGCAACACTTTCGCGGCTTGCGTTTTGGCTTTTGCACACTGCATTCTGTGCAAGACCACTGTTACAAGCTTTTGGGGAGAGGGCTGCTGTACATGAACCATGGGATGCTATACTTACACGTGCGTCATTATGAATGTCAGCTGATATCACAAAAGAATCTGTTGCAAGCTTTCAAGCTTGAAAGGTTTGCAACATCTTTCGCAAATCTTGCGCAACCATGTGTTTACCTTTCGTGAAAGCGAGTTACACCAAACTATTTTCAAGAAAGGATTGGTATGACTCGTATGACCTTGTCAAGGTCCAAAAGGTTCCAAGACACGTGCCCGAGACACTAGACTCGACATTTGGGCCATTCGGGTCCAAATCCTGAAACATGAAAACCAGCTCTCGGAGCCAACGACTTGGATTCGAAGCTGGGAAGCAGCAGCTTCAGACCTCACACCTGTGCCACTATACCTGTGCCAGATTCGACGTGAATGCCTGGTGCTTTCGTCTCCGAATCGCATATCAATCAGTCTCCCAACTCTGATTTGGGAAGGCGCGGTCGCTCAGCTCGTTGGGAAGGCGATGCCATCGTTGGTTGGTTCCACAGTGGAACGGTCCAACAGTCTTTTTCTCGGAAGTTGAGGTCGCTCAAGTGGCGAAACACCCCAACATGGGGAGATGAGAGGGTTCCCTCTGGTCCATGCCTGGGTGTTGGTCAAACAACCAGTTGTACTTGGTCAATTGAAAGTGGATGTTGCGTGTGTGGAAGTTTTTTTTTTGCTTGTCCAGAAGTGGATGTTGCGTGTGCGTAAAAGTAACATGTTTCGAGATACGAAAAACCAGGAAAACCGGTTTAAGACAACTCCGGCACTTCACAAAAGTAGGCGTTTCGACTCAAGTATCTCCTCGGGGGCACCTCGAGATGGCGGATGCTCGAGAAGAACACATGAAGTGCATAGATCTCAATTTAGTACAGTAATTGGTTTCACAAGGCTGACAAAGTGGGCACTTTTCACTGCTTAAATGAACAGGAAGTCTGTGACAAATGCGGAAGCAGCACCTCATGTTTGGCACACTCCAATTCGTCCGGTTCAGTATACTCAGTGCATCAAAAAACCTTCTATGATCTTCTATGAAGTTCTGCAAAAGTGGTTTTCGTTATACTGGCCCACCATAGCCTTTTGCCCTTTCTGTGCACTACCCTTCGGTTTGCCTCTGAGCTATCAAGTACTTCCAAAGAATGTCAATCGGAGCGGTCAAATCTGGAGCGGTCAGCAACTGATCTCGGTGCTCATGGGCATTGCGACGAAACGCATGTGCCACTTGCTCTTTGCTCTTAGAAAGCAAAGTCAGCAAAATCCACCTCGAAGCATCTGCCAATCAAAACGAAGAAGGGCAAGCATTTAGGTCCAATGACTCTGCTACGCTTTGCGGCTCGGCACGGGTCGGCTCAGCATTTCAGCCCGCGGGTCATGCGGTAACAGTGCGCTTCGTACTTCTGCAGGTTGGGTCGCTTCGTCCTCACGGTTGGGTCGTCCTGTTCTGTCGGGGACGGCCGCAGTACATCGAATGTGCTGTGCAAATACTTGCAGAGTACTTGGAGGTTGGGAGAAGCCAACAGTGACAGCTCCTCTGTCAAACTAGTGGGTTTCAGCCCTCCACCTTGGCAAGTACTTCTACTGCTGCCAAAACCTGTGACGCACATTCATCCAATTCAGTCAGGATGGTATGGCGAGAAATATCCGCCCACCAACCATCTGCGAATCAGGCATGCCTGGTGGGAGCTTGTCCATTACCTTCTGCTCCACCACAACTGCTGTTCGCCAAAGAAACAACTGTTACGTTCTTTGGCCGGTGCAACGTGCACGGACGGAGGGAGCCTAGGATGATGATCTGCACACTAGCGATGGCCTCCAACCTGCTAGCGATGGCCTCCAACCTAGGATGATGATCTGCATAAGTGCAAATCATTAGCTGAGCCTCTCGTCGTTGGATTGCCCTGCTCAGTAAAGGACATGCACAAGGAGGAGAACAAACCCTCACTTAGGCGCAAGGTAGCACAACTGGCACTACCTTAGTTTAACAGTCTAACATGTGGCTTGTTGAAAGGCCTAAATCTAGAATCTAGAGGATTCCACGAGAAGGAAAAGGATGTTGTGTCCGTATGTGTCCATCTGGAGACTGCCATCTCAAGTCATGTTGCCAGCGGCCAGTCTCAACTCTGGAACAAAACACACCAACTAGTTGATGAGTACGTTGTAAATAACCTCTTTCGAAACAGCTTCCCGAAATGCAACTTGAGACAAGCAAAGTCTTTACTTTTCAGAGTAAGTCTGCACTTTCCGGGCATTTGGGCATGACACAAAATAGGACCTGCACACACTAACACCCTCTGCAGCGGACATGCTGTCTTGTTGATGCGCTTTGGAAAATCACAAAGTAGGTTGTTGGATTTGATGGTGGTTTTGCGTACACCCATTGACAAAGGCTAGTGGATGCACTATGGATGCACTATATAACGAGTATACAGTATACGACTCCTTCTTTGCTTTTCAAGGCTTTTCTTTTAGCCTTGGTCTTTGCTCGTTTCTCAATTGCTTGCAGATCAGTGGTTTCACAACGAGAAAGCGTTTTCGCGCAAGAAAACACCCTGGCAGCCCCAGCCGTCATGGCTCTGGAGGTGGTCTGTACCGCCTGGCGGCCGGTACAAACGCCTCGATGTTGGGAAGCCGGGACACGGCGAAATGAGGGTGGACGTCCTAGAAGTTGAGGCCCACCATGTATTTAATGGTCTAACAAACCCGAAGAAGCAGCTGTTTTACGCAGGGTTGAACATAGACTACAAAACCAGATCAACCTTTTTAAACTGATGAGCAAAACCAAAAGGATTTCGTTCATCTGCGTTCAAGGCATCCATCGCACTTCTCCATGCTTTTCGTTGTGCACGAGAGATGTCCAAGCGCAGACTCTACATGATGTGCCTCATGGGACATCCTCACGCGACATGCTTCGAGAGCACACCGTGGCTTTTGCGATTTCGTTCCGAGAAGACCTACGTCTCCAAACACACCGTTTGGTCGTGAGTGCCGTTCCGTTTGGATTCTGTAAATCTGTGCTGCCAATCAGTCTCAAAAAGGGACGTAACACGCAATGCAGACAACTAGCAGTGGCATTCTTCTGTTCTTAAGCCAGTCAGCTTATTCCGTGC
>CAXAMN010028140.1:290330-308506 GCA_963970005.1 Durusdinium trenchii | reverse complement strand
AGATAGACCTGCGGCCGTCCACAGGAAGTGCTACGGTCAGCACCAGGGCTGCCGCAGCACAAGCCTTGCTGGCTCAGCACCTGGGCTGTCCAACAAAGCCCCCGCAAACAGCCGCCAGTCTATTAGCACAGCCAGAACAGAGGCATTCCTACTATGCTTCTTGCTGCCTGTTGCTAGTGGTTTTTCTGATCTTGTGATGCTTCTGGGTCTTCTTCTTACTACTGCTGCTGTGATTGCTGTTGTTGGTGTATATCCCGGGGTCGGCGGCAGGGGCGGCAGCCCTTAAATAAAGCTAATTATATTCTATGGAGACAGATGGTATGAACCTGGAACTCACAATGGTTACGTGGGGTTCATCACTTCCTGTTTGGTCTTCGCATGTCATGGTCATTCCGTTGACCAACACGGGGGGTTTTTGGCTTTTTGCCCCATCCACAGAACCATGGATCAATTCCGTGCAGGTCGTCCCAGTGGGATTGACCCTTTCACAGCGCGGGAACCTCCCAATGACCCTTTCTCCGCCTTTCCCAAGACCCGCTGAGTCTCTGACGCTGTCTGTGCATCCGAGTGGATCGCTCCTGGACGAAGGGCCACGTCGAGGTCCAGAACCCCCGTTGACGGGACCGGAGGCGACGCGTTCGGGTTCGGCGCGGTTCGGAGTGCCGCGGTGAGATAGTTGAATCCAACATGCGTTAGACATGATCAAAGAACCCCCCTGAAGCTTTTTGGTGCATCTTTGGCATGCTCTGGGTCCTAAGCCCAGCGTTCTAAGTCCCTGGTCAAAGTGTCCTTTAAGGAACAGATTCTCTCCTTCCCGGTCCATGCCCTTTCAGCCAAGCTTCTCTTTTCGTGCTGCAAGTCTCATGATGAGGTGTCCGGCGATTCCGTCTCATTGCTATCATCGATCCACCATGAGAGCAGACGGGTTTGGACATTTTTGGTGCTTGAGCTGATTGTTAGTGAACTGATGGAATACATCCAGACATTCTTTTTCAGACCCGAATTGACTGAATTGGCTGACCAGTGGCTGACCAGTGAATCCATTCCACATCCACGAAACGGAAGTCACTCATCACTTCCTCCAATCAAACATCATTGGGATCCAAAGGGAGCGAGACTGGCTCCGGGAGAACACACCCACACATGGGTCCCCAACAGATGTCTGCCATTGATTGAAGCCATGGCGTGCTCTTTGTGGGTGGCTCCTGAAGGTTCCGGATCCTGGGTGGGTCGCTTCATTTGATCGTCCAAGCCGCCCGTGCCGGCACCGGGCTTTCCGGTGAGCCCGGTGCCTCCGGCACCGGGTTCAGACGAATCGGAAGAAGAAAGACCTCACTCCCCATCGATAGCTCCCTATAGGTCCCCTTGAAAGGCACCTGGAAGGCGTCTGAACCTCCCAAAAACATTGCACCTGTGATGGATGTGAAGATATCCATGGCAAGAAAGGTGTGACACAAGGGTTTCTGAGGAACCAAGTTTCAAGTCCTGCATCTCCAGTTTTTTTCAAATGATCGAAATCCGCGGGAAGATCGACGCAGGGAAGACCGTTGACAATCAACATAAGACCTATAAAAAAGAGTCCTTAAAAGCGATCTCCCGTGTGGACAAGTCATTTGGTCAAAAAGGAGTGAATTCACCACCAATCTCTCCACTTGAATTCGTCAGGTTGAGCTTGCATTGTGCATCTGTCAGTTCGGAGCTTGAAAAAGCCATAGCTTGATCCAGGTCGGCCGTTCCGAACGTTTTCACATGATGTCATGATTCACATCGCGAAAAATACAATCACATCGTTGTTCCCAAACTCTGAAGGCTGTAACTTGATTGGCTGCAACTCTGCACGTCGAGCAATCATCTTTGCACTTCCGAAAGTATGCTCGCAGAGCCATGAGATGGAATTCTAGACTCTAGTTATTTTCTTAAGAGAACTAGTACTTATGTATAGACCAGGTGCCTTTAAAGAAGAGCTTTCCTAAGGTCCGGGTCCATCTTGCCAGAGACGTTCCTTCGTTCGCACAACACTGGAGCCACGCTTGGTTCATGTTTTACACCTGGAACCCCAAACAAGCCAAAACAAATGAAAGGGCATCGCTACGTTCGGAGCCAAGACGCTACTAGGGGCTCCTGGCATCGCTACCAGGAGCAAAGGGCCTTGCTAGGAACGGAGCCATGGATGTTCCGATGGAGATTCTTGACATACTAGGAACAAGTGCATCGCTTCTAGTAACAAGTGCCTTACTAGTAGTAACCATGTTTGCTATTAGTAACAAGTGCCACGCTAGTATAGTAACAAGAAGCTATATATTGCATCGCCCCCCCCGCCCTTCCCGACCCGATCGATCTCGGCCGCGGGGCTGACCCGCATCGGCGACCGAAAGAGCATCCGATGGTCCTGGTAACAAGGGTTGGTTTCGGTCACCTTTCGGTCACCGGTCTCCTTTGGTATAGAGATGGGCCATCTATAGAGACATCTCTCTTGGCTCCGTTTCTGCACTTCTCAGCCCTTGTCCCTCCACGATGATGTCAACTTCCCGAATCTTCGCCCTTGAGATGCCAGAACATATTCATTTCTGTAAAAGCTTGAAAACAAATGACACCCCCAACCATGCCATGCAAATGATCTATAGATTTGACGTCATCCTTCTAGAATCTACCCCCATAACAACACATCCTTCTCCAGCCTCGCCCTGGTGACCGATCCTTTTTGGAGCATCTGAGGACGCACCCGTCAGACCCCGTTTCTGCTCCGTGGACAGGTTCCACGGATGGATTTGGGAGCAGCAAAACTGCGATGTGGGGGGCCACGGGGTGGTAAGACCCCACGGCCTGGCACAGGTTCAGTAGAGGTGTCTTTTTCGTCAATCCACTGGTGTAGGGGTTTCTTTGGAGCCCAAGAACTGTCAAACACTTGTAGAGAAGAACTGGTGCCAGAAGAAACTGGTGTCAGATGATGTTCTGGTTTTGTGCCTGAACATCATCTGAACTTACTTGTTACCTTGGCATAACTTGTCACAACTTGGCATACCTTGTTTCCAAATCTGCGTCTCTTCTCCAATCTCTTCTCCACGAGCCAACGCCGGACCCACGAATTGACTGCCAGCCTCCTCAGAATGGTTGGACAACCTCAACATCTCTCACTCAGAAGACCTCTTCAAGGGGGGTTCTAACGGTTCCAACCCCCAACCTCACAGTCACAGTCGAAGAGAACAACCAACTGCACTGAGGAGGTAGACGTGTGTGCGACTTGCTGACACCGCGGCGCGGACATCGCGGTGCGACCGCCCCCGAGGTGGAGATTTTCCACACCTCGCCACGCAAGGCCCGATCTTCCAGCCGCCTGATGGGAGGATGGGCGAACATTGGGATGAACGAATCCTTGGTGGTTGTTATAATGGTTATATACCATACACCCTAGAAGTCGAACCACCCTTAAAAGAATTAGCCATCCCGAACAACCATTGTTTTACTCAGGACTTTACATTACAAAACCAGATCCACCGTATCAGACAACAATTTTTACCACATATTTAAGATATGTGTGCGTCCTGTATAATGGTTTATAGATTCCATTATCCAGGACGCAGGTGTGGGAGGTTCAGGACGAGTACCTCTCCGATTCGAATCGGTCACCCCCCCCGAGTCATCTGTTGTTCTTCTTTTGGTGTTGACCGGTCACCCCATACTACCGTAGTCAGACGGTTGAACGAGTACAAATGCTGGCAATCATAATCACCTTCTTGGCTTCTTCCTTTGCCTGAAACCTGCATGAAACACCAATGTTGCTGTAACTCTACTGCCGGTATGCAATATGATTGTATGACCAAGAACACAAGAACAGAGACCGAATGCAAACATGTTCTCTGCACTTTGGGTTCTACCAGTTGTCCTCCTCTGCACAGGAGTCCAAATTGAATCCTGAATTGGAGGATATGCAGTCCTGGATACCCTGGGTGAGATCATCTGGAGGTACCCTGCTAGTCCTTCGAACCTTCGAAGGAAGCCGATTTCGGGTGGTGCAACGCTTTAGCGTTGGTGGACATGTTGGTCTCCCTATGTTGCTATGAAACCTTTACATGTTGGGCTAAACAAGAATGATCACGAACTCTCCCAAACTTCCAAAATTTCTCCCCACGTACCTGTCTCGGTGACGAACTCCCTGAGTTACACATAATTATCTACCAGGACACCCTAAGGGGTGACTATTGATAGCCCCTTAGAGGTTAAGGGGTGTCCATTAACCACCCCTTGTGGGTCCTAGTATAGGCTATAGTGTATATTTCTTATATATATATATATACCTGCAACCTCTAGGTATGCATAATTTTCATCGTTGGCTGAAACAACGGAAATTTCCATCGTTGGCTGCAAGAAGTGTCGTTGCTGAAAAAAACGTCGTTGACTGTTGACGTCACACTTGTGGCTTCAGTCTTTTGAAATGAGTAGGCATTCATGCTAACACTTCCTACACAATTGGTTGTGAAGTGTAGACTTCATGCTCCACACCAAAGCCAAAGATTCAACAATGTCCAACATGTCTAAACTGAACATAGCTAGACGACCATGGTGCCCTTCATCCTGGCCATGGGTTGGATTGGATAGTCCGGGACCTCAGCATTCCCAAACCCACCACCTCCCAAACCCGTTGTTTTAACTCTTTCGCTTCAACTTTCCCTTCGTCTTTCGCACTGCCAAGTACCTCCTGTGCACGGTCTTACACTGTATCAAGTAAAGATCCAGAGTCCTTTTCGCTGGCCAATGCTGACTGACCCGGCGCGACAAGCGGGACAGTCGCCCCACTGTGTCCTCGTTTTGCTCCGTTGCGAAAATCACCGGATTCAATGCAACAGGTCTTTTGCCAACCAAGAGCATGTGAAGGTCATACTTCTCGTGGGCCAACATATGCATTTTGGTTTTCTTGGCGTACCCCGTGTAGGCATGCTTATAAAGCGACAGGAAAGACAGCGTGTTGTACTCTTTCAAAAACAAATGCAAAGCCTCGTATGTTGCAGCAGCACAGTGCCGGCTGAGCCAGATACCGTGAGTGTACACGATCTTGAAAAAGCGCTCTCCCTGAACAGCTGCCCGGTGCATCGACTCAAGCGTTTGCTTGTGCTCCGGATCCTTCAGGTCAAAAAGGAGGCAGCGTGTGAGACAACGGAGCCAGGACACACATAGGCTCGTGTCGCTGCCCTTGCAATTGATCCATGGATAGTCACTCCATGAAGTAATGCTAAAGAAGAGAGAGTTGAAACTGCGTAGGGCGGGCGTCTTGCCCGTGCTGCAACACCACAAACTGAAGTGGGCGTGCGCCCGGCCCAGCAGAGCATCTCGGCTGTTGCTCCCATCACTGTCGTGAAAGTATCCAAGCAAGCAAAGTAGAAGCACTGTGCTTGCTATGTAGTCACGGAATGTGCCTTGCTTAGCATTATGAAATACATCGCGACGCAAGATTCTTTCTGGCGCTGCTGCATCAAATGGGAGATTCGTAATGGCTTGTGGTTCGTTGTCTTGTGCCCATGGTCGTTGGAAGAACATGGTTTGGGCCCAATCTGGATTGTGGGTTGTTTGTTCAAATGGCATGTCTGCCGTTCCAGCCATGCACTGGTGGCAGCACGGCTCATCCGGTTTCAACTGCTTGGCAAAGCAGCGTGACAAGTTTGCAATGGACTGGTACCATTTGAGGTCACCTTTCATCCCAGTAAGGGCAGCAAACACCTTTCCTTGACCCGTTTCCAGACCAGACTCGAAAAGCTCCCGGAAGTCCTGACATAGCCTACCCATCAATCGCTCGAGGAGGTCAGTTTCCTTGAAGTAGGAATGCGGTAGGATACTGAGGGCATACTTAGTCAAAAAGCTGTGGTGTTTGTAGTTTGAAACATGCTGCGCGAACAGTGGGATTTCACCAAGATCGTTGGGGGAAGCCATGAACCCTTCCCTCAAGTCATACCTTTTCGCTGTTGACTTGGACACGCAACAGCTCTCACAGCATCTGGAGTCTCGGGGATTTGAAGGATCCATGAGGCCCAAGACGGTCTCCATGGTGATGATGCATGTGTTTCCACGTTTCAGGCCGCGGCCCTCGTCCCCGTAGAAGGCAAGACCTATTGTGTTGCTGAGCCTTCTCTCCGTATTCCCGGAAGCCTCGAACAAAACATGTGTTGGGTGAATCTCCCGGTAGTGATTCCAAAAGCATTCCCAATGCTTGGCACCCAGTTCCAAATCATCAAGGCCCCCATAAAGAAGGTGTGGAGCTTTGCCAAGAAGAAATTTCAAGTAATCCTTCGGTGATATGTAGGGAACTTCAATCTGTGAGCCATCTTTTTTTTGGAGTGGCAGGTAGCTGTAGGGAATCTTCCAAGCTAAGTTCCATCTTCCAATAAAGGCGTGAGCCTCTCGGCAAGCATTGGCACCGCTGGATGCCTTTGAGGCCAACTGCCTCTCTCCAACCTCTGCTCGGGCTTTGTCTGCAACGCGTCGAAGCTTCGCCGCTGGGACCTGGTGAGAGGAGGGCGGACAATGCGATGGACTTGAGAATCTTCAATTGAGCACCCCACCCCTTCAGACAGAAGCTCTGCATAGTTGTTGGTCAGATCCCCAGGCTCAGGAGCTTTGTGAGAACCTGGCAAATTAATGAGCAACACAGGTCTTCAGACTCTTTTCGGGCCATGGTCATTAGCCCGATGTGATCAGCCAAGTCAGCAATCGAAACGAGATGGACGAATACCAAATTTGTTCTCGCCCCAAGCTGAAGAGTTCAAGAACTCTGCATGTTCACACGCAGAATCACACAGTAATTGATGACTACCGTCGGTTGACCTTCGCCCACCAAGTCAAGACTGAATTATAACTACAAGTATCAAGAGCATAAAAGGAAAGGGAAAGGTAAAGGTAAAGGTCAACAAAACCCCTAAGTCAGAGACACGCACTACTGAAATTGCCTAAAGTGCGAAAAGCTCTGATCTATAGCGATCACAGCAGCGCTTCACTTGGCAGTGCGCGGTCGCTTGACAGGCGCATCATCTCCTGCCTTTGCTTTGGCCTTGGCCTTTGCCTTAGCCTTACCTTTCACAGCCGCCTTTGCGGCCGCGCGACCCTTCGCACCCTTCTCATCCTTTGACTCTTTTGGAATGAAAGGCCTGGGGTCATCAACTAAGCAACTAACAAGGTCGGTTCGGACGTTAGCCAAAACCTGCAAAGCGGTTTAAACTTAGAGTGGGACCTGGCCCGAGCTTCCAAAGCCAAAGATGCAGCAGCCCTTGGATCAATAGCACGGGTTTGTTCCAATTTCCCCCATGAAAGATGGACACGAACCAAGTGAGAATGCTTTTCCAAATTCCCCATTCTTCAAATACAAAGTTGAGCGAAAACAAACTCTTAGTTCCACGCTTGGCACTGGCTTGGTTGATTTGATGCTTCAGCTGTTGTTCACCCCTGCAGGCGCGAATGGCCAAACTAACTAGCATTCCATTCTCTTTTTTTGAGCATTGCTTTCGATGGCTGAGGGTATGACTCTTTGGTGTGTCCTGAGACAACACCCTGTGAGTAGGCATTCGACAGGGACTTGTGGATCTCCTCCAAAGCTGAGGACTCACTCAGCAGAGCCTCCCGCAACCTCGCAGCGCAGCTCGGCTATGGATTCCGAAGCGAAGTTGTTTGGGACCATTCCAACAATGACACCTCTGCTTTGATGGGTTGTTAGCACCTTTCCGGGCTATCCTTCATTCGTGAAAATTCATTCCCTTACCCAGTTACATGATGAGCACGTCAAGAAGCCGAGTCTGAATATCGGAGAGTTTTGGCTTGTTGAACTTTGCAGTCAGGGCTGCCAAAGACGAGATTCGCTTGGCCATGCATGTCCTCACGAGGCAGGATGGGATGGGAGACAGATGGCAACCTAGACGCTCATCCAAAACTTTCGGACACGGAGCAACTACAGTAATCCAAAACGGTGAGCAGGTGGCAATCCGGAACCTTTGAAGCCTTGAACAGTCAATTGAGTTGAGTGGCAAATATTTTGGTAGGCAACTGCTTGGCAAGGCGTCAGGATCCATCTCAGGGATTCCAAGCTTCTTGCGAAGTTTGGCGCCATTTTCCTGGTTCTCATCGTCGGACTTCGTGATTTCCTCTTCACCTCCAAGACATACATGAGAAATGGGAACTTGTCATGTAGGGAGCCACGACAACACTGCCTACAGTAACTACAGTGACCTGGCCTTCTTCAACCCCTTCACCAAGAACACACCCTGGTTTCAGTTCAAGGTCCTGGAGGCCGCCCTGCACATCCATGCGCGCACGATGGTTGATCTCGATCGAAGATCTCTTCCTGACTGACTGGGGACGAATGGGGATGTTGCTGAAGAACCAAAGCACCAAAGCAAGTGTAGGAGTTTGCCTAGAACTGAATGCTGAACTCTTCACTGCAACAGCTTGAACATACCTCTGCGTTCCAACAAGGGGCTTCATCGAAGCTTTGTAGCTGCGCTCAACGTAGTAGAGCGTGATGTTCTGATAGATGTCTTTCCTGCGGGGCCCAGCTGTGAATTTGTTAAGGTTCTTAAAAGCATTGTTGAATGGTTGCGCTGCGACCAGTTAGTAAGTTGCCTTTGCCAGGTTGGAAAGAAAAGATTTGGTGAATGCGCCAGAGCCTCATCAACTTACTGGGCTGGGTGCGGCAGTGCTTCTTGATGGCCTCTATGCGCTGCCTGGGAGCAGCAAAGTAGCGATTCACCATTCAGTCAAAACACCTAAACAAATTCTGATACAAGCCATGTTCTTTGCTTAGCTTTGTCAATTCCCATGTTATAAAATTAGAGTCGAAGCGCTCGCTAAATCCCCACTCGATCATGTCTGCTTCCGTGGCAAATTCTCCTTCCACAGTGAGCTCTGTGGATTCCATCTCCGACCTTAAGACTTCAACCTCCGAGACAAAGGTCTCCTCGGCAGTACCGCAAACCTATTGGTGAAGCTGATAGTATGGGTCAGGGCTACCTTCAATACAACTGCCCCCCCCAAAAAAGTTTTTAAACGACAAGCTAGGTTCAGGATCGTAACCACACTGTTTAAAGATCATCTCAAGGTTGCGTCGACGAGGCCCCTTCCCTTTCCACTCATCAAAAATTTGCTGGCTCACTTTGAGCGAGCCATCAGCTCTGGGTGTAAAGATTCTTTTAGCTCTCTGTTTGACCGCCTCAGGACTGATATCATGCTGGCCCACATGGGGCTTCGGTGCTTTCGTGTCATTCAGAGCGGGGATCAAATCAAACGTTGTTGTCAAGTCTCTGCGGGCCTCATCATCATCATCATCATCGGTCCTGGCTTTCTTCTGTGCTGGCAGAGGCTCATCTTCATCTTCCCTTTTGGCGACGTCCGCGGCCACGGCCACGGCCACGACCCCGTCCACGTTTTGACTCTGCTGGCTCTTCTTTGTTCATCTTCTGCACATTGGTCTTCATTTTCTTGAATGCTTGCTGGTCCAGTCTCGTGACTGTTGGCAATGCAGGACCGCCGCCGCTAGAATCAGAGCCGTCTTCATTCTTCAACTCTTCGCTCCTCTTCGAAGCTGCCGAGCCAGAGGGCACTGTTTCCTCAGGCTTCTCTGGGCCCTTGTGCTCCAACTCTTTATTTTTCACCTTCTCTTCAATGACCACTGTTTCCTCGGGTTTCTCCGGATCCTTGTGCTCACCCTTTTCGATCTTACCTTTCTCAAGATTCTTTGACTCTTTCTCCCCTCCCTGCGCCTGTTCACTATCAGACACTCGAGGCGGCTCAAACTGTTCTTCCCCACCGAAGCCATCCACGGTCTCCTCTTTCTGCCCAGCATGCTTGGCAACTTCACCAGAGGCAGGCCCGGCATCCCCCGCCGGTGGTCCCCCAGAAAGCCCAAAGCCTTTGCCTGACGGCGACTCACCAAGAATCAAAGTTCGTGCCTTGAGCAGCTTTTCCTTTTCATTTTCTTCCGCGTGAGCTTCAAGCACATCTTGGGTCTTCAAAGGCCCAGCCTTAAGCAACTGACTGGAGGTTTCCTCCACAGGAGCTGCAGGTATGTAGGTATCCTTGGGCTCCATGGGCACAGCCTCACAGGACTTAGCCGCGTTGGCATTCTCCACAACACTCTCAGCTGCGGTCATATCTTGGGTATCCATGGGCACAGTGTCCACCATATCCATACCTGACCACCGTGGCGTGGATGGTAGGCAACAAAAACTCTTTGCTAGGCTTCAAAGATCAAAAGGATTCAAGGGTCCTTCCGCCAACCCTGCAACGTTCTGCATCCATGGTGCATGGGCCAGCGTTTTCTTTTGCCTGCCGAGGTTGATCTGGCACTTCAGGAGCAGCTTCAAGACAATGCCTTTGTTGCGGCAGGCAGTCTGTTGCGGCGACGTGATACGCTACTGTGGGTCTTATTCAAGGTTGGTTATAGCTGGTTTGTTCATACACAAAAAAGGATCAAAACCAGGTAAGGGACCTTAGGGCTTCAGCACGTGCTCTGATGCAAGCCCGAAGTTCTTCAGGGTCAGTTGGCCAATGGCTTTCCGCCCCCAAAAGTTTCGAGGGAAGAGTTTCTGGCATCTCCAATTTTGCATCCGATCGATGGGCTGGCTCCACCACTGGAACCCTGTCTTCGGGTAGCGCTGGAAGAGCTGGGGCCGAACTTGTGCTTTCGGGTACCACTGGGTCAGTGTCCTCATCGTCCGGGTCAGAATCACACGCATCGTCATAGCCATCGTTGGCAATGGGTCCAGACTCAGCCCAGTGACGCTCGAGGATGGCGAAAAAGTTCTCCAGATTTGGGTCCTTAATCACGGTTTTGGAGCGGTGACCCTCAATGAAAATAAGCGAAGTAAGGTTCCCCAGAATTAGAAAGGAAAATTGTTTAAGGATAAAGCAAGTCAAGTCTCCTTTGTGCTGGTTCTGGCAAGAAATCTCCTGATGCCATGGGAAAAGAGCTTCTTCATTCCGCTTGCATCCATGTGACAGGCCACTTGGTTTTTGGTCTTGCCGGTAAGCTCCCTGAAGAATGCCACCTAAATGGGGGGTGTTTGGTTGAAACATGGTGGTGGATGGGCTCCGTCTGAATCACAACATCTTGTGAACATGAGTGTTTCAACCACCCCACCTCCCTCCTCATCACGTTGATGTTGACGCATTTTGCGATGGGTTGCACCGGGCAGTACCACTCCGCAAGCTTTTCCAAGGCGGTGACGTTCAATCCCATGGCTTTCACCGATGGGATTCCTATTGCCACATTCTTGGTCTTCGGGTTTGTGACCCAGCGAGTCAAGTAGGGGAAGTCCTGATCCATCATTCGTGCCCTCAAGGATGACTCACTTTCCCAAAGCTTGGCCAATGTGCCCTTGGCCAGGCGCGGATCACTCCACACGTTCGGAGCTGAAGGCGGGCCCTGTTCGGGTGGTGGTGCCGGGTCCATGGTTGAAACAGAAGAGCTCGGAAGACTAAGAGCTGATGGTGCACAAGCCGAAATGCTAGTGAGTCAGGTTCTCACTGAAACAAGATTGGCATAACAAGCCCACGACTCTTTTATACAAACGTTTACTTCCGCTTTGATCGCTCGAGCTGACGGGCGCACGTGGCCAGGTGATCATCGCGACGCCCATGGTGATGGCCAAAGACATGGCATCCGTGGCATCCATAAATCGTTTCAATGTTGACATGCATGATTGGAGTATGTTATGGAAACATGCGATGCCAATGACGGTTCACCCAGTGGAACGTGTGCTTGATGCGGGTTGAAAAGTCCAAGTGGGGACTTCTTGGGATCAATGAGATTGCCAAGAATGCAAAAATCAAGGAAACGCTCGAGGACGGAAAAAAACGTTCGCACTGCCCAAAAGCAGTTATGCTCCAAAAGACGAAAAAAATGAAGCACTACGATGTTGTAGGTATTAATGTATGTATTATACCAGCATCCTCCAACAGGTCACCAATGCTTCGACCTGTTGGGGCCCTTCCCAACCCTCCTATGCAACGGAGACCTGTTGGAGTCGGATGCTTGTAGAGTCGGATGACCCAGGCATGGCACCCATGCAGCAAGTCCAACCTCGTTTTCGCGACCCCCAAAACCACACCACCCGATTTGATCCATCACTCGCCTCCCAAGATGGCGCCGCCCCGCGTTGGCTTCGCCTGTGCGTCGCTGTGGACCCTGGACCCCGGTGGAGGCTACGTCGGTTGGCCAAGAGGTTCCCAGTGGATCAGTCATGTTAGACTCGCTGACCCCCGGTGGAGCCGAAAAAACGACGTGGAGCCGAACATGGGTGGGTTTTGAGTTGGACCGAACTGTCCATCTGGAACATGGTGGTTTAGTGGGGTGTCCAAGGGATATCAACTGGTTTGGGTGTCCCTCAAGTGGGGCGTCTCCGGTTGTGCAGGTCCACTTTGAATCCTTTCCCGAAGAGCGGAGATTCATAGCGAAGAGGGGGCAAAGGATGATAAAAGGTTGAAAGCGACACCTACCTTGAAATATCATTAAGTATTAAGTAGGTAGCTGGTTAATTCATGAACCATCTCCAAATATAGAGAGGCTTTGGCCAACAGTCTACCTGTCGGAACCGTGTGGCCTGTTGGCCTCGTCAGACCTCCTCAGCTCCGGTGCCGCACCCGTTCCTCGTCACGCGGTCCACGGTCTTCCGGTCCGTTCCTCGTCACCGGTCCTTTCTCCAAACGCCCTCCGTATAACGAGCGAATCTTGTTTCTACATTCGCGAATCCTTGTTACTATACTAGCGTGGCACTTGTTTCTAATAGCAAACATTGTTACTAGTAGTAAGGCACTTGTTACTAGTAGCGATGCACTTGTTCCTAGTAGCTTATTGTTTCCCTTTCTTCTCAAAACGCCCTCATGGAGTGATTCGACCACATCTCTTTCGCCTGGAGTGAGTCACCCATGGCCCCGAGAGCTCGAGGAGCAGCGCTGTTTTCAACCGAACCGAACCCCACCCAGCCGGTCTTCACCCGACTCACCTGACCCACGTGGACCGCGCGCGTTGCGCCGCAGCCGCACCACACATATACATACATTCATAAATTAAGCACGTATTGGGAAGAAAAGCGGAAAGGAATGGCTTGCGGATGTTCTGTTCGACCTGCAAATGTTTGCCATGGTTTGGGGGTTCGGTGTCCGTGCGTTCCTTCAAGAAGGGTGTCGAAGCCGGTACCAATGGGACACTCCCACAGCGAACGGTCGCCCACAGTGTCGTGTTACGCGCTTTTGCTGGATCTGCAACGCGCTTCACGAACAGGCCCAAACAAGCTTCGGGAGATTGTTAACCAGACTTCCCCCCAAACATAGGGGCCAAGGGGAAGTCTTCAGGGATCTTCTCATATCTCCGTTCATCAATGAGAAGCAATATTTTTTTGGATGTCGAGGATGCTGGTCACAGCGATCTGGTACGTACGGGGGGCGCGGCGAACGAGTGTTTGTCCTTTTTCGGTGGGGTGGGGGGAATGCCATGAACGGTCGGTCCAGAGTGCTCTAAAGATCGGCCCAGCACGTCGTACATTGGAAGGATGGGTTGGGGCCCGGGGTGTTCCCGCGGAAGTGTTGATGAAGTGTTTTTAGGGCAAGAAGTGTTTTTGTGGATGGTTGAATGAATGATAACACCTGTCCATTGATAACACCCTTCTTCTTCTTCTTCTAAAAGAAATGAGCAGGAATCTACATTAGACATGAGTGCCTCAGAAAGACCCCGGTGAAAGAAGATAACATGGACTCAAATCGCTGTGGGAAGGGCCCTTCCGATTTTTTGAGATGTTTTACTCGCAGCTCGATTCTTGGATTGAGGGTTTTATTTGGGTTGAGGATCCATCAGTCATTGCGGTCAACAATCCCTTCAAACATTTCTGCCAGCAGCAAACACACCGCAGCCTAGCAACAAAGCCGTACTCAAAACTGAAGTGGCGACGTGGCTTGCACGACACTTTGGCGGGGCTTTGGGCACCTGGGATTTTGCATTTCACTGCTGTTGCTACATCCCCCACTGAAATCGAGTGCTTGTTCCATGAGAGCAAGGGCATATCTCCGCTAGCCAACAAGACAGGACCGCAAGAAGTCACAAACATTGCGTGAATTGCGTTTTTGAGAAGCACATGTCTTGCAAACAAGAACGTGCCTTCGTCTTGTCTACCTGGGGTAGTGGGCCTTGTGGCAACCCTTTTGAATGCTCGAGCCGCGAGAAAAGCGTGTTCATGATCTGCTCTTAGGAGGTGATGTTGAGGAACACTTGACTCACTTGGGTTCCTTCGTTTGGCCATGGAATTTGTGTGTTCTTGTGGTAGAGCATCTTGTTGAATGCTCGAGGAAGGGCGGCTACAGCCTCTGGCGCCGAAAAAAGCGCGCATTGTTGATTGCTTTTCTCTGTATCAACTCGAAGAGTAGGGTTGGTTTTGCTTCTTGGGGCAAGCTGGCAGGGAACTAATACCTAATACTGTACATGAAGATGTACATCAAGAGAATTGTGGCGTTTCTGGCAGGACCAAATTCTTGACACTGACGTCACCAAACCCCTCCGCCAAAGCCTTCGCCAGAAAAGACAACAAAAAATAAATCATTTCGCATGGGGTTGATCTATACCAAAGCTTGGTTGCTGTGTATTGGAGCTTCAAAACAATTCACTATAATTGTACTTTCAATGATGTATCATCAACAGGTATTCTACAAAGCTCACCTGTCTATGTCATTAATGCAAGAACGGTTTCTGCTGCACTGCAAGAAAAACATGAAATAAACAGCTTCATCAACAAATTACTCCCTCACGTTAAGACCAACCCATTGCAAGCCTACCCAGAGTTGTAAATACATTGACAAGCAAAAAATGAAGGCAGCTGCAACGGCAGCTGCAGATCAACCCCATTTTTGTACAAGCCCATCTTGTGAGGACTCTTGAAACGCATCGAGCTGGATATGTTATCTGACTATCCGAAAGATGACTTGCTTGCCCTGAGAGGTTGGAGAGGGGACGGGAGGAGTGCCCAAAACCGTCACCGGCATCCATCATCGTCGCTGGTTGGAAGCCCAAACGCTGGCGGGTCAAAGTTGATGCACAAGAAGAACTTGAGTCATGCACCGCTGCGAGGAGCCCCTGTACACTCTGTCCAACCGCCGCTTTTGAGGGATCGCTACTACGGTCTAAGTATGAAGAAAGCTGCCAGTTGCAGCCTGGCTGCTTCAGCTTGAAGGGCTACTTCCATCGACTTCTTAGATTGGACTCCACACCACAACGGGAGTCCAGCTCTCTTCGGTTCTCAGGGGTTGAACCGGTCGTTTTGGGCGATTCCCGGAATCCGACCACTTCGGTGCCGTCAGGGTCCGTCGCTCGTCGCAGGTCCGCGACGCGGTCGCTCGCTTCGTCACAGACGGACGGTGAGCTCCAGGGGATCGCCTCAGGAACGGACTGCATCGGTGTTCTGCGACGCCGGAAGCAGATCCTGAATACAGACCCATGGATGATCGTTAACGTTAATGTCATCTACAAAAGTGGACATGCAGAACGTCATCACGTATACACCAACACCCTTTTCAACGGCCACCTGAGGCAACAGGGTTGTGATTTTCCCACGGGCAAGCTTTATGGCAAAACGACCTTTTCCCTACCACCCGTACTTCAGCATCGATTTGGTTTTCATTGTCAGGTCTTCATCGACATAGCATGTAGCATCGATGATGAGAAACAGGGCAGACTTTAGGGATTCGATGTCGGTGGCATCACGCTCCAGGTGTGGTTTTCACCATGTTGAACCCTTTTGGAAGCGAATCCGTGAAGCCGAGTGGAGCGTTCTGAAGCCAAGTTGAACCCTTTTGGAATCCTGTGGAGAAGGGTCTCCGACTGAAGAGCCTGCTTGAATGTACATTTGAGATGCTCAACTGTCCTCCGAGCTGTATGGAACACCGGATGGTTTTGGTTCAAGCTTTCCACTGAAATCGACTCCATTGAGTCACATTGAGGAGGCAGAAGGAGCACCCTCTTTCCACAGAGAGAAAGTGATTGGCCATCACAAACCTTGACATCTACGGACATCTACATCAATCTCCTGTTGAACCAACAACACAGGCCACTCCCCAGGCCACTCCCCAGGTGTCCCCCCTCCCCAGGATGTCCCATGTCCCAATGAAACGCTTCATTCACCCCCATCGATCCTCACCCGGTTTCTTCCACCCGACGTCCTCGATCCCCCAACCGCACCTTCTCGCCTCGCGCGTCAGACAGCTTCGCTCGGTTGGTGCCGTTCGACGTCGTTCCGACGCGACCGCGACCTTCGGTGGCTCCAGGGACCGCACCAAAGAGGTCCAACTCGTTCTCCCTGGGCGTCGACCGCGGGGAGACCCCCCGTGGCGGACGTGCCGCGTGTCTCCGTGCCGACGGACGGAGGGAAAGGAGCGGACAAGGCGAAGAGGACAGGCCGGTGGGAAGAAACTCGGTGAGGAGAGCTCAAGTCTTCTTCGGATGGGCTAAAAGCCCAAGTGGATCAAAAAGAGATCAAACGCTTTGAAACTAACCAACACCACCTAATTATAGCGTGTTGCAATGTGTCGAACATTTCCAACAGTAGTTAACAGGGTTGTTCCATGAAACGACCAGGCGATTGCGTGCGGTTGGGCTCTGTCTTCGAGTTTTTGGTTCACCCCCTTTCAGGGCCAAAACAGCCCCGTGCCCGCTTCCCCCATGAGTCTGTTGCTCCACCGCCCTTCGCCTTCGCGTGCCTCTCCCGACGACCACCCTCCGGACAGGAGGACCCCGGCAGATCCAAGTCGACGGTGTGCACGTCCGGAAACAGCTCCGACCTCGTCGCACCCGCCGCGGTCGCTCGCACCGCCGTTCGCTCGTCCGTGGAAGTGACTGAAACGGCCCGGAGATCGTGGACTGGAGCGAGGCCTTTCGGAGCCTTGCGATGTGCCCGAACTTAGCACTTGACACCACCGGACTTGGCTTGAAGATTCGAAACTGCTCCATGAAGAAACCTGAGGGTTTCTGTCCTAGAATTCAAGGAACTCCATCACCAAGCACTTCCTGAGAGTGGGTGATCATCCCTAAAAATTCACATCTGGTCGCGTTAAAACCCCTTCGTGGCCCAGGCGCGTCGCCCAGCGTTACGCGTCGTTCTCACCCTCCGAATCGTTTGGATCGCCACTGCACCCATTCCCTTGCGTCACCTGGAGAAGAAACCGGCTTGGGCCTGGTGCCATAGCCGGCTGTGGGGAAAGAAGAAAGACCGCTCTGTTGACCAGGTGTCCCAGGTGTGTTCCAATCTGTACCGGCTGTGTGCCAAGATGTCTACCTGGCTTGGCCACAGAACATAAACAGAACGGACGACCGTCAGGAGAGTTCCATCCAGGTGCCATGGGTCATGGCCACCCCGCCGAGGTGGCCGCATCGCTGGCTTTCTTCGGTCACGAGGTGCTCGATCTTTTGGGGCTGGTGCGTTCAGACCCCATTATACCCAGACACGACCTGTCTGGGACTGGCAGTCCCAGACAGGTTCTGTCTGGGATAGCTAATTACTATCTGAAACTGAGCCCCAAGATGCCCCAAGTCCCATCTGAAACGCTTTACCGCCCCAAGTGGCGGCAGATCATCCGAGGCCTTGAACGACGCTCCGGACGCAGCGATCGAGGAAGACAGCAGATGGAAGCCAATTGGACGGCTGCTTGGAACTGGTTGTGTTTTTGTGACCTACAATCTTCATCATATAAACCATATGTTGCGCCTGGAGTTGACACATTTTGCAAGGTCAGTTGAAACAGTTTTATGATAAATCAGGTTTGAAGCCATACGGTTCCTGAAAACTCGAAGGTGCATGAATGATCTCACCTCGAAGCAAACCTTTGTCAAGACGATCTCTGAAACTGAGACCATTTTATAGTAGAACTCGTCTATCACTAAGTGGGATGGTACTCCAATGGAGTTCGGAGAACGCAACCGCAAGCATCGACAAGTGATGTTCTTCTTATGTTTTGACCTGATGAGATGACGAGGAGTGGCATTTTAAGCTCTTCATGGTGACTAGTTCATTTTTTCTCCAGCGTTTCACAAGTCCTATCTCACTTCCCTTCAGTATAAAACAATGTTGCAACATATGGAAACATACTAGTACTGGACACAAACAGAACCAAACAACACATCATCATCATCATCATCATCATCATCATCATCATCATCATCATCA
>CAXAMN010028140.1:265103-290320 GCA_963970005.1 Durusdinium trenchii | reverse complement strand
CATCATCATCATCATCATCATCATCATCATCATCATCATCATCATCATCATCATCACCACACATCCCATAAACCATCCTCAAAATCACCTCCACCACTTCCCGCCCGGTCAACCCGGGTCACCCAATCCCCATCCTGCCCATCCGCCGCCGAAGCCCCTCCTGCCTCGACGCTGACGATCAGCGACTTGGGGCACTTGGGAAAGCTTTCGGGCTTTGGCTTCAGACTCGCCAGCAAGGCTTCCTCAGCGGCGTGGCCCCCAGTTTTTTGAGGGGTCAACGATCAACATACCGGACGTGTCGGTGTGAAGGAGGAACCCAAAAGCGCCTGGAGGCGCCAAGTGAGGTACAGAACAGCGAAGGATCCACCAAATAGATGAGACATTGGGTGACGTCTCCGGAAAACCCAAAGAGGCACAACAGCTCCGGGGAAGACTTGGGAACAGCTCCATGTCTGCGCAAAAAGCCAAAGGATTTCTTTAATACCTTTCCTGTTCCTCTTAGTCACTGACCTGACAGCTATAAAGCTTGCCCCCCCTCGTCATGGTCTTCATCGACGTGGCCGAGACCGAGTGGCGAGGCCTCCCTCCTGCCACAAGGAGAGGAGCAGCAAGATCTTCTGCCGCTGTTCCGTGGTCAAGAAGGCCAATGGCCTCTCGTGTCGGGCGCATGTTCAGATCGGATCCGGTCGAAGCAGGGCTCAGCTCGACGACACCGACACCGACACAACTGCCAATCCGGATTGCCGAGTTTCAAGGCGCAGGGGGATGGTGGGTGGTTGAAAGGGGGTCTTTCTGGGGCGGCAGTCCGTCCTGGCAGTCCATGGCGGTCGTGTCTGGGTTCTGGATCTTGCTTCAACTTTCCGGCTAAATGGTTGGATGCCACTAGTGGGTTTGGTCGTAAAATCCCGTCTGAAGGACTCAGCTAAGAGGATAGATTGCCACCACATGCCACGACCATCTCATACCACAGATTGCTACCTGCCCCCATTCTTGGATGGGCATCACTCATCCTTCCTTCCTTCGCTTCGAATGAATTCATCGAAGACACCGATCCAAAACCAACACGTCAGGATTGCCTCAGATTCTTCGCATGCCAGCATGCTCGTCCGAAAGCGCGTGGTCATTCGTTCAAGTGGGTTGCAGGCGCCCTCCCTTTCGTGGAGCAGAGAACTTGTGGCAGCGCAGCTTCACCCGCTGGTTCACCAGTCGTGTACGTTTGCACATTGATTTGCTTGAACCTCAGGAAGATTGCCATGAAGTTTGACCGTTGACAAATCATATCAATGCCAATCTTTTGGGAGTCTTTGATCAATCTCCAAGATGATGTCTAAATCACATCGGGCATCATCCGGCACTACAAAAAAGGAGGTCCTTGCTGGAGTCCAAACATGCCGGGTTTAGGTGTCATTTTTTTGCGATCTCTCAAGGCTATACTGATCAAAGAAACAACGTCCAGACCATTGGCATCATTTGCAAATCCAGTCGAAAGTCTTAACCATATTTCATATTTCCTTAAAATGGGCAAAGCAAAAACCATCTTCCGGGTCCACAAAAGACTTCGATTTGGAGCGCCATATATTTCCACACATCCATCAAGTCAAGAATCAAGGAGGTCTGTGCATGAGAACGCACCATTTATCTAGCCGTAGTTATTGTTTTATTATGTACCCAATTTTGACGATCACAACAGACTCCCCCTTCTCATATACAAACCTTCATCCCTCAAGCTGTTGACCCGGCGGAACTTACCACACTACACCACCCGCTACCGCTGCACCGCTACTGCTGGGCCAGTGGCTGAGCATGGCGAGGATCAGTGCGATCGCTTGCAGCTGCCCTGCTTGAAGCTCTTCCAACCTTGATCCGGCAGCGAAGATGAGGATTTATAGGGCGACGATTTGTATTCAATACTAGATGCCATGTATTTAGCACATCTCGTTCAATGGTTGGTCATATGGGTTTAGAAGATGTTAGAACTGATGAAGCTCTCAAAAAGAATTAGCAACAGTATTTTAAAACATCACCACAAACAAACAAAGCACAAGCACCATCACAAACAAGCAGCCACAAACACAAACACACAGCCACGAACACACAATCACAAACACATAACCACAAACACAACCACAAACATGCAATCGCAAACACAACTACAAACACACAGCCACAAACACACAACCAACTGGAGACCCTGGCGACAGGGTAGCACTTTTGGATTCCAACTGGAGACCCTGGCGACACCCCGACGCAAACTCCTTAACATCAAAATAACAATCCCAAACCCGAGGACACACAAGCAACATCCAAAACCACAAAGCCCACGACCATGGCAACATGCTCCTCACCATGAAAACAAATGTCATGGTGGGGATCACTAAGTAAAGTAATGATTGAAACTAATTTAATGAGCTTGGAGGCCATTGTTATTTGTGATTGCAGCTTCCCCAAGTTCTCCATGGATTGCAAATGATTGCAGCCAAAGGAAAACAACTTGTTGAATTTAGGCAAGCAAATAGTTTGCTCTCAGTACTACGGACTCAGTGCAGAATCTCTGGGTGAAACTGCTTCATTAAGACTGTTTCTTTCGTTTTTCTACTGTTGGCTAAATGAAAGAGTACGTTGTTTGGTTTCCCTAGATCTATCCAAAAAAAGCGATCGACGTCTGTCAACCCTTGGAGATTTGGGATCTGGTGGTATCAACAGCCATGTCTTCTCATGTCTTCTGACCTTTGTTAGCTTGCCAGTGTCAACAAACCCTTTGTTCTCCACCGTCGCCCCACGTCATCCACTCCGAGCGTCGTTTCATCCGGATCCCATTCGAACCTCGCGTCAACTGCGGCGGCATCGCGGCGCGAAACGAGGACGACCGGGTGGTGACCGGAGCGAGATCGGAGCGAGATCGGAGCGAACGGTTTCCCCAAAGGACCTGGGACGTTGTGGCGAGCTGAATACACATATATATATATATAAGTATAATATATATATATATATATCCTGATTGTATATATATATATATACCTAAGACACCCAAGCATGTCAAAAAGACATGGAACATATAGGTATAGTACGACATATCATACGGGTCGGGCTATTCAAGACAGGCTATTTGGGGAAAAGCGAGAGGGCACTCCTAGCTTTCTGTGCTCTTTGATCCGTCTCCGGAAAAGGACATGTTTCGAGCAGTACCCAGTGGCTTTGGAGAAGGAAGATTGATTCGTCACAACGTGGATCCCCTCGATCGCTCTATGAACGATGTGTCGCGATGCATTCTAGTTCGCACTGGTCACCAAGTGATCCTTGGGGAACGTGGTGCAAGTTCAACCTTGCCAATTGACTGGAGTCATTCATCTTGGGTCTGGATCCTCTGAAAGAATGCAAGCACAAAATTTTCAAAACTACATCCGAGCAAAGCAGGGGCACAGCAAAAACCACAAGCAACAAAAACGCTTCTCCACATTTCTCCACCCAAGGTTGGGGACTTGTCGACTTGCCCTGGGCACGCTGCTGTCAGTTTAAGGATGCTTTTGGTGAGACACATGGTCCCAGGCGTCCCAGGTTATGTCATAAGGACTTTGACCCCGGTGAAACTGCCCAACTTGACTGAACAATGATTCGATCAATTGACTCTTCTCTCTGATTTGGGGGGGCAGTTGGGCGATCCCACCCCGCAAGAGTTGGGTGTACTGAGCTCAAAACATCTAAAAGCGGGCCATCCATGGCCTTCTCTAGAAGCATCTGCCCACTCCCTGAGGTATGCAAACTGACAGTCGTCTCTTTCGCCAAATCACGCAACCGCCCGTCCTTCCCCTGCCCCGTTCTGCACAAGCACAATCGACTGGCGCCAGGCAACATCATCAATAAACGCTTCAGCACCTCTGGGTGCTTCTCCACATCAGCCTTCAACTCCTTCGGGCGAACAAAGTGCTCGGCCGATTTGGGCGCATCTCAAGGTCAGAATAGGCACCCCGTCGCCAGAGCTGTGGATTCTTGGGAGTCGGGTGCTTTTGACTCAGTGGGCTGCTCTGCGCGGCGAGTGGATCAGCATCGCGTCGCGCGCCCAAACCCCTAAAAGGTGTCCTCCTCTCATGATTCGCGTTTTGGGGATTTCTTGCATCAAACGTTGTGTCAAACCCTGCAGTGCCTGCGACATCTCTTCTCTGCCCGGGCGGCGGAAGTTTCTAGGTATCTTCCCCAATCGTCCAATGAATACTTGCCATGAGAACAAACAATCAGCCGTTTTTTCCCTGACCACTTGCAGCTTGCCGTCTGGCATACTTGAGTGCTTCTTCGACATTTAGAGAACGTTAGTCTTGCCACGATTCTCGGTTGCTTGCTTTGGTCTTGGTTTGATGTGATGCAAACCTGCCTTTTCCACTGTTCGGCACCCAGTCCAACTAAAGGTCCTTTGGAGTGCTGGTGGGAGAACCATTCTCCATATACCCTGCAATCAAAGCATCCACCAGTGGGTCACAAAAGGAATAACCTCTATCGGGTCCCTCCCCCAACCCTCCGCCGCAAAACATCCCCACTCACAACTGCTGCAAAAACCGCATGTGGTCCGTCCTCCAGTACAGTGGCATGAGGCGTGTGCAAAGCCACTGCAGGGATAAACGTGATGCGGACACCCTGGAGGCGGATCCGTCGGATCCAGAGCCATGGAGCGAAATCCCGGAAGTCGAATGGATGTGATTCGGAGTGGCACGGCCATGAAACAACCTGGACCTTCCAACGACCCAAACAAATTCGGGTCGTTTGGGTGAATTGTTATAATACTGTACTTTGACATACTTTTGGAAGGCATGTTCAATGAGTTTGTCCAAGTATAGACTGAGTGGCATTTTGGACACCTCTTCTGGCACTAACTTCCAGGGCAAAACGGGAAGCACAACAGGCGAAAGTGCCAGAACGACACAGAATAACTTAATCGCAATGTTTTCCTGCTGGCCACAAACAAAGTTTGCTAGCTACTCCGGCCATGAATATCAGTGCCACCGTAATAAATTGGAAGACCCCTCACAGCATCCAAAATAAGCCTTTCCCCAACAATTCGGGCCCTCAAAACACATAGGGTTTGAGGATCTGGACCGGTCGGACCTGAGGGTTGGTCAGTTTTCCATGCACTCCCTCCCTCTCCTGCAGGACGCCCCGCCTGGGGTCTCCTCACCTTACCGCGCCGGGGAGCTTTCAACTCTGAAACCTGGCAGAAAGTCGCCAGCGGTACTACGGGCAGTGTTTGTCCAACTTCCTCACCACAAATCCTAATTTAGACATTCATGACATGTTGATTCATTCCTCTCATGCTTGAATTTCGTGGTTCCGGTGTTCCCCCTTGACAGCTACTCAGAATGAGGACTTGGAATCATGAGGATAGTTGAAACCGCGCCAGACGCGCATCCATGCCCTAAAACAACCGGTACTTCTATTTGGATCAGGAATCTCCACTTTCTCTGCTTCTTCAAATGCGTTTCATAGGGTACGTTTGGATCAGACATCCAAAAACATATTATGTTAAAAAAGGCATGTGTGGTGCACCAGATACACCGTGTGGCAGTCACCTCTTTCTACTTCTTGCCGGTGGATGACCTCCTCGCGAAGTCGCCCGGCGCGGTCTTGGCCGGACGAAGTCGGTTCCCGGTCGAGTGAGATCGTGCACCTGGTAGAGGAAGTTCAGCAGATATCTCTCCTGAGCCGTCCAACAACACGACGAGCGGTAGTGAGCGGTCGTATACGGACGCGACTCTGATTTAAACAAGAACGGGGCGCTGCTGGCCAAAACTGGGAACAAGAGGCATCGCTACTAATAGCTACGGAAGTTTTCATGAAGAGACCGTTGAAACCGAAGCTGACTGAGGTATCCATCAACACTAGCGAGCATACTATATAAAACATCTTTTGAGGGAGATCACGCACTCCCAGGCAACACTTGTGATCTCGAAGATATCGTGTCACTTGTTGAGCCGCAACTGAGGCAATTGGCCAGTGTCAGGTGTGAAGACATGTGAAGACCATCCCCCCAAGAAGACTCGTGGGGACTTGACACATCCCTAACACCGCTCACCCGCGGCAGATCTAGGCGGAGTGCGAACGATCTCGTCGGTGGAGAACGGCACGCCGGCTGGACCCAAGCGGACGCCAGCGTCGAGACTCCTAAGCGCAAGGGCCTCCAACCTAAGAGCGATGGCCTCCAACCTAGTGTCTGACTTATAATAGCTTCATTCTTGGTCAGTTCGTAAGATCACAAGAGTCCCTCATTGAGATACATCCTGTTTCCCGTTTCCACCCGGCCTCCGCATCCGGACACGACGATCCACCCCTCCCGTTCGGGCGTGCTCGCTTCGCTGGTGTGGATCGATGCCGAGTCGCTCGTTGGCTGGTCACACGGACCACCCGACCTAAAGGGATCCGCAAGGCCTTCCGCACCACCCTGACGCCCGGCACCGTCGGCGACGCGACGGACGCGACGGCGACCGGATGCGGTGCGGTGTTGGGGTGTTGGGGGTGCTGGGGGCACCAAGACGGATGAGTCAATTCAATTCGATACTTAAAGTAGTACACCAAGTTCATGCTATTGAAATACAAACCAATTCTGGATGAGGTACAAGGAGTTCGTGCGCATATAGGCTTGGGAACGTTCTATGGACACCTCTAGAAGAAACACTTGAGAATGACATGCCTTTCAAGTCTTCAGTGATCTTCAGCGAATAGACCCACACTGGCATGACATCATGGCATGACGGTGTAGGAGAAGGGTGTGGTGTCCAACCGCTTGGGTGTGTTTCAACAAAGCGCTTGAACACCTAGGGACGGGTATGTATAAACATATCTCATTGCGTTGAGAAACTCCTTGCTTGATCTTGATGCAGAACGAAACGAGATCAACACAGCTAACCAGCTTAACCCTGTACCTCCTGCATATTTTGGACATGATTTTTCCAATGCCCATATCCATAGCCTGATTTTGCCAAACCCTCTACACGAGGGCTCGCTGAATGGGTGGTTCAACCCTCAACCAGGTCGTGGATCCCTTAATCCCTAGGGCTCCAGTCGTCCCTTCGTTTGGAAGGTGGGACTGGCGGCCCGGATGCCAGGCGGATCCAGTCATACCGAACCTCAGGTTCGGTACGACCGGAGCCCTAGGAATAAGTTGCTTCGTTAAAAAGAACATACAACACATGTGTTCTGGATTCTCACTTAAGTTTGTTGAGGGCTGACGGTCCACCACCAGCCGCAAGTTTCAAACCATCCATACATTTATATACCCCATTGAAGACCCCCATGTATAGTGTAACTATTCCATATAGATGGATTGTCTTGGATATGTGAAAGCTGCTGCTTCCAACCTGAACAAAGCACAGTACCTGAGCACAGTCGTACAAGCTTCCGCGTGCCACGTGCCACCGGAAGCCGAAGCGTGTTGCCACCGGAAGCCGAAGCCGACGACATGTGACGACAACCCCCCCCTCCATGGATGTCCTGGTCCTCAAACGGTGGGTTCCCCCGACCCATCAGGTGATGCAAGAGCTCTTGGAGGTGCTTCCAGGTACTCTTCAGCTCGCCACCGAAAAAGTACTGAACATGACATAAAAGACCTCTTCCTTAGTCAGTCAGGGTACTTCATCTCGGGGGTTCACTCACAAACTCGGGAAACATGATCTAACATGATCTAACCTCCTCCGGCCAACAGCCCAGTCTCCCCAGAGTCCGATGCGCCGGAGATCAGGGGTTCGAAACAACGGCCATGCATCAAAAGTCGGCGGCCTGGACAAGGGCACCAGGGGCAATGCTCGACCTGGGGGGCTGTCGTCTTGCGGTGGGCAGGAATGTGGGTCATCAGCTGTGTCTGCACTGATCTGGACGGATGTTCCGGTTGTTGACATCCGGAAGTGACTGTTAAGAATGGACAACACCGAACCTCAGAGTGGGTGTTGGCCGATTCAATCAACAAATGGCAAACTTGAAGGACGTCTTCCATCAGGGCCTGCGTTTTCTTGCGTTTCATGAAGTTGAGATCTGTGAGTGGTTCATTGCCCGTCAAACCCAGTGAAACACATGTCTTCCTGGTGGTTGTGGATGAACCGACCCCAAATTCATTCCCAAAGACCTCGTAGACCCTGAACAGCATCATCAAGCAGCATTCAACATCATCGAATGGCAGTGAGTGTGTATTTTTGCATGAGAGACCCCCTGTAGACTGGAGGTCGTTGCCTGGGAGGTCTCCCTGCTTGAGCAAATCCGTGCTAGAAACCCCTCACGGAACCCACAGGCCCCCCACTCTTCCGCAGCTAAGGAGCCTTGGTCTTCATCTTCAGCTTCAGTTTCAAAAATGATTTCTGATGTCCTGAGATCTGCGAAACTCGACGTCAGTCAACGTCGACGTCTACTTTCCCCATGTGCATCTCCCGAATTTGCAAGATCTGATCTCCGGACCGCAAGGAGCTTGGTTGCTCTCCAATCGAAGGGTGCGTCCGGATTGACCGGAAGACACGTCCTCTCCCAACCGCTTGCCGGTGCGGCAATCGATGGAGCAAACGTTGGCTCCGTGTTGCCGTGAGTCTTTTGCAGTCCGGCGACGCCGGTGTTCGAGGAGACCGAAGACGCTTCAAGCTGTTCACCGTGCGAGCGAGATAAAACCGGGGTGCACATCCAATTCACCATTGCTGACCGTCGGTGAAACAACTCAAGTCGCATCTTCCCGTGAACAACCACAACAACACATGCTTTCCATCATCATTCATGCGAACCAACACTTGATTTAACATGATTCAACAACTGTCAAACAAAACACATTTGAAACCATCGGACGCAACCGTGGCCCCGCTCTCCGAGTGCTCAGTGCTCGCGGCGTTCCGCTTCCGAGGCACGTGACGTCGTGCATGACACGGCCTTGGAGACACGGGAAGAGACGGACGCGTGGAATCATTCAGGATCCCCCACTCGATGGTCCCATGTCTAAAGATTCTAAAGAGAGTAGCTTGGTTGCGCCGGTGTCTTGAGGAGGGAATCTCCGCGAAGTGACCAGTTCATACCAGGTGCTATTTGGCAGGGTACGCTAGTTCTTCCACTAAACTGTTGAACATTCAGGTTGACCCCGTTCGTAGAAAGCGTGGACTACGACCGCGAGGCTTGGTGCTGCGTCTTCCCCGTGCGTGCCTGCGTCTTCCCCGCGGTCTTCCTGCGTCCCAGCGGCCCTCCTTGGTGGACTGCGACAAAGAGCGTTCGGGCCAGTTCATGATCTCCGCAAACCTCAACTCCAGGGCAGTCGGGTCGTTGTAAGGTTTCTCAATTCTCAAGACCGCGGAGAAAAATTGCTCTGCCATGTTCTGCCATGGTCCTCCCCAAACGGATTCGTGTGGCAAGCAACTCTTGAACATGATTGTTTAAAACCACTTGGGTGGTTTTCCAATGACCTCATGACTGCCTCAAGCACCTTCATTCATGACAGATTCTCAGGGCCTCTTTCATTAGCCTCAAATCGTCAGCCGGTCGCTCGCCGGTCGCGCTTTTTCACATGTGTTCGCCCACTTCGATCTCGACCCAGCAGCTGTTGCAATCCCACCGAGGCGGAATACATCTTGATGAACGACTGGACGATCTTCACCAGATATTTGCCTCGTCGGACTCGTCCGTACCGTCTGAACGTCACCCGACCCGAGATCGACGGCCGGTGGACCGACCCTTTATGGCGGAGGAGAACACCTGTGAGTGGAATCAGAGGTGGGCAACCTGCAAAAACACATATACTTAATTCGTGGTGACACATCATTAGTCTAAGAATGTATAAATTGGATATAGCTGGCTGTTGTATTGCAGAACAAACGCAAATCCAGGTCCGGTCACAAGAAAAATTTAACGAAAAAAATGGAATCCAGTCCTGAGAGAAACACGCACACAGTCAGGGTGTCTATTAACAACCCTTTCCGTGGTGCAGGTAATCCAATCCCAAACTTAATTAAGGGACACTGGTGAATTGCAAAGTTGCCAAACGAGACCTTCACAACTGCTTGCCCTCCCCTGCTGCCCAGCACACCGAAGCTGGAGAAGATCTTCCTCGTTTGCACACGAGTTTGCTGGGCCAGGGAGTTGGTGAAAAATTCATCGGCCAGGTATGTCCAAATACTACTGTGGTTCAGGGGTCCGATTTTCAAGAGCAATGGATGTTCTGTGGTTTTTGTGCCACTGGCACCTCTCTTACCCGCTGAGACTCTCCATCTACTCAACAAGTTGAAGATGCAAACGCTCTGCACATCCAACCAAGTGCCATATCTGCATTGGCTGCAGCCTCCCAGTCTCTCAGAAGGATGGACTCAAAACAACGCGCGATCTTTGGACAATGACCCATCTCAGAGGGTTTTTCCAACGTTCTACTGATTGGAACCCCAAAACAACTCCAAGGGATTCCATTCCAAGTTGCCAAACTTGACCTGTAGATATTGTAAGTCCACCTGGACCTTGCAGTTGTTTTGGGTCCAGTGGTTGGTTCATGACCCCACTTGATGGGTTATAATGTTGGACGTTGATTAGTAATGAGGCCCTCTATAATGCTAAATTTTGGAAAACTATTTTTTGACACCCTGTTTGTTTTAAGGGTCCTCTAATATGCTAAAATTCATGGGGATCCTAATTTTTAATCATCTGAAAAATATTTAGGGTTAAGTATATTTCCTTTAGGAAAATAGAAATAACAATTCTTAATACTACTAAGCCAATGGTTGGCTTTCTGAGAGTATCGATAAGTAAAGGTTTCCATAGTTCTTCTTCACAACTGACAGCTTCCCAAAACCATCAATTCCCTAATCCTTCCTTTATGAAACGACTGCTCCTGAACAAAATTTCAAGGTAGTAGACCAGGAAGGCCCGTGATCCTCAATAATGAATTTGCTTTAAAGGTCTTAAAATGTGCAAAGTTTAATCCTGAAGAAAACAATAGTAATTCATCACAGTTGATCCTCATAGTAATCTAAGAAGTACTACTACTACTACTACTGCTGCTACTACTACTACTACTACAACTACTATTACTACTACTACAACTACTACTACGACTACTACTACGACTACCTCTACCACTACCACTACCACTACTACCACTACCACTACCACTACTTCTACCACTACTACCGCTACTGCCACTACCACTACCACTACTTCTACCACTACTACTACTACAACTACTACTACTACAACAACAACTACTACAACAACAACTACTACTACAACTACCACTACCACTACCACTACCACTACCACTACTACTACTACTACTACTACTACTACTACTACTTACTGCCACTACTACTACTACCACTACAACTACTGCTACTACTACTACTACTACTAGTACTACTGCTACGACAACTACTACAAATCAACTACTTTTACTACTGCTACTACTTCTACTACTACTACTACAACTACTACTGCTACTACTACTATTACTACTGCTCGAAGACCCTGTCGCCATAATGGCTTTCAACTTCCAGCTGTCTGTTTTCATGAGGCTAAGAATCACAAAGACTTGAGCAGAAAAATGTTTGTACCGGTTTCATGCCTTCTGACCCTACAAGAATTCGCCCTTCTTGCTCGTCTTCAGTGTCTTGATGGAGATGACCACCGGCCAGCATCAGATTGGAGCCTTTGATCTTCACATTGCGCACCACTCGCTCTTCACCTCCACCATCATCATCGTCTCCGGAGTAGTAGTAGAAGTAGAAGTAGTAGTAGTCGTCGTCGTCGTCGTAGTCAAAGTAGTAGTAGTGGTAGTAGTAGTAGTAGTAGTAGTAGTTGTTGTTGTTAGCAGTAGCAGTAGCAGTGGCAGTAGCAGAAGCAGCAGGAGTAGTAGTAGTAGTAGTAGTAGTAGTGGTAGTGGTGGTAATAGTGGTGGTAGTAGCAGGAGTAGTCAAAGTAGTAGTGGTAGTAGCAGTAGTGGTAGTAGTAGGAGTAGGAGTAGAAGTAGTAGTAGTAGTAGTAGTAGTAGTAGTAGTAGTAGTATTCGTCGTAGTGGTAGTAGTAGTAGTAGTCGTACTGTAGGAGTAGTAGTAGTAGTAGTAGCAGCAGCAGCAGCAGCAGCAGTAGATGTTGCCAAGGGGCAGCGCATACAGCGCCAGCAAGCGCTTGCCGCACGCCTGCTTGGGCGGTCGTTGCGGTCGTGTGTGGGTCCGCTGGGGTTGAGGGTGACTTCTGCGGTTATTTTGTTTCCGTCGGCTTCTGTGTGGCGATATTCTAAAGAACAAGCCGCGCAACCTTGTGGGTTGCGAGCTGATCCTCCGTGGCCCGGCGTATGTCGCCCAGCGGCACCCTCCAGAAGAGTTCCCTGGAGATGCGCCGCCACCGGGCCGCTGCCGTGCGAAGCAAATTTTGGCCAATCCAGCTTCCTCCCCTCCCTTCCCCTGCCCTCTTCCGCCTTCCCCTCCGCCTTCCCCTCCTGTTTGATGCAGATCTATTCCTTTTGTAGGACTCATTCCATCGTTTCCTTACTAAATGAATCAACAAATTGCAAAAACATGGTCGACCATTTGGATTGTCGGCAGTAATGGTGATAATTCATGATAATTCTTCTGTTCTGTGGATTTGGTCCTTTCTTCAAAGATTTATGGATATACAAGTTGCTCGAGCTTGAGCCAGCCAGCCTGTGTGCTTAAGGGCCTGGACAAAAAAAGCAAAAATCTACTATAGAAAAGGCCAGGCCTGCAAAAATCACACTGAATCCAAAGTCCCTATGGCCCTATAGGGCCATTCGTGAGGAGCCGTTCACATTCTGAGTTTACCCCGAGTAAGCTCGGAAGCAGCCCTGGTCGTGAGCCCGTACCTTCGGTTTCGCTGGCCAAACCCATTCCACATTCCTAGAGAGGTTGAACAGCCCCATAGCCCATCCCATATGTAGCACTACAGGGTCCTATCAGGTCTCTCAACCTCTCTTGGTTGTTTTTCCACCGACCCGTGAAGCTCATCCACCGGTCCAACTCCCATGATCAAACGCGGTGGCGCCGATGGATCGGGCCCGAGGAGCAGTTGGAAGACGAAGTCGCCGGATTGAAAGTCGCTGCTGCCTTGGCAAAGCCGAGACGAACCGTTGGGAAGTCGGTGATGAAAGGTGGTAAGAGGGAAGGTTTTAAGAGGGAAGGGTTCAGAATTGGTGCTGAAAGAGTGCAGATCATTCGCTTGAACATTCTGGGCCAACTGAATCAAAGACATTTGATATCTGGCCCTAAGGATCCGGACCCTAAAAAGCATAGGGTTTGTTTCGGGTCCAGACCCCTGCTATGGAGAGTCCGACCCCTGCTATAGAGGGCCCAAGGATTCTTAGGGTGGATTGAACTTTGAGCTGACCGAATTCCCCCTCGAATTACCAAACAAACTGAACATAACCCCTGAGTCCTTGGAAGATCAAGCTTCACAGTTTGTTGCCGCCAATTGCGCCTGTCCAATCCCTAAAAAGGCTAAAAGTGAACCACTGACTGGGCAGGATTTTGCATTGGCGTCTTGTGGGTGAGATTTCCAGATGCCAGTCCCTTCATTGCTCCCGGAGCAAATGATCAAATCTTTAAACATATTACATCGATATGAAGTTTGATTTATTTCAAAATCTCCACTGCCACCTCCTGAGGTCTATCATTTTCAGGAGACCTTTTTTGCGGACCGACCTGGATCCAGTCGGTTCCGATTTCGGTCACCATCCGACATGGCACCGTGGGAAGACTCACACTCACATGGTGGAAGTGGAACAACACCCTGTTTGGTCTGCGGAAGGCTCTCTTTTTTTTGGGTCTGCGGAACTCATGTTTATAAAGAAATCCAGCCGGCCCGGCCATCCACTTCCTTGTGATCTTCGATGATGATTTCAGTGTTCCCTCTAAAGATGGAAGTGGAGAAGCCCTTAGTGATTTTAAAGGGAACCAGTTGATCTTTTCCGGGGGGCCATGCCATCCACTTCCAACGTTGGAGGGTCAGTGGGTGCTGCTCCTCCCACACACCACACTACCTTGGCACTGTGCCGCTGTGTCATGGTGTGCTCTATGGTGCACGACGTAAACACACGCTCAGGTTCAAGCAGAAAAGGCCTGAACGAACGCAGTGGAAAAGAGGACGACCAATGAGTCGGTTCTCCCCCAAATCCACAGAACAATAGTTTAAAGCTTAATTAAACATCCAACGCTCAATGGTTTGGATTGTTGTTGTGAACAATATAGCCTAAAGTTTAATTCAGTAATCACAATCCAACACTCTCAACATCGGACCATTGAAATTTCCTGCACTTTGAGCGGTGTTCCGCCATCCGCCTCTATGCCCTCGTCCCTCGAACCTCGCTTCGGACACGCCATCCCTCCGTTCGCCCGGTGGGGTGTTCGGACGTGACGTGTTGGGCGGCCGCGCCGAGCTCGCGGTTTTCCAACAGGGACTTCGCACCCAAGACCAAGACCGAGATGTAGGCCAAGTTGATCATCCACTTCACCAACCTCGGGGCCGAGCAGATCGGTGGACCGCGAAGCTGCGAATGAAGGGCTGTTCTTTTGGGAGGATGGGAACGTCACAGCCCATTTTGAGGTGAGAAAACTGAGTCCTATAAACCCTATGGCCATCTATGGCCCTATGTGAGGAAGAAATAGTTGAAGCATGTCGAAAGTGATTCTCTTGGGTTCCAAGGCTTGAATCAAGTACATGACATTGGACATCATCAACGGAGGTATACCATTTGCAGCAGCGGGTATGGAGTTCCTATAGTTTTCTCTGTCAGCGTCAAGAGTGATAAAGTTATAGAGCCATGTTGCTGACATATGCTGACCAGGTTCTACATGGCCATTCTACAACAACATCCAGGTTCACGGATCATTCTTGTGGACCTTATTGGACTCGAGTGCTGAAGTTTCAATGAGAAGAATCATCATGTTTTTTTCAACTTCCGTCTCCGAACACCCTGGATCGATACATGTCCATCCAACTCAGCAACTCTTGGAACACACACGTCCCGTGGACTTCACCCTGTGTCCACCTCCAAGCGCGTTCCACCCGAAGGGAGTGCAGCAAACAGTCCACTTCCTTGAAGGCCATGGACCTTTCCCCCTATGAACGATAGTGGTTGACACGACACGCCCGGCGTGGCGCGTGTCGCGCCAGCCTGGAAACACCCGCGGCGAGGCGAGGTGCGGATTGGTGGTTGTTCGTCCCAAAATGCGGTTGGGACACGGGCAAAGACTTATCCCTAGGCCTGAGGGTAAGACTTATTCCGGAGGTAAGTGTCTCACAAAAGAAACAACTGATGAAAACCTATGACAACTAACAAATGGGTTTCAAACAGAAGTGTTCCAGGTGGACCTGATTAAATCCTTTCAATCCCATGACGGAATCTGCTTCCGGGCCATTTTCAGGCCACTTGCGCAGCGCGCCGCGTGCCTTTTTTGCGGGCGAGGGGCCACAGGGTATCGTTGGACCAATCTCGGGAGCTCTTGTGGTAGCTGACGAAGTACTTAGTCTCGTTGAGGAATCGGAGATCCACCCTGCGACGAGGCGTATCACGAGATCCTCTGTGGGGCGATGAAGAGGATCCGGAGTGGCTGTGGGGATTGGGAGGATCCGGAAGATGAATTCTACCTACCATTAGTATACGGTAGTATTCATTGTTATAGTAGGTTGGAGGCCATCACTACTTAGGGTGGAGGCCATCGCTACTAGGGTGGAGGCCATCGCTATTAAGTTGGAGGCCATCACTACTAGGGGTATACAGGTGTAGGTTGGTTGGCGGGCGAGCAGCTGGAATTTGGAGCGGGTGGACCAGTAGAAGTGAAAGGAAGCAATTTGGCTGCAGGATGAAATTGCTAGCACTTGTTGCATTCCCAAAGATCCTAACAACCTGACTCCTCAGTTTCCCTGGAAAATGAAGGTTCACCGATGTCCACCTGTTGACTTTGAGTGGCGCAGGCTGTCCACTGAATAGGAGAGGCAACACTGTTAAACCAGTAAAGAGTTTAGTCATGGTCGTGGCAAAGGGCTTGGTATGTGTTTAACACTGGACGATTTGACCATATTTGACAGATTGATTTGATTCAAGGTCTAGCTTCTAAGCCCTTCAGAAAGCTAACATGTCATGCTCGCGGATCTTGAAGGCCCGCCGTGAAACTGGGTCTTCCACAGGGTGGATCCTTGACTCATTCGATCTGCAGTAGTCACCCTCATGGATCCTCATCTATGAGTCAAAACGTGTGATTGTTGATATGAACTCTCCCAAAAGCATGTGCAAAAGGTGTGCTACCACAGTCCCCTGTTCTGTTCTTGTTTCCCAAGGAGCTGCATCTTCATCACAACATCTTCCCTTTGGCCTTTGAGGCAATTACAGTATATATCAAAAAAAATATGTGTTTTGAGGGCATCAGGCAGCTGTCAAGGGTCAGAGTCAGAGTCAAAAACACATCAGCAGCTAGCCCTCCAGGTCTTGATGAAGAAAGAAGAGACCCTAAGTAACTTGATCCAAGTAAGGCCAACCAAAACTGGATCCCTGCCGTCCGGACAACCTCCTACCCAGGCCAAAGCAAAGCACCTGCCCAACTTCTTTTAGGGGAATTGGGGACACCCCACATCACCCCACTAAAAGTCAACCGCGGTGGAAAACGCTTCACCTTCATTTTCCAAACAAACCGAGGCTGCTCCAAGACCCGTGAGCAGCACGCCATGTACAGTAGCAGAAGGTTGGGTTGGGGGGTCCGGACGACTCATAGAGCCGCGGGATCACTGTAGCCCCGGACCTGTACAGTGGGTTCAGAGTAGATGGCACAATCCCCCCAATGTCAGGTGGTTTATATGGACCCCCCCATCTAAATGATATGTAGGGGTGCCAGTGCCATCGAACCTCTGAAACCACTGTACAGGTCCGTGCCAGGCCAACCAAAAGGACACCGAAGAGTCGGGCCAAGTGGTGATCTCAGAGGTCTCTGAGATCACCTGCCGGGGGCGCCTTGAACAAATCCGTGAGGCCAAGCTCTTCAGAGGCAAACCCGCATGACCTTGGTGCAGATTCACATGGGACAGTTACTCCCCTGCTATTCGGACCACATGGAATCCCAAAACCACGGTCGGGTTGGTATTCGGAACATGGTCGAAACCACCGGTCAATTCTCAGGTTCCATGTGGTCCGTTTGCGGGAGAGTATCCGATATCGGTAGCCTGTATAATCCCTGGAAGTCCAAGACCATCATGTTAAAAATCTGCTATAGTGTAAAAACCCTATAGCAACACAATGGTCGATCGATGCCGTTCGGGATTCAGGCTATGTGGTACAAAGGGTGGTTTGACTTCTAGGGTATAATATGTAGTACGAAGGCAAGAGGCGCAACATGCTGCAAAACCATGGGTGACCTATCAAGCCAGCAACCAGGAAGGTCATTTAGTATTCGGGATTTGACCCCCCCTTTCTCCACTATACAATCTACAAACACACCCGGCCAGCTGATTATATTTATTATACACATTTTGTACACATTGCAATCTGAATCTGTCTCATTACTACATTGCTCAGCTCGATTGCTCTGCAAGAAAACATCTGCAAGGTTGGCGACTTGGAATCATCCGCAGCACGAAATACGTCCAACCGATCCAAGAGCTCGCTCCCCTTTTCCAAAGCCGGAAAAGGGATGTACTCCAGGAATCCCTCCCTCAAGCATCTTAAAACCACTGGGTTGTTATTCGGAAAATGGTCGAAACCACCGGTCAATTCTCAGGTTCCATGTGGTTCGTTTGCGAGTAGGTGCTTCCAAAAACGACCGTGGCCCCAGGCGGTCACAAAAGCCCAGCGGCCAACAGAAGGGGCCGGAAGAATCGTACACACCAACAGAGGTTCTGTTCTGATGTCCATTTCCCAAGGAACTGCCACTTCCAATCACCACAGACTTGACATCTCCATCTCTCCGCAGGTCTGGAGCCGTCTTCCTAGTGCTTCCCACCACCAAACGCGTCGGACGCAGCACCAAACGCGGCCAGCGGCAGAGCCACGAGAAGCTGTCGACCCAGGCAGCCTCAAGCAAAGACTCGACTCGATGCGGGGAAGGCCGATGTCATCCGGTGTGGTTTTGGGAGTGAATGTCTTGAAGGCGCCTGGAAGAGAGGATGCTTGGGCCCAGCCTTGTTTGGGATCTGTTGGAGTTCGAGAAAACTCCAAAGCACCCCCCAGACAGGGACTATGGGTCAAGCGAGCAACTACAATGGAATGGCTTTGGAACCGCCCAGCTGCCTGTTGTAACCGCATCACATACAGTTACAGCACAGTCACTACACCAGTCGAATCTCCACCACCAACGAGTGAGGGACAAATCCCCCATGAACCCGATCTCTTTGGCCGATATCTCGTCTCGTATGGCGTGACACCGAAGTCGTCTTTGTGAAGGTTCCCAAGTCTTGACAGCAGTTGCCAAATCGAATCACGATGTTTCTTCTCACATCCTATCCCAGCCCTATTCACTCAAAGTACCGTTTTTTTCAACCGCGACATCCCCCACACCAAACTCTGCACTTGCGCAAGCTCGAATCGCTTGACAGGTGGTCGAATCGCTGGGTGTAGTGGAGGCTAATGGAACAATTGCATGACAATAAAAAAAACAACAGCAGTTCCATGTCCGGCTGCCAAAGTCTTGGAGTGATGCTGGGATGCCCCTGTCACCTCCGCCTCCAAAATGACCCCGCTGCATTTGACAACCCAACTCAGTGGAATTCCTGGAACTCTCGTTCCGACTTAGAAGCCCCGTTGCAACCCAAAAAACATTGGGATGTGTCACTGTCATATATGTTTCATGATCTTTCCCTAAACAACCACTTGCTAAGTACAGCAATCACACCATTGGTACCATTTCTTTCTCCCTGGGACTGGATTTCAGGGAAGGGCCTCTTGTTGGATGGCCCTCGCTTTTGATGGGATCCGCCTCTTTTCGCGGACCGCGGGAGAACAAGCACACCGGAGGGAGCAGCGGATTCCACAGGTACCAGTGCTGAATGGGTAGCCATGAAACACCGCTGTATGCATGACATTGCATGACATCATGTATACAACTGTCAAGTTGTATGACATATCTGCATGCTATCTCCTTGTTATAAGTCCTTGTATGTCGCTGTATGATGACATATATCATATGACAAGGAGAACCACAACAGTCAAGTCATGACTCATGTAAATTGCTCCTTCTTTGGTAGTGGTGGATGATGACTTTGCAGGTGGCGTCAAACGAGTCAAACCGCCAGTTTTGAGAAAACGATCTGGTTTCTTTAAACAAAGTAACGCACATGGGAATTTGTTGGATCCCTTAATTCCATCAAGCAATCACATGGATGCGTCCTCGGAATGCTGAAGCAGCTATAGCTGTAGCGGGAATTCCTGATAGCCCCTGACCGGCTAGGTGGACCATGTTAGGTCGTCTGTTCCGTTCATTCTTGGTAAAAACCAGAATGTTCCGGCGCCGTGACCCTCAGTCAGTCCAAACCATCCGAGGTCCGCATACGACGGCTTTTTCGCGGGTCAAACAAACCCAAACACTCCGGGCGGCATATATAGCAGTCCCATGGAGTGCCTGCAGGGAAAGAGGAACCCGGAACCCCTTTCGCCGGCTTCGTGCTCCTCGCCTCGCCGGCCATCCGATGGAAGAGCAAGTCGCCCAGCCTGTGGAGAGAGAGAGAGAGAGCTTTCTCACGTCGAAAAGCGCAGCGCCCCTCCCCAGGCGCGGCCCACGCGGCGGGGGCGGTGCAGCCCGGCCGGATCCAGGGGACACGCCTGGGGCACCTATTGTGGTCCAAAAGCTTGAAGGTTGTCTTTTCAGTACTAACGAACTATATGTTGATATGAATTCTTTTGGGGGAGCTGATAAAGCTTCAATACACTGGAAAGGTTTGACATAGTCAAACTCTTGAGATGCAGTGATCTTACAAATATTTGATGTATGAAAAAACTACCAGAAAATAATTTTACATGACATCGCTATTAGGCTGGAGGCCATCGCTATTAGATCGGAGGCCATTGCTATTAGGCTGGAGGCCATCGCTAGTAGGTTGGATGCCATCGCTATTAGATCGGAGGCCATCGCTATTAGGCCGGAGGTCATCGCTAGTAGGTTGGAGGCCATCGCTAGAGGTTGGAGGCCATCACATTCTTTTCAATGTACTGCGGAGCCAAGTGGTGGCAATTGGTACCTTTCACCCAAGTCATTGGAGCAAGGCATATTGCTCTGCCAATAAAAAACAAGAATCACGCACACTGGTCACACCTTCTTTTGTTCCCAAGAAAGGATTGTCTTACTGCGGCACCCAATGATTCCTTGCACCAAAACAATCCAAAACATACCAAAAGTCTCCTCATGGAAGTGCCAGTTCACTCTGACCATCAACCGAGCAAAGCGATCTGGCTCTGTTTCACTGACCTTCATCCTTCATTCGATCCTCCCCAGCTTCGCTCGCAGCATTCTCCGACTCCCAACACCGACACTCCCAGCCTGTTGGCCCGTCGCAGTAGACCGAAGCAAAGCAAGACCTGGGTGGCCCGGCCCGACACGGCGGCACCGTGACCGGCGGACCGCGGAGAGCCCGGCCGATGGAACCGTTGCAGCGTGCGAGAGAGGGAAAAAGAGCCGGCGGCAAGGAGGCATGTTCATCCTCCCGCGCGATCTGGGAGCGGTCTGCATCGTCCGCTTATGACGTTGCTTCTTGTTGTATATGGTAGACATGGCTCAAAGTGACACTTGTCAAGGTGTCCTGCTGATCGCGGGTACCCCGGTACCCTACCTAAATTGTGAGCACATGGGTCCAAGACTTGTCGAAGGTGGTCGTCATCTCACTTGCAGCCCTATGGATCCACATACCTTCTCAGAACAACCTCTACAGCACAGCTTCCAGGTTTCGAGGAATCGCTCGGTCGGGCAACCAGTGGATCATAATTCAAACCAAAAACCACCTTCTCCTGCGAGGTCCTGCTTGGCACCCCAAAGAATTACTATGAATTACTACACAATTCCAGGGAAACGCTTGGAAACTGCATCAAAACATCCCCTAAGTATCATACAACACTTACCCTGCAGCTTGGCACCGAAGTGCTTGGCACCCCACATAGGACACCAACACCAAACATCGGTTGCACACCGGAGTCCGACATCCAGGGGTCGGCTCTGTTTCCAAACACCAAGGCGCCATGACCAATTGTCCGACGCCCGGCCCAGCCAGATTCTGCATGGTCTCACCCCAGCCGTTGCCTGTCGAAAGCCAAGCCGTAGCCGCGGCATGGACGGGTCGACCCTCAGAGGTGAAAAGGACCGAAGAGAAGGAACGACCAGGCGTACTAGAGGTCTTCTCTCCTGCTGCTCAGAGCTTTTGGAGCAGGTAGGAGCTGATAAACCAAAGACTCCAGCGAGCCCTATCCAAAATTCTCTGAGAGTTTTTCTGAATCGACATGTCAAACAGAGCGGCGATTTCGGGCACTGAGAAGACCCATGGGGCACCGGCGAGAGGGACATCATGTTGGAAGGGGAGAGGCGTTGACTCAGTGCCACCACCAAACCAGTGGATGAGTGTCAAACCCAATGGTGGGGGGCTTGACTAGAAGTGGTTGGTATAGGTGAGCGTCAAGATGTGGTAAGGAGATTCTGCTACGATTTCACCCATGTTCTCACTATTACCCAACCAATGGCCCTGGCTCTTGGAAAGAACATCTCTGGATAGAGGATCATGCTCTGCAGGCGTGCATCATGACCTTGCCAAAACAAAACCCCTTGCCTCAGGCATCCCAAGGGGGTTCAATTTATTGCATAATGTTGATGCTTCTTTTGGGAGGCAATTCACCTTCTCAGGCGGTGCAAACTAGCAGCAATGGCCCATTGGCCTCCAACCTTCTAGCGATGGCCTCCAGCCCAATAGCGATGGCCTCCAACCTAATAGCAATGGCCTCCAACCTAAAAGCGATTCGGCCTCCAGCCTAATAGCAATGGCCTTCAACCTAATAGCAATGGCCTCCAGCCTAATAGCAATGGTCTCCAGCCTAATAGCAATGGCCTCCAGCCCAAAAGCAATGGCCTCCAACCTAATAGCCATAGCCTAACAGCGATGGCCTCCAGCCTAATAGCAATGGCCTCCAACCTACTAGCAATGGCTTTTACTTGGCGAGAGAGGCCCCCCCCTAGCGCAGGTGGCGAGAAGAGGGCGAGATGTCAGACCGGAGACAAGCGTGAAAAGCAGAAACATGCATCGCTCAGAACAGGTAGGCCAGGAAGTAGCATCCGCAAGGGTCAACCGCCAGCCCTGGCAACTTTTGCCAGGCGGTTGCCCATCTTCAGTTTCTTCTGAAGGACATTGAAGGATCCATGAGGTGGAGACCACTCATACAAGCATTCAGAAGGAGTCCAAGAACATTCCATCTCAGGCCACCAGCCATATGAAAGCGGTCTCGTATGCTAGCGAAAGGTAGCTTCAACGATTCGGCAAACATCAGCCTGAGCAGGAAAGCAAGGTCGATGAGACCAGCCGAACACGCACGTGCCAGCACCTTGACGGTACAACGAACACACCTGGGCACACTGAACATAACCAGGTATGGCAGTACATCCACTCAAAGAAATAATTTGCTGAACAATGTGAGCAAATTGTGCAGCACTTTCATTCCAGGTGTAGCTAAAAGCGGTGGCCTCTGCACGCGAATGGGCCCAAGCAAAGGAGCTCTCCCCCTTAGGGTTCCTCCGATGGACAGGAATAAAACCCTTGGAGAAAATCATGAAGCTAAGAACCAGTTCCATCCAAGAAACTCCGATGGCAGCCTGGGGTATGGAATCAGCCGTGGGCGCCCATCGAAGAGGATGAGGCCAAGTCAGAACACAGGTCAACAGACTGGATCCCCAGTAGCCATGGGAGAAAAAGGCCTGTTGCTGAGCAAACTCTAACGAAAAGGACAAAGGATCCTGAACGGTCCAAGAGGCTAAGAAAGCAGCCATGGCCCCTGCCTGATACTGGGGATGTGGTTCTTGTGGATTCAGTGAAGCAGGAACAGAAGACACAAAGTCTTTCCTGTGTTTCTGAAGATCTAATGAAAGCTTATAGAATTCATACAATTGAGCAGCTTCCGATTCTCTGTTGAGGGTAGTGGTGTGCCATTTGTCTGTAAGAGCTGGAAGCAACTGACGACAAACCTCGTCTGCAGCTCGATCGGCAACAGCATTACCCAAGCTGTGATAACATTCCAAGTCTGGCAAAAGGGCAGACTGCGCATGACCCTTGATCTTGACAATGCGATTCACAGCTAAAGTGTCCAGGTTTTGTATTCTGTGGCACAGAGCTGGCTGAACATGTCTATGCAGCTGCTTACCCTGAACGTGCCTTGCGTTCTCAAAAGTGCTAATGGCGCTAGACGATCACTTCGCACACTGCAAGACGATCCAAAAGCAACCTACTTCTTAGTAGCCTCACCAGCAGCAATCTCACCCGCTAGCGCAACAGCGTCTGCAGTATGATATCGGAGCACTAAGCTTGGTAATGACGATCCAAGGTCTCCGGATTTTGTAAAACTTTGTGGCGTCTGGTAAAACGTGTTGTAACGTTCACTGCCAACATAAAAGTCAACATTCGGAGAATTGTCCCTCAGCCAGCTCCGGCGTATGTTTGTGATGTTGCACAAATTCATGCGCCGTTGTGAGAGCGTGGCGCTGTCGTCAAGCACATGTTCCTTCATACGGCCGGTTGACTGCTTCCACTCTGGCATAGTTGATCTGAAGCTCGAAATCATGGACAAGTTCCATGCCGAACATACAGTGTAATACAGGTAGCAGAGCATCAAATTCAGCCCATCTCAGTGAGTGATTGCGTTGCTCAGCAGCAGCCTGAGTTGTGAACCAAGATTGCACAGCAGAATGAGCCCATAGGCCCATGCACCAGCCTGTATTCGTCTTTTGGAGGTCATCGAAATCGTCCCACGACATGCCCTCACGAGAAACGAAAGCTCCACTGTCATTCAACGTGGACCATCCGACCATTCTCGAGAGCATCTCCTGTTGCCCAATCGTGCGATGGGAGAGGAAGTCTTCATAACATTCCTTCAACCCAACCAACCACCGACTGAGATCTCCACGGTAGTTGTATTTCACTGTCTTTCGATCAGGATGAGCGGGTTCCGTGGTGGACTTCTCGAAATAATATTTCGAGAGACATTCAATCATGGTGTCCCACGGCATCTGATGTGAGAGGGCCATCAAAACAAAGCTTGCAAAAGCTGAATGTACTTGTGTGCCCATATACCTCAACATCGATCGATTTTCATTGCCATCCGTAAGAATCCATCTGTTCGTGAAGGCATCAGTATCATCACCCTGCTTCCAGATCAATTGTTTTGCTCTCTCACTGCCACGCTGCTCTGGACAACAAAACGGCACTGATACCGTATACAACCTGTCCCCAGAGTGCGTTTCGCACACGCCGATGCTTTCGGTGCGAACAGTTGAGGCGTTGGAAAGCCTCATGATCGACAACTGATCAATCACTTCGGAATAGACAGAAGATTGCTCAACTGTAGGACCAAAGTGATGAAAGTCCGCTTTCAAGTGCATCCAGCGTGCACGGAGGCAACTCACAGTCATGCTGTCAAGAAGCACCGTTACAATCGGAGATTGTTGAAGATGCTTGAGTCGCACTCCTGACATGAGAAGAGCCTTTGCTCTAATGCAAGATACTGCAAGAGCTTGATCATCAGATAGGACAAGGGGTTGCAATCCATATAATGGTTGAACCGAAGCTTCCACCGAAGGTAATTCAATCCTCCGTTTGAGTGAAGGCTCCTCTTCCTTGTCTCCCTTATCTACAGGGCGTTTCTTGTCAACATTAGCCTTATCTTTATTCATCATCTTCAGCTTCAACTTCTCCTTGAGTACTGCAAAGCTCACTCTCTTCTTCTTCATTTCATCGACTTCATGAGCTTTCATTTCCTCATCAGGAGGAGGCTTCTCGTCATTGTCTTTTGCAGGATTCTTCCCAGGAGGAGAATTGCCTTTGCCTTTATTCTTCCCCTTTCTCTTGCCTTTTCCCATGGCTTGAGACGGAAAATACTACGACAGTGATATATATATATATATAAGAAAAGCCAATGAAACTGAAGTCAAATGCTTAGTGCTCACCCAGTAGCTAACTACTAGCAATGGCCTCCAACCTAATAGCGATGGCCTCCAGCCTAGTAGCAATGGCCTCCAACCTACTAGCGATGGCCTCCAACCTAATAGGGATGGCCT
>CAXAMN010028140.1:239456-265093 GCA_963970005.1 Durusdinium trenchii | reverse complement strand
GGCCTCCAACCTACTAGCGATGGCCTCCAACCTAATAGGGATGGCCTCCAGCCTAATAGCGATGGCCTCCAGCCTAATAGCGATGGCCGACCTAAGAGCGATGAGCTCCAGCCTAATAGCAATGGCCTCCACCTACTAGTGATGGCCTCCAACCTAATAGGGATGGCCTAACACCAATGATATCGAAACAAAACCCTCTGAAATGTCCAACTTCAACCCATGCCACGGCTCTCTCTCTCTCTCTCTCTCCCCCGCATCCCCCGCGGTTTCACGGTGTCTCAGTCTCCAGCCTCCAGCTTGCATCACCTTGCTCGCCTGTACCTCGGGTCCGCAAGGTGCACATGTAGATGTTAAATGTTGGGAAAGGGTTGATAGTAGGAATAGTGGGACGTAGTGTTGTAGTAAATACCAGGGATGTAGTGTTGTAGTGATATGGACTTTCATAAGTTTAGGATCTACACTAGTGGTTTACTTATGCAAAGCACTCTAGCATACTCTAGCTCAAATAGCTGGTAACCAAGTGGTTCCACTGACTAAAGACCATAGATCTATAGAAGCCTTGGTTTCTCATATGAGCGGTGGACAAAACTTCTTGGTGTCCCCAATACTGTATTTTAGGAAGTTGGCTACTAATGGGCTTCCAGTGTTTTGCAAAACTATCGTCGCCACGTTCAAGAAAGAAAGGGGTATCGATCGAGGCAGAAAGCGCCTAGGGTTAGACCCAATTCAGAACTACTTCAGGCGGCTCATGACTCAAGTACATCCTACGAAAGTGTAGGACCCAAATGGACCCTTTAGGGGACCAACAGCTCCAACTCACCTCAGGATAGGATTGGTCGTGCATTGAATCGCTTCAATCGCTTCACACTCCTTGGGATGCTTCGACCTTTTCGGGATGTCAGGCGATATCGGCACGCCGATCGCATCGGAAGATGTCCGAAATCCGAGACACTTCTTCCGTACCTTACGAAGAACTACCTGGAATCTCAAAGTATATAGGTTCAGCCAATAGGTACAAGATGGTACAAGGCAGTTCTACGTGCGGGTCATGATGGGTCATGTCCCATGTTCAAGAGCGTACTTGAAGTCACGTCCAGGTAGTTGTCGACTCGACAGGACCAGTTCTTCGACGTCCAAGACCAGTTCTTCTGCAGTTGAGAACGAGGGGGCGCCTTTGCGAAACCCGGAATAATTCGGCATGCAACATTTCAGAGGACTGCATCATATCATGTCCAGCATGTCATGCTTGAAAACCGTCTCCATATCAGACATTGTCTGATAGAATGTTGACAGAGGTATCAACCAGAGGTACTCAACCAGGTCTTTCAACGTTTGCAGCATAAAGTCTCCCACCCTTCTCTGGAACCGGCCATCAGCTGCTCTTGAGACCTGGCGTAACCAAACCTGCAACTATATGCAATGACATCCAACCTAATAGCAAAAGGAACCTAGTAGGAATGGCCTCCACCCTGTAGCGATGGCCTCCAAGCTACTAGCGACATGCATTAGTGTGTTTCTCTAAATCTTTCTTGAGGTGACTTATTCCAGTGCTCTTTTTGGGATCCCCACCTGGGCCCTTAAGCCCTAGCCAGACTGGAGAGTAGCTGTCAGCTGCAGCTCAGGTGCATAGAGGAGCATCAGGATGGAGAGTAGCAGTCCAAAGGCACTTTGGATCACCACAAAGCCTGTCAACGCGGCCCCCGCTTACTAAGAGAATAGTAGGTTCGAGGCTATTGCTATTAGGTTTGAGGCTTTTGCTATTAGGCTGGAGGCCACCACATCACTAATCATTATGGGTTGGAGGCCGTCCCTATTGGGTTGCAGGCCATTGCTTCACCCAACTTCGCGGTGTCTCAGCACGGACTGGCCACGCCATGTTCGGTGTCCGGTCGTGGCTCGCGGTTCCTTTTCTGGTTTGCTTGGCTGGAGACGGTTGGAAAGACCCTACCAAATGCCTTTGGTTCTAGAAAGTAACTCCCAGTGCCACCTGAAACACGAAGATCCAGCCGTTCAAACGAGCCCAGGTGAGCAGATCAAAGCTGCCCAGACATGGACCCGAACCAACTGCTTCTTCTTGCTTCAGTCCAAAACCCTAGTTGTTCCAGGTCAAAACCCCTGTAACGAACGGGGAACCAGGTCCAGACTCTGAAGCCGAACTGGGTGAGTTGTTGCCCTAGCTCACTGATTCCGTGCTTCCGGCCGCCACGGAGCGGCCGCCTTGGTAATAGCAATCCTTCGCCATCGCATCCACATTGTTGACCTGAGTGACTCCACCGGATGACCATGGATGACCTGTGGACCCAAATCAACCATGTCTGTCCACCGGATGTGCCGGTGGAATCCACCTCCAAAGGCAGACTTGCCACGCAAAACACGACCAAAACCACAAGACAAACGCTATCTAAATCTAAGCTGGATCCGCCTCCAAATCCAAAGTCATTCATTTCCAAACAGAACAAAGAGCCATGGTCCAGACTGCTTGAGGGAACAAACAGTCAGTCTTTCGTTTGGACTGGCAAGCTTCGACCAGAGTTCAGGGGAACTGGTAACCACTTCGAACTTGACAAAATTCGTCGAAGACCAGCCACCAGCGTCGGAACAAGAACGAAGAGATTCAATGCAGTGATGGGCCTGCAGTGATCCGCCTGTAATTCTGGCCATTCGTGAGTTCCTCACACGGTGCCATCCAAATCCACAAACATCAAAGCCCTTGCCCCACCTGCCCATCATCAGAGCTGACACCTCTCAGCTCACCATGCATATAACTGGGTGGAAAGACTGGAGCTGATCCTCTGCCCAAACCACCCACGAAAAGGCTCGGTCTTCGAAATGGACGCGTTCCACCTGCACTCTGCCCAAACCACCCACAGGGTGCCCTGAACCCGGAAGCATCGAAAGAAAGGGCCTTAGTAAATCGTGTCTTCTCCGACTTAGTGGACGTGGAAACTCATGGACAATCACCTGTTCGGACCTGTTTGGAGATGCTTGTTTCTAGGTCAAGGCTTCTTCTCCAAGCGGCGCCCACATAGAACCACCAATGCCCATCCACCTTGTTCAGCTCCTGAACAGCCGTCAAACAGTACCACCAACACGCCACGCAGCTCTGCGCCGGTGGTGTCAACGAATCGAATCTGTAAACTGACTGGTGCTTAGTCAGTAGGGAATGAGGGTGGCTGGACCCAACAGCAATCTCTGTTGGGTGGTCATTCCCTCATTCCCTACGACTAAGCACCAGTCAGTAAACATCCACGAGACTCTGTTGTGCGGACGAGAATGAAACAGGCGATTCACTTCAGTACGTACGACGCGAGGCCAACCATTTGGACAACCATTTGGAACGAAAGGAAGCCAGCCAACCTCAAAAGGGGAAGAGACCCAATTGGAACAGAACAGCTACAACCAATCAGCAGTCATCTTGGATTTGCCCAACAAAATCAAATCTTCGACCCTGGCTGTTGATATCCTGAGAAAGACAATCATTTTCGGAGGATGTGCTCAAAATCATCCATGCGGTAGCCAGCCGTGCATGTTCTACGTAGAAATATCCTGCAATCCGGGGTGTGTCTGAAGACATCCTTCAAGTAAACAATGCGCATTTTAGCGATTTGGTCAGTTCTATCATGCACCATCCTGCCATATCAGAAGGACCTCATGCAAAATCCTCCGAGAAACAGAAGAGTCTTGGGATGGTCACCTGCCTTGCCTGCTTCGCCCTTTGCACTTCGTTTGGACAAACACGGAGAATGTGTCACATCATAGCTGGAGAATGATGAGAATGAGACAACTCCCTACTCTTGACGACTCGTATACCATTACTGACCTCCTCTTACTCCGACCTAATCCCTTCTTTGGCCTCCAACCTAGTGGCGATGGCCTCCCAAAATAAACATGGATGATCATGGATGGCATTTCCAACCAGCTCATCATCTTCCCATCATATCTGCTCACATGGATGAACAGACCGTCCTCCTCCAACTATAACATGAAAGTCGACAAAACCCCATGTTTGGTATGCGGAAAATGGCCATCCAGGGGCCAATGATATCCACTTCCATGTTGACGTGTTCATCGGAGGGTATGCAGACCACCACCTTTGGGTTCAACCGCCACTCCTCAGCATCCAACATCAAGAGCTTCGCGAAGAGCTGCTTCCGGTGCACCATGCGCGTGCCACCCGTGCCTCAGCGGTCAGCTATGCCGAACACGCGCAGGTTGGAGAAGGAGTGGGAGACTCACACAAGGAGACGCACATGTTGCCGAGTGGTGCAAGTGGTAGGGGGATGTTGTCTACAAAACACTCATCTATAATAATTGGTTGCTGGCTCCCAAAACTGATACAAAAAAGGCGGATAAAAACGCACATGCAATGCAAGGCGTCGAGATGTCAGTCTCCGCAACATGGAACAACATGAAGAAGACTGCCCCAGCTGTCAACCTGCTTCAGGCACTTGAAAGCATCGATGTCCAACTAAATGTCCAACTAAAACAGTACAGGATGGCCAGTAGATGTCTATACGGAGAAAACCGACACGTTTTCCATGTATTACTACGCATATTAGCCGCTAACTCACCAACATGGAACTATACACATACACTCCATGGGACTGCCATATATGCCTACATTGACCCCTCTGGCACCACCCCTGGCCTGATCGGCAGTCCTATGGCAGTCCCATGTGTCGTGTCTGGGATAGAAGGGGGTCCCTTGGAAGACCGATTTCGTTGAGAAACAAGATCTTTGTTCCTACTGCCTCTTGTTCGCTAAGAACATGGTCGATGAGTCGGGTAACGATTTGCTTCGAACCGTCACGTTTGTATATGTATTATTTTTCGTCGCGTTGAATGACCCCGCAGGCGGATGTTCCAATTCTATTCTATATGTCCAAGAATGTCAAAGATATATCATATCAAGGCAAATGTACTGGCCTTTCCACATATATCCACTATCCCCCATTTCATGGGCCTTTGTTTGAGCGGACCTCTGATCATTTGATTTTTCGTTGCCACCCTTTGGACCGTCGGACGCCTTAGCAGTAACAATCCAGTCCTGGACTGTGCAGTTGCCAGAAGGGCAAGTGATACAAAGGTACCTGGACCTTCATGTCGGGGTATCCTGGACCTGGAGATCCCGGATGGTTAGTGTAATTTGGGGCTTCCAGCTGACCCCTTTATAAGGTGCTCGTATGATCAGTTCGTGACACGCAGGGCGGTAAGAGCTGTTCGAAAGGAAACTCCCAGTGGCGACCACGGCTGGCACCCAAGCTATCTGTTGAGATGTGGCCCTGCAGCCAGTCTATAGTAACCACTTCGGGAGATAGCCACTTCAGGAGCCAGCTCTCAGCTATCTCCCTGCTGCGGCTGCAGAAGCAAGCAACTAACTGACCCCACATGCACGCCAGACTGGAGGAGTCGGTGGTACCTGGAACCCCAAGTCCCAACCAGAAGCAGTTCTGGTTGGAACCCAATAAGGGGCCAGCTTGAAATCGAAATGGCTGGGACTGGGGAGTTATATCCATTTGTTTCATGGTTGTTTGGGCTTCCCAGGCAGGTATACCAAACTGGCTGCTTCTATACAGTAGAGTCTCCCCCCATCTGCCCCGCCGCAAATCCTGCGGTCGCCGGCCGTTTCTCCGCCCGGCGACGTCCGCGGTTCTCCACCGCCAGCTTGTCGCCGAAGCGGAGGAGCGCCGCCGAGGCGAACTGCGCCAGACCTGCGCGGTGACGTGCGACGAGCGAAGACTCCGGGGTGCTAGCTGCCACGGCGGCGGCTCCTGGAGGATTTCGGGTTGATTTATAATGGATTGAGGGAGAGAGCTCGGCCCCCTGTGAGGGGTGACGAACTCAGAGGTACCAGCTTGGGAGTTTGACAGGAATGTGTTTTGAGGTGCGGTATGGCGCGGTCAGACTCACGATGGGCGCCACCCATGGCGTCAGTGCTTGGAGATCTCTCTGCCAGCCCATCACAGGAACTGGCACCGATCGGATTGACCCCAGCGCAACCGAGAAAGCGGCACGTGAAGCCTTTGACATTTAGTCCTGAGAAAGTATCTTAAATCACTTAAATCAACATCAGGGTACCCGACCAAAAAAATATGTATACCGTATGCATGTATTATAGTAAGTAAATGAAGCCGAAAAAAAAAAAAAAAAAAAACAAACGGTCAAATGGATTCCTGTTGGGATACCGACGAAGTTGTCATGTTCAGGTTCACCAACCCAGCCAAGCGGCCCATCATGCAGATCTCCAGCGGCTTGTCGCCTGACGATCGACGCGACTCCAACGGAAGCAAAGAGGGCGACCGCGCCGAGACCTTGGGAGCGTTCGGACGTTACGAACGGGGCGCTCCTGGCCTTACTACTAGGAGCAAGAAGCTAGGAGCAAAGGGCATCGCTACTAGGAGCAAGGACGCTACTAGGGACTCCTGGCCTTACTACTAGGAACAAGGACGCTACTAGTAACAAGAAAGGATTGGAGTGGAAAAGGCTCAAGTGGGACGCAGCCCAGACAGAGTCGACGGGCACATGGACCCGGTGGTTGGGCATGCTAAAGGGCCCTGGGATCTAAAGGCTGCCATTGCTGCAGCCTCAACCGGTAGCAAGAGAGGAAATGCGTATGCACGTTGGATGATCATGAAGCCCAAGCCAAAGGGACCTGACGCAGAGGAAACATGGACACACATTCTATGGCGTGGCGGACTGTTTATACATACTTTTACATTCAATTATAGAAAAAGGGCCCGGGGCCCAAACCATCAAGAAGCGTATGCCCTTGCATCAGCATCCACTGTGCCAGTGCGCTGCGAATCCGGCCGGCGGATGGTTTCGACCTCTGGGAACCGGCATTCATTTCTCTTCCAGCATGGAATTGGAGCTGTCCGGAATGACACGCCCACGGCACATGTCCTTCCCGAATCACGTGTCGATCGGATTTTTGTTCGACCACGGCACGCGTCGCAGCGTGCACAGCTGCGGCGCGAGCGCACGGCGAAAGTGACCTGCAGTTCCGGACCGCATGCTGCAACACGCCTCGCCGATATGTGGTCACCCATCTACTCTCACGGTCATCAAGCTGATGGGTCGTCAAGCTGCACTTGGGATGTGCTGGATGAGCAACGCGTCCAGATACTCCGCTCTCAGCGGCCACGCAGCATGGCCGACGTTCCTTGGCTGCGCGACCTGCCACGCGGCCTACGCTGCGCCAGCCGAGGCCATCGGGCGAGCCGGGCAGTCCAAGGACGCGGAGACGGCTCCGTCGGCCAGGACGGGGGATTGACCGACGAACCGCTAGGACTCGTTTTTCTACGAGAGAGCCACCCGCGGTTCTAAATGTATTTCCAGCCTGAATCCCGAACCATTGTTTTTCTAAGGGTTTTACACTACAAAACCAGATCAACCATTAGAAATGGTCTTTGACTTTCCAGTACTTCCAAAAGCCAATCATGAAGATCCCTGTGTACGCTGCACGCCAAAACCTTCCTGCAGGACCGCTCCGTGCTTTTACTCAGCTTTTGGGACCCACAAAAGACCTCCCACGCCCCGCGACTCGCGCGTCGTCGCTGCTTTTAGAACTCCAGGCGACCGAAACCAACCCTTCGGGTCCACCCAACGCTTTCTCGGACTCGACAGTCGTCGCTACCGGTCGCTTCCAAGGCGCCCGGGATGTCCGGATCGCAAATCTGGTCCAAGAGGATCCTCGCTCCGGACTTGAAGGCATCAGAAAAGGGGGCTCCATGTCTCTCAGCTTTCAGGCGACGAACTGGGGCTGTTTTGTTGCGGCGCCGAAGAGCCCAAAACATGCCAAAACCACTCGCCGTGCCGCTGCCAAGCGTCTTTTGCAGCAGCGCGGTGACGCAAACAGTGTGGACCTTACAGGTCGAACACAGCGAGCGATCGGGGGGCCCGGACACCACGGGCACCGATCCTGTGTTCACCACGCCAAGTTCCAGTGTGACTGTCACACCGCGCTCGATGCGTTTGGTCGACTGCACAGCTGTTCCAGTACATCGCAGGGCGAAGGTCGCCCACTCCCATGTCGTGGTACTTGTTCAGTGCGCCCCAAAGGGTACTCGAGGGATGTTTGCTGTGCAATACATCGTTGAAGGTAAGTTGGATATGAGCCCCCCAGCATGCACGCCAAAAAGCTCTTTCGCTCTTCTACCTTAAACGTCCAGCTGTAGGGGCAACCGTCTGACCACGTTTGAGTCATCCAAAGAATATCAGCGCCGTGGACAGGATTGGATTCAAAGAAGATGTATAGAACATCAATGCTCCCCGTGACTCCTGTTTATAAGACTCAATTTCCTATAAAGAAGATAGGACTACTACGTAGACTATATACTGTATACCCAGCTTCTTGCCACACACGGTCATGTCCAAAAGCCCCGTCAGAAGATCCAATTCTCCCCCCCGCAATCACATCCTCTCTCTAAGGCCTCCTGGCCGGATCGTACCTGAGGCCAGCAACACTTCAGCGACAAAACCCGGTGCGTTCAAACATGTTCCAAAACACCCATGCAGGATCCCAGGAATGTTGGGTACTCAGGATTCTGGAATCTGATCACAACAAAGACAGACTACAACATACTATAACTAGTCGCAGTTGATCTGGGACTGCATTTCCCAGACACTCCATGGGACTGGAATGTATGCCGCCCCATTGACCCCCCCCTGGTACCACCACCCCTGGCCTTTTCTCGGCAGTCCGGACTGGCAGTCCCATGTGTCGTGGTCTGGGTTTCACTCCGGGACGTACCACGTTCCGAAGTGGAGCAGTTACCGTCACCTCTCCGGGACGGGCGCGTTTACGCCTACGCGTGACTTCGACTTCGCGTGACTCGGACGATCATGCCATCCACCGTCGTCGACGGGTCTTCGTTGATTTACACCAGATTCCAGACCCCTTCGAGTCCACCCCCCACGCATGGTTTTGGTCCACGATTTCTGAAGTCCTCATTAAGTAAGTCGACCGACCTACAGTTTTTGTAGACTATAGTATAGTCAAAAACCACCGAGCACACACGAGAAGTGAAGAGAACCTTCAGATCCCAAATGGAAGGAACGTCTGATATGAAGCAGTGAAATGGAATCAAGTCATGAGGATGAAGTCAAGTGAGACGCCAAACACCAGGGAATGGTCAAAATGACTATCACCGTGTTATTTTGGGTGGGCTATCGGCGAAATTGCAACGTCGATGGATTGATCCATCTTCCATCATCTTCCACTGCCGCAAATGCACCACAAAGTTCCATTCTGTCCCCGACAGTTCTCCGTCGTCGCTTTCTTTTTTTGCGGAGTTGCAAGAGACCCAGCAAGGTCTTCCACCAGTGCAGACCTCTTGAGCTCCTTCGCTCCTCACGGAGAGAGCTCCCACGACACACCCCTTTTTGAAGCTCTGGTTGATGAGATCGCCGGCAGGGGTTCTATCAAGAGTGATTGGGGCCATCGCACCAATAAGAAACATCACGGGGTGCTCCCGCCCCGCGTCGGCGCGACCATGCTTTGGTTTGCTGGGGGTGATAAACTCCCACGCAAAAAGGGTCAAATGCACATACGATAATCACTTACCAGCCTTCCAGGTGGTTTTTGGACACCTCTTAACCTCTAAGGAGGCTATTTATAGATACCTCTTGGAAGGAAGGTCCTGGTAGAAGTCTTCTACCTTGGCTTAAATAGCTTGTGGCCACCCTGCAACAGGAGAAGTCTGATGCAGTCTGCCTTTGCTCTCTTCATGTCCTGCTGATGTGTGGGGATGGATCATCAACGATGGTCAAAATCCCCACACACTTCAACCATGACTGGCCACCTGGTTCCCAGCTGGGGGTGACTGCCGAAGTTGTGGGGTGTTTCGAAACACCACTCCGTACCACTCCATGCAAAACCATCTGTGTTTGAACTCAGTAAGACACCTGTTGAAGTGCGTTGAATTAGTAAACCACCACACACACAAAGAAAACACCACTGTAAGGTTGCACATCTACGGGATGGATGCATTTCTGGAATAAAAAGACACGCAACATAGATCCCACTCTATTCCCCTGTGAGTACCAACCAATCTCTGCTGCCTTCAAGCGTTTCACTTATATAGAGCCACGCAGCTCTTGCTTGTTGTGGGGACTCCTTCTCAGGGATCAAAACAAATTCTGTGCTTTCAGAGCAAATGGCGCAACCCCCAAGGGTTGGATGCTTTGTGTGGACCCATCAAGTAGGGCATCTAAAAGACATACTGCGCCATCTACTCTGAAACCAACATCACATATCCCGCACAAGCAAGGCAGAACACCAAAGCGGGACACAGATCTCCTGCAGGTAGTACCAAATGACCCAGAAGCGCGACTTCCTGGGTGTGGAAGACCGGCAGCAAGTGTGGAAGACCGGAAGCACCAAGCATGCTTCCGTGGACCAAACACCTACGTTATGAGTTATGACCCCTACTGCACGAACACCAACAGGATCAAACAGGGGGATGTCCAATGGTCCAAGTGTGCATGGTCCAGTCTGTGAGAATCCAAGTGCCGTTGGCCAACGTTCTACGAACTCTGTCAACTGATCACTCGTGTACACCGTGCACACGTTGAGACTTTGTTCACCTGGGGGTCACGCTTATGGGCTACACACATGTACATTAGCCGGCAAATCGAACATAAAGAAGGGTGAGGAAAACAATTGGAAGCCACAAGTAGCGCATGCCCTCTTGAAACAAACAAATCGGTCAGTCTATCAATCTATTTGGTGACACCAAAGTTCTGGTCCACTGAAGCATGTGCAGCTACAGTACATCATGAGGATTTGTTCAAGCACCTGTCGCTGTTTCACACACGATGTAACATTGAAAAAATGCAAGTTGTGCACTTCATGAAAGTCATCTTGACGGATGGCTGAAACCACGATTGATCTATGCAAGTTGGTCCCATAAGAATCTGCTAAGAACATCAATCCCAAGAAATTGGCTCTTGAACTGCTCCCAAGAATTCCCAGAGTGAGGGTCCATCTAAGTTGGCCCGTTGGCCCAGTCTGTGGTATCGAACCGTGGCACGTCTGGCGTATCGAACCGTGTTCTACAAACGCGTGGAAACCAATCCCCGATGGAGCACACCCTACAAAGAATAGACTAATGACTATAATGACGAATGTTGACTGTTGATTCATCTTAAAATGCACACGCACATCGTGTAAATGATGGATCCTTCCAAAGAATTAGGGATGTTTTATTGATCAACAGTCTAAACTTGGAATCTTCTTTTGTGTCTCTCCTTCCAAGAACCGGTCGCTGTTTTTGGGTCACCTCCTCTGCTGCCGAAGGACTGCTTGGCTGTTGGAATGTTGTAAGGGAACGCGTAGTCGTAGGAGATGTAGACTCGGACCTTTGAAAGCGCGGTCAACAGGGCTCTCCCCAGGGCTTTTCAAGACTGCCAAAGAAATGCGGAAACTGATTCAACAATGTAATGATTGTTGGACGGCGGTCTTTCTCTTCATGTGAAATATTAAACAGTCTTCTTTTGAGTTTTCAGGGTTAGAGGAGTGTGCAATCGTTGAAAAGAGCATACCAAGCAAGCAACTTCCAATAGTATTCCGAATATTGATGAGATTGCAGTTATGCTAACTGTGTGTATAAGGTTTTAACACCAGTCATAGTTACTGTATATCATATATTGGTCTATCCTATTACCTGTAACAGTGGATGATGATGGTTAGCGGTTAGTACAGGCCTTGCCAAAAAAATAGTGATTGTTTACTGACTGTTACAGGTAGTAGGACAACATGGACAAACCCAAATTATATATATATATCGCTGAGTATATAATCAATCTATATATCTCAACTCACATCTGGTGTGGCAACTTCCTCGGCTCTCAAGACAGTGGAACCCTTGGGAGCTGCAAGCTGGAGCTGCGTTGGAAAACCCAACAGGGAAAGAGCTGGAGTGAGTCGCTCAAACCGAACCCCCGGAGAGTCCAGTCATTGACTCATTTAAGACCTCCCCAGTCTCTAGTGAACCGATCAGTGTCCAAAAGCGATCGGAGACCCAGCGTGCAACCCCAGAGGACGGACGCAAGGTCCGTTTGGATTGTGACTCGGAGGAAGTAGTTCCATATGGAGTATGCCCAAACACGCCGTTGGGACTTTGAACCCCATACATTGACCATACATTGACCCCTTTGAGTTCATGGTGTCCACAACGCCCTGCGCGCCCGGGCGGTGCGGCGGTGGCTCTCCCGCGCCAAACTGGGACCACCTCGCGGGTCCGGGGCGCACGACGTTGAGGCTGGGGCTTGGTGGGACTTTTTGGGAGGTGGTGTTTCTTCCAGAATTGGTTTGGCCAAGTCCAGGGAAAATCAGAACCCGGCCGATTGCCAATAGGTTGCTTCAAATGCTTCAATCCAATCGGTTGACCAAGCCGCCAATCTTTGCCGTTGCGCCACTCGTCGCTCCAGGAAAACAATAGTAAAGCATTGGCGAGGTCCAAATCAAAAGGTCCCTGTGACGGTCATTTTGGATGCTAAAATGGCTAGGCTAGAATGCTATAACCTGCAGGTTGGGCTGGTCACCTTGGAATTCTCAAAGCAAAAGCCATGTGGATAGGCCGCCTGCCACAAGAATCATGCTCAAACGAGGAGCACCTTTGCCTTGAAATTAATTGAACACCTCACTATAAACTATTTGACGAGGAAATGCAAGGGCAATGTTCTTTTATCCCTACTTACTTCGATAGACCCACCAACCACCGTTCATTCGCTCGCCCGTTGGTTGTTTCAACACACCTGCACCCTTTGGGTGCTCCAACCGCCCAAAGGTTGCCCAAACCGAATGGTCACAACTCTTGCTCCGAGTGTTCTCCCGTGGATCCCGAGTGTTCTCTTGGGCCGAATCCGGTCTCCGTTGGATCAGACTCCAAGGAGTATAGAAGTCCAGAGGCGACAGACTAAGTGTCAAGTCATTTTGGTGGTTCTGTTCATGGGCTGCTGAGGCAACCGAGGTTCGAAGCCGTAGGCAACTGAGACAATCAGATTCGATACCAGAAATGCAAAGATGCAACAAGAGAAAGCGAAGGCTTGGAGTAGAACCTGGAGATTCAATATCTTCAATAGCTGAAGAGAAATCCCATAGAAACAATATACCAACTTAGCTACCGACTCTGGGAACCTGGAAAAGCTAAGTCAAAGCCTCGACCTGGCTAGCTTTTGCTTCACATGATTGTAGGAACATACCCATTTTTGCATTGTTTGGTGGTGCAAAGGTTCTTTTTGGGTCACTCAGGTTCTTAGGTCAAAACTCGCCATGTGAAACTTGTCAACTGAGAAGTTCTGGACGTGCAAATGCTAGTAACCAGTACTCCACTTGCAAGGAACGTATTAACATATATGTGCATGATTCCTCTATATGCCTAATGTTTTGCCGTGTTGGGTGTCTGATCAAGCTTGATATCTATGCCACGTCCAAGCCTCAAGGCCGGCCTACGACCCCCCTTCACCGCACCTAAGGTGGCTTTTCCCTTCACCACCTCCAGCAAATCAATCTCGAAGTACCTGCGAACGAATGCTCTTTCGAAAGCCTCCCCAACGACTGGGAGAGACTCTGGAGAAAAGCTCGGGTGTCCAAACGTTTCGAGATGGATGGAGAGTCTGAAAGTCGAATGCGGAATGCTGGTCTTGCTTGGTGCATTCCGGGTGTCCTTCCCATGGACATCTGGATGGGTCAAGGCCGAATTCGAACAGATCCTCCGCCCCAAAATCCCCCCCCAGATTCCTGGCTCCGCCTTGTTTTTTTCCACCGCGAAATCACGAACTACCCTGGTTCGACCAAGGAATGTTTACACCCTAAGAATCCTTGGACCCTCCGAGCTGGGGGGGTTTTGACCCTGCAGAACGCAGGGGTTTGGACCCGAACCAAACCTTCACTGAACTGAGGGTCCTTGATTCTTAGAGCACAGACGCTCCAAACAGCCCTTGTGTCCCTCAAAACCATAGGGTTTTGAGGGTCCAAACCCCTCCATATGAGGGTCCAACCCGGTGCCAGGAGCGTCTGGGTATATGACTGTTACAGGTCAGTTCGGACAGACCCCATCTACACCCACAACAGTGATCTTCTTGCCCACAAAAATATCTCTTTGTCAGGTGCTTTTGACCCACACAAATCAGCGCCGACCGACCGACACTCGTCGTGCGCACCGCATGCGGAGCGACGGGCGACGGAGCGACGGGCGACGGAGTGTTGCACGCCAGCAGTCACAAGACGGGGTGGTGTGGCTCGTCCCATCCAGTGAGTGGATGTGACAGGGGCACCCCTAACATAGATAGCACCCCTAACATTGTGACTGCTGGTGTGTGTCTTTTCCAGAGCTAATTTTCATGATTCCCAGACGCTCCAAACAGCCCTTGGGCCCTCAAAGCCATAGGGTTTTGAGGGTCCGGACCCCTCCAAACGATTCGGGTCCGACCCCTGCATAGGTTCGGGTCCCGGGTCGCGTCTGGGTGATTTCTAAACAAGAGTTGATCCGTTGATCACATGTCTTCAGATCCAACGAGGGCGTGTTTCCGTCGGAAAACCGACGGACGCGGATCCGGATCGCAACCGAGCTCGGCCTTCTCCCTCGAACCCTTGGCATCTTCCTGCTGTATGTTCCGGCCAACTTCTGAGGTTTCGTCTGACGGCAGGATTGCCAACAGATGTTTCAATCGTCTAAACACTAAGCATTCGACTGTCATGCACAACTGAAGCACGATCTTTTCTTCACTTCAGCTGGGAAACCGCTATCGAAATGTCTGGATTGCAAGTCTTTCGGCACCCAAAACCCAACGACCTCGTGTGCCCAACGGGCCCTTGCTTGATCGCTGGCGAGCAGCTGGGTGGTTTTATAGGTTCGAGGTGGTTGGAGTTGAATCTTCACTTCGACTTCCACCTGAGATCAGAGGGGCAAAGCCAGGCATTTCGTGTTCCCTCATCACTTTGCACCAATTTCTACAGAAACCATCTAGACTCCAGTCTCCAGGAGTCTTATTGCTTTGGAGCATGGATGTGGGCATGTGGGAGTTGGAGCAACACTGGTGGGATGAGTCTTTGACCCCGTGTCCATTCTCGACTCAATCCATCAGCGATCGCCAGTGACCCAGATCAATGTGAATCTGAGACTTTGCCAAACCACCAGGGTCCAGGGTGGAACAGTCAGGGTCGGGCGTGGATGCTACGCAACAAACACTTCGTCACCAATCACTACAGTCACCATCTATAGACTCACAGGGTTACCGCTGTTGATCTACCAGGTGTTTGAGAAGACAATATGTCTCCAGGAGTCTTTATGCTCCCGCTTTCTAGCTGGTTTCGACCACACGATTTACAATATATTTACAGATCTCCAAAACCCCTGCCAGCAGGCCCTGAACTTTGGATGCCTAGCTGGATTTTTTGAGATCCCAACACATCCCAAAAGCATGACCAGAAACCAGCACCGAACCCGGATCGAACCTCCGAAACGTCCGCGGAAAGACGACCAACACCGCCCCTTCTACGCGTACCCGCGTACCCGTCGCTTCCGTCGCTTCCGTCCATCGTCGTGCTGGGTCTGTCGTGCCGGGCACCTCAGAGTCCTTGAAGGTGACGACTTGATTCTGGAAGATGTAGTCCTCATATGTGCCAAAGCCCCCCCACACGCACGAAGATCACGAAGGATCGCGAAAAAAAACGGGTCGTTGGGGCTGATGTGGGGTGTGACTGGCATTCTTGGGGACACCTCCCTGTTGTCCAAAGCCAACAAGCAAAACCAGTACTGATGCCAACAAAAGAATGGCACCCTACACCCTACACCCATGCTGAGTGTTTTTTTGGAAGAGCGAGGTCGATGAAAGGCAGCGCACACCGGGGATGTTCCTCTCTTTTCATCAACCAAGGGCCTTTCCAGGCCATGCCCTACCAACAGAGGTTGAATGACCAAATTAGTTCGACGATCCCACGTCGAGGGGCCCAAGGTGTTCCGGGTCCTATTTACGGTCACTGACATAACCACTCCTGGTACATCTAAGATTGGTCATCTTCACCCGACCGTCCGAGGGGAACGGCCTGGACCGTCTCTGGACCGGACCTGGACGTGTCCGGCATGGAAAACGTCCCCGGTACAGGGGCGGTGGATCTCCTGAACCCGGCGGGAGCTCCGGTGGTGCCAAACACCCCACGTGGCGAAAGAAACCAACGAAAACCCGGTTCGACCATCGCCGGGTGAAGTGGCACAACCCTCATCCTCTTTTTGTCATCAGCAGCCATCTTCAAAGAACCACCAGAGCAACCAGAAAACCACAGCAGCCTAACGATCAACGTTAAACACCAGAAGCAGCGAAACAACAGCACCGCCAGCAACCAGAAGCACCACAACCACCACCAGAAGCAACAATCGCTCATGTCTTGGCACTTCCAACTATTCCACGGCCGGGTGCGTCCTTGCCATTGTCAGCCACGTCATCCTCAGCATATCACCAGGCGAGGCGAGGCGAGGCTCAAAGATGTCATCCGTCTCCCGCCCGTGAACGCGAGTAGAAGAAGAGGGATGAGTCGTCTGGTTTTTGGACCAGCGAGCATAGTGATCCTCAAAAAAACATTATACAAAATGAATTAAATTTTGGAAATGAAAACGTTGCCAGGCAACTGACCATCTTCCATCATGGGACCCTATAGCCAAAAGTGGCAGAACATCCTCTATCGCTAGAGGTTGGTTCTACACTTCCAAGGAATCTTTTGGGGAAGTCCTTCCAAAAAAGTAATGGTGAAAGAGTCCGTCGGCGTCAGAGCACCCATTTATAGTATAGAAACTCGAATTTTGCTAGATTCCATGCTGTGATCTGAAACTAACTAAACTACTACCACTACTACCACTACTACCTACTACCACTACCTACTACCTACTACCTACTACTACAACTACAACTACAACAACAACAACTACTACTACTACAACTATTCCTCCCACTCCTACTCCTACTCCTACTCCTCCTACTACTACCACTACTGCTACTACTACTACCACCACTACCACTACTACCACTACCTCCTACTACTACTACTACTACTACTACTACTACTACTACTACTACCAGTACTAACTACTACTACTACTACCACCACCACCACGACGACTACTACTACTACTCCCACTCCTACTCCTCCTCCTCCTACTACTACCACTACTGCTACTACTACCACTACCAGTACCACTACTACTACTACTACCACTACCTGCTACTACTCCTACTACTACTACTACTACCACTACTACTGCTACTACTACTACTACTCCTACTACTACTACTACCACTACTACTGCTACTACTACTACTCCTACTACTACTACTACTACTACTACTAGTAGTACTACTACTACTACCACGACTACGACTACTACTACTACTACTACTACTACTACTACTCCTACTCCTACTCCTACTCCTACTCCTACTCCTACTCCTCCTCCTACTACTACCACTACTGCCACTACTACCACTACCACTACCACTACTACTTCTACTTCTACTTCTACTACTACTACTACTACTACTACTACTAGTACTACTACTACTACCACCACTACCACTACCACTACTACTACTACTACTACTACTACTACTCCTGCTGCTGCTACTACTACTACTACTACCACTGCTACTACTACTACTACTACCACTACTATTACTACTACTACTACTACTACTACTACTACTACTACTACTACTACTATGAACTCATTGCTTCCTATATGGACTCTGGCCTCATGCTCACCAGCTCATCCCCTCAAAGCCTGGTATCATCCTTCATGGTCCTATGGTCTCGTAACACATTATTCAGGGGAGGTGGACCTCATGAGTGGTATCTCATACATTCTTGACCTTGTTGACCTACCATGTGCGAGGGGGGGATGTTTATTAATCAGGAGTTGACATTACCATTACTGGGCCAGCTGCCTTGGTGATGATCGTATGTCCAATGGTGGAGCACATGGCGGTCTATTGCACCTCGCCATGACGCCCCTCAGCTACGCCATGCGCTACGCGCTCCGATTCACACTTCCAATCCACTTGCCCCATGTTTGTGCCCCCCATGTCGCGTGAACAGAATCTGTGTTGTGGAGTTGAAAACACATGTTTTGGGGAAAAAAAACACTCAGATTTCATGGTCGGAGCCATTTTCCATCCATCCATCCACATCACCATGGATTCGACACCTTCGGGCATTTGTGTGTGTTGTGTTTGCACCGGTGACGCGACGAAAATCCCTCGACTTCGTCCCAGACAGCCCATATAAGTACATGGGATCTAACGACACGCCACTGCCAGACAGCTACCCCCCCCTCGCTGGGTTCAGATGTCTCAAGTGACCTGGTTCCGTGACCTGGTCAGATTCTTTCGGCGTGACCTGTCAGTTGATGACCACCGATCAGTTGGTTCTAGAACTGATCTCCATCTGACATCAGATCTGCGCCGATCTGGGGCCCCTATCTCTGTCTCCACGTCCGAACCCCATGCAGGGTGGACAATTCGTGAAGCAAAGCAAATGGATCTTTTTACCCGGAAGACATCAGTGCACCGCCTCAGTCCACCCACTGAGTCCGTGACCCACTGAAAACGCCAGGCGACCGGTCGACCGAACGAAGCACCGGCGGCACCGCTCAATCTCAGCTGAAGGGCTGCCTGTTCCAACTTGGATTCGCTGGGCCCGATGCGCACCTGAAACAAAACGAGTGTCACCGGTGAACAGCAAGTGCATGGGTATGAGCACTGCAAACGAGGTGGAGGGGTTTTTGGCAAGAGCTTGAATGGCACTTGAATGGTACTGAGAACAACGAAGAAGTTCTGTGCATGTGAGAGGCCGGCATGCTGGTGAGAGGCCGGCGGGGCCAGATGTCGTCGTTCCTTCGGGGATGCCCATCCGAGTGACAGGATCAACCGCAGCCGCTAGGGCCACAAAAAGGCTACTATGTCGTTGCGCGGTACTTTCCAAAACCGGCCACGTCTTTAGGTAGTGAGCATCAAGTCTGCAAAACATGGGGCACGTGCTGTCAGTGCTGCTCAAGGATGTATACTCAGTGCTGCTGGTCCTGTTACAAACTCTTCGCTTCCACCGGGGTCCATCAGCCCTAGCTTCGCCTGATCTGGCGAGCAGCTGCCCCAGATAGGGCCGCAGGACTAGCACCGGACACTCACAAGCAGGGTGTATCCCCTCTATCAAATCAACCAACCAAGGACTTGCCAAGGTCTACTTAGCCACTGGGAATCTACGTGGCACTCACAACATCTCACAACCACCTCGTGGCACTCTACAGTCCGGCCCTACTTCGAGGTTTGTTCAGCCCGAGTCAAAGGTGTTTAAGCGATATGAGTTCAGCCCGGCCATTGCCATGCGGTCCATGAGTTCAACCCGGCTGCTGGAGCCTTTGATGCGGGATCCACCCAACTCCTCTGCCACTGGCAATCCTCGTCCTGCGTGAACCCTCATGCTGCGTCACCGATCAGGTGGCTCCCTGTTCCTTGGACTTCAGCTACTCTCTTCCCGGTCACGTCACCTACGACACCGGCCAAAACGACCACCAGCCCGGACCTCGACCGCACCCGATGACGTCGCCTGCAACTCGCCCTCGGCGCTGCCGCTCCGGACCAAACGGACCACGACTTCGCCTCGGGGCGGCGCGCGACGAACGGCCGCCGGATCGACGGCGGGAGAGGAGAGGAGGTCGAAAACGGACGGTCATCCTCGCACGGGAGAATCGCACTGCTTCGGTTCTGAGTTTTTGCAGGTTTTTGCTGGGTCCCCTATTTTTGGGATTTCCTCCGCCCCAAAAACCCATCAGGTTTGGCATGGCTTTGGCCGTTTTTGTGTTGGGTCCCCTTTTTTTCCTTTTTTTGTGGGGTCGGGTTGGAAAAAGAAAGCCCAGCTGGATCGTCCCACCAAACCTGCCTGGGGAGTTTGACATTCTGCTTGGGCAAATTGCAGCAAGCTGATGTGTGCTAGGACCCCCAGTCGGGGTGGTTAATGGACACCCCTTGGGCTATCAATAGTCACCCCTTAGGGTGTCCTGGTGCGAGGGTCGGATTTCATCTGATTTCATAGCGTGCCTCCGCTCCACGGGCCCACATAAGACGGACCCAAAAACCTGCTGACTCGGCTTGTCCATGGGCCACCCACACGGCGCCGGTCCATGGGCCACCGATGTCCGGATATCATTTTGACATATTTACCCATCAGTTGGGGTGTTTTTGATGGGTCAATGTATACCCTGGGAGTCAAAGACCATTAAAACAATGGTTGACCTGGTTTTTGTATTGTAAACTCCTTAGTTGATTGGGTAAAGCCTATTAAATTAATGGTTGTTGGAAGCCTAGGGTATAGCTTTAAGAACCTTCCGTCTCCTTGTGTCCGCGATACCAGGGAGACCCGTCTCTGGCTTCTCTGCACAACGTCCACCCATATGGGAACCGGATAAGACGATACTCAGCGGTTCGCATAGCGAAGTGAGACGTCACGTCGAAAAACAAATGCCAGGGATTCCGAGTTCGGAGGAAGAAACACTCTAGCGATGGCCGAATCGACTCCAACCTAATAGCGATGGCCTCCAACCGATAGTGGTGGCGATGGCCTCCAACCTGTAGTGGCAATGGCCTAGAACCTGTAGTAGCGATGGCCTCCCCCTAAAAAACTCAATTGTTCACACATACACACTATATGTCCACATGGCCTGGGCTCGATTTGGAGCCCTTCTTACCTGACCTGAGGTCGATCCCAGTTTCTAGCCATCAAGACATATCAGTACATGTCAGGTTTCTTTAAGCACCTCATCAAAAAAAGAACCTCTTCTGACCATGACATGGATCCTCTTCTGACCTCTGTCACTCCTTCCTTCCTTTCGCCCAACCCGCCGGTCTCGGCCGAGACGTCTCGCCCCGGTCGCACCCGTTTCACCCGCTCACGGTCCCCGTCTCCGCTCCGCCCGCGTCCCGTACGTTTTCGCTCCGGGACGCCGTCGGAGGCTTTGCCCGTGAAGTTCAGGTGCTCAAAGCCCACCTGACGAAGGGCCGGGGGCTCTCGAGCGAACGGGAAGACCGAACGGGAAAGGACCGGTCGGTCCGGGTTTCACGGGGTAGGATGCATAGGAGGTTTTGGGACCGCTAGGATGTACCATGGAGTTACACAGGGGTGTGAAACCTCCCATCCAGTGAGTGGATGTGACAGCGGTAGCCGACTGACCAGCGGGCGCGCTTCACCACGGTCGGACAGCCGTCAGATGCGGAGGAGTAGACCGGTAAGCGCGTCGCTTCGCAACATCTCCGGGTGGAGAGAGCGAGACGCAACCGATCTCTCCCACGCTGCCGACAGCCCCTGACTCACCATAACTCCAGCGACGCTCTGGCGGTTTGGCAGATTTCGTGGCAGGCACAGCACTTGGTGAATGAACTCCGAAGAGATCCACCCGTATTGCAGCTCAAACACGTGTGCTGCTCGCCTAGCACTTCCTGAAATTCTGATCCACTGACCCGGTTTCTGCGTTCCATCTGAGATATCATATGATCGATCTATCAGGTCCAACCGCACTTCTCGGCACTTCTCGACCTCTATCTAGCGCATACTGCGATAAGCTAAGACCATCGTGAATTCTACACCCTGGAAAATTCACATATATACCCTGAAAACCACATAAAACCACTGCTGGGTAGAGGAACACCATCTTCCAGAGGCCAAACTTCATCAGGGTCCACGTGACCGAGCCAAAATCCCACTTCGGTGGTTGATCTAACTTATGAACTCCATCTTCCCTCCCCGCCCCCCAAATGACAACAAAACTACACGAATTGGGGTCCCACGGCACGCGCCATCGCCGCACCTCGTTCCCCTTCGGCTCCTCTGGCGTGACGACCTCAGCAACGGAGCGGAAACCGGGACGACCCACGTGGGAAGAGAAGACCGACAGACACCATGATGTTTGTTTGGGGGAGGTATGTGTGGGTGATCCAAAAAATAGAAGTCCTTCAGCTTCTAGGGATTCGACCTGTTATAAGTTGTTCGTTGTTCGTATCATAGACCCCCTCTACTCTTTATGACCAACCAACCCAACAAAAAAGGGCCATCCATGCGCACCCCTGCGCCTGCCAAGATGTCCTACGGGTGGAACGGGTGACACGTTCTGCGCATGCTTCTCGCGGAGACATGTTCTGGACATGGACTGGCATCCTTCCACAGGGAACGGCTAAGATGTCCTTCTTCCAGCACCTTCAAAGGGGTCACCAATGGAAGCCCCTACACTACCTAGGGATCTCCATTGGGCACCCCTTTGAAGGTCCAGGTTGGAATTTTTGGGCTAGCGGCATGTTCTTAAAGCATCCAACAAGGGATTGGACTGAGACACTGGGCATCTTCGGGGCAGACCGGCGTGTATCCGACCCGGGGACCGACCTTCATGCTGGGTAGGCATTCTTCATTATTATCTTCATTTTAAGGCTGGACTCACTAAACTGTGGAAGACCGAATGGTTTTCACTTGGTTTTCACCAGTCAAGATAGTATGTCACCTCGATGGCTTCAGCCTAAGAGCCTCAGATAACCTCTGAAGACCCACATCATCACCAAAGCCGTCGGGTGGTGCGTGGCTGCGCAGTTCACTCTGAGATCTCGGACCTTGTGCTGCCTCAAGTTTCTCCAGGCCTCTTGGATCTCCTCCTTCGTCGCGTCGGTGAGAAGAAAGTGCGTTCTCGTCCCTTTTGTAGGGGTGCGAGGGGTGTTCTTTTCCCTAAAATCCACATTCCCTTCTGACACGGTGCGATGATCAAACACCGTGATGATCAAAACGTCGGGTCCAGGAGACACCGAACCGCTCCACGGTTCGGTACGACAACGGATCAACAGGGTTGGATCTGAGGAGACCATCCGGCATGCCATTCCAATTGACTTGCAGGGGGGAGCATGTGAAGACATTCGCTACCCGGGCGGGTGAGACAACGTCTCATCATGTGATGCTCCAAAACGACCCGACACGTGGTCTTCGGTTCCGGGTCGGACGCTGGGTCCGGACCTGAGACACCCGGGTCGGTCGGTGGTGCCCACGGGGAGGGCCCCCACAAGCACCACGGTGAGGGTCGTGTGGGTCGCATCGGGGTACATCTTAAAAAACCACAGCTGTTCTAGTACCCAGACACGACTCAGACAGGGCCAAACACGACCTGGCATATGCTCCATACATTATGACCCCTTTTCAACCAACCACCCCTGGCCTGATCGGGATTCATATGCCAGTCCCATTAGTTGTGTTTGGGTTTGGTGCTTCATGGTGTGTGATGGGTTCCTGTCATCAGTCCCTAACCGGGACTGAAGACGATGCTAGTCACTTGCTTCACCCGGTGGAAGTCCTTTCGGTGGATTTCGCCGTCGCCGCGATCAACGGTTGCCACACATGACTTGCCACAGAAGGACCGACCGTCACACCCGACCCGTCCAGGTCCAGGGTCCGTTGGCCGAAACTGGAAGGCGCACCGTTTTTTCCCAGAGGTTTCACCAGAGTCCTGTGAATCAGTAATGAATCATGTCATTATATAATAACTATTATGGTTGTTTTCTTTCTTTTCCGTGTGATTGTACAGGTTGTTTTTGTTGTTATTGTCTTTCTTTTCCGGGTGATTTCACAGGTATCCACTTCTTGTTTCTTCATTGCGCTGGATGATCTTCTAGACCCCGCCCCAGAAAGGCTCGACCAAACATGTGCTCGCCTCAGACATGGTCTCCGACTTCTTCGACGGAGGCGTGGAGGAGATGGAGGTGGACACCACGATGGTGCCGTCTTCCCTTGGAAAGTGGCACTCACAGAAGTGGCACTGGCCATGAGGTGGCCAGGAGCTGGCGGCCACTGCGGTCACTGCTAGGCTTTCATTGGCAGCAGTTTGCTTCCAGTTTGGAGGGCAGTTTCAGTGCGGGGTAGATAGACCTTAATGCATATATACGTACTACTTCCTATACCACTTGCAAGCAGCTGAAAACTGGGTCGGACCCTGTCTTTGCTTTTTGCAGATTTATACAGTTGCGGGTGGTGGCAGGAAAACCGATCCAAAAGAAGATGGGCCCAGGATCACGATGGCAGAACACGTTTGTTCTATCCAGTCAACTCAACATAGACAAGTAAATCGGTAGATCCTCCCATCAGATGTCTATCTAGTTGGGAACCTATGAATATGCCAGTTCACCCTTTTACCAAAAAAAATGGTGAACTGGTCTCCTCCAAATTGGACTGGTCCAAACTCCTGAGCTGGCGAAGTTCAAGTTCATAGGATTAAGGACGCACGTCCTTCAATCAAAAACCACAAACCCAATCCACAAAACTCAGACTGTGATCATGCCGTGTCATGTGATGTCCAAGATCTGCCCTCCAAGATCTGCTAGTTTGGAACCCTCTCACCGTACTGCCAAGCCTTGTGCTTTGATCTGTTAGGCCCGCGCAAGGCCCTTCTCCAGTCTCACTTTCGCTTTTGAGGCCAAGACTGTTGTTCCTTTTGGTGCAAAATATTCGCCAAAACGCCTCCCAGGTCCTGCAAACACGAGACCACAGCAACTCAAGGGAAAACGGCATGGCGGGGGTTGACAAAACGGAAAGATCCGACAAAAACGCTGCGAATTTGGAGAATTTGGAGCGCTTACTAGTAACAAGGACGCTAGTAGCAAGGACGCTACTAGCAGCTAAGTGCATTACCACTTGCAACAAGAAGCTAATGGAAAAATAAGTTTTCCACTCTGCAATCTCTTGGAACCCAAAAGCGCCCGGTCTGCAAAGGCTTCTGCTGTTGGTTGATGCACACGACGATTTGATACCCACCAGCTGGTTACCCACCAGCAGGGTAACCAGACCTCCGCCCTCGCCGACGTGAAGACATCACAGAACATCACAAGCACATCTTTGGGTCCTGGATCTTCTCCACAAGCTTTGGGATGCCCAGGTCCGTCTGGCGTGGTCCGTGAACGGGGCGCTCACCAACCGACCGGTCCACGCCCACGGTGGAGGCCGGTGCACCGGTGGGCCTTGATGGCCACGGGGTGTCATCATAGCTCCTTAAAGGTATCCAGGGGTATCCATCAACCACCCGAAGTCCTGGGGGCCCTAGAACCGATGAAACGCCGCCTGAAACTACTCCGGTTGCTTTGAAGAAAAGGGCATCACAAGGGCATCTGACCCTCCAAAACTGGGGTAGAAGGACCCCGTCAACTGGATCCATTCAACGCGGAGACCGCACAAATACCATGGCTATGAGACAACACTAAGCTGACCCACTGGTTCAGTAAACCTGCAGTTAGCCTTGTTTTACTTAACCTGGGGGCAACGCAATCATCCAAATGTTCACACGTTGACCGGTTGACCAGTGAAGGGGAGCAAGAATTTGACTATGATTATTCTTCAATCATGATCAATCATGAGATCTGCCCAACCCATCTACCATTGACCATCAACATTGACATGGATTTTGCAAACCATGGTTTTATGTGCAAAAACGGCACGACTTTATTGAACGGAGGACGATGCTCTTCTGTGCAGCCTTCTGGTGCTAACTTTTTCTAGTGTTTGCTCTCTTTTTGCAGATCTGTGCACCCGAATGGTGTCCCGAATGGTGTCCCGAATGGTGTCCCGAATGGTG
>CAXAMN010028140.1:204376-239446 GCA_963970005.1 Durusdinium trenchii | reverse complement strand
CCCGAATGGTGTCCCGAATGGTGTCCCGAATGGTGTCCCGAATGGTGTCCCGAATGGTGTCCCGAATGGTTCTGGTGTTCGTCCACGTTCCACGCCAAGTGACCAGTCGTGCACACCAAACCATTGAACTCCGCAAGACCAGACATTCCTCAGGGCCCGTTGCCAGTGACGGTCGCTTCGGGCCAGAGCTGGGCAAGACGCGCAGCTCTGTCCTCAAGGAATTGAAACTTGAAGGCCACTTTTGCCTTTTATATTATATTTCTATAATGAATTGAGTCTGGCGGAAAAAAGAACTGCATCCAGAATGCAGCTGCCGAGACCCCTGTCCCGAAGTCAATGAACCAGGACATGCATGCATGGAAGTTTTAAACTGGTCGAGGCCAAACTGGACAAGACTGGCCACATATATAAGAGCGAACCTCTCCATGGCTTAGTCCAGTTGATCTCCAGTCTACCACTGGGAGTCACAGAGTCGAGACTTCTGTGGCAACCAAAATCCAGCCCACCCTTACACCCGCAGGGGCTGGTCTTCTTAGCCTTTTCACTTTCGAACCCCTCGAACCCCCATATACCTCAACTGCTTTCCGGGGGGCATCAGAACATTGGTCAATTACTCTTCGGTACTGATCAATCAGTTTGGAAATCATTTGTTCTTCTTATGCTGACGATTATGTTTTATGCTACAGGCTGGATTTTTTGCTTTAATGTGGATTTTGTTAATGCTGATGGACTGATGGTTTTTTTTATGATGGCGGTTCTAATTTTTATGCTGGATGTTGTTTCTCGGACAAGTTTTTAAAGTTGGTGTTTTTGGGTTTTGTGTGTGTTCTTTTTTTGAGAGATTGATCTTTTTCTGCGATTTTTTTTGTGGTGTGGGTGATTTTGTTTTTTTGCGGGAGACCGCTTGCGGACGGTGCCTTTTGTGGCTGGAACTGATTCTTTGTATGCGGACGGTTCTTCTTTTTGTGTTGGCAGTTCTTTTGTATGCTGGCGGTTCTGATTTTATGCGGTTTTCTTTCAATGCGGTGATGTTGTTTTTATATGTGTTTCTTATGCTGATTTTTTGTGCGAGAGGCTGGGAGTGTTCCTCTTTACCCGTGAAACCTCGGGGTTGAGTGGCTTCTTGGTTCCTTTCTGCCCTGAATTGGCACCCCCCCATGCTACGTTGGGATGGTTCCTTCCTCAAGCCAAGGCCCATGGCGTCGCCCCAGCAAAGCTCAAGGCTGGAGACAGATTATATAGCCTGCAAGAGGGCCTAGCGGCCTAGCCAGGATGGTGCACAGCCTGTAACGAATTTGGTGCACCACTGTGAACCTTTGAAGAAAGATGCAATGCCCTTTCAAAGTGGTGCAATGCTTCGGCACTCCTTCTTGCCCAGTCCTGGGCGCGTTTTACTCGCTGGACTCCACTCACCACTTGGGCGCTCAGCCGTGCATCCCTTGAGTCCCAGCCGTGCGACGACGAACTGTTCTCCAACTCCAAGGCGTTTGGTGTTGGCTCCCCTCTTGACCTTCTTCCCGGGTCCGGCCATGCTCCGGCTCCTGGTGCTTCGACTTGTTCTGGCCTCGCGAAAGCGGGCGGAGTTGCGGATTGTGGATGGCATCCTTCCTTTGTAGCTGGCATCGATAGCATTTAACTCGCCATTGGGCGTTCTGAGCCCTCCACGGGCACGGGCACTCGATCTACCCGTGTTGCGAGGTGTGAGCTTGGACCGCGCTCCTCTTTCGGTCCACGCCCATGCAACCCCTTTGTTAGCCTGCTCTGTGCCTCCAGCTGCACGCAGACCTGAAGCTGCACAGCTGTGCTGGACATTGCTGGGTCTAACTGAAAATATTGGAGGTTGAAAGCAAATGTTTGGAAAACGTCCAACCTTTTTCAAACACTGCTGACATCCCAGGCACTAGCAGCCAGCGACGATGCCGGGGCGCTGCTTCTTTGCGGCATGGCCTATTTCAATCCTTGCAATCTTCTTGAGGGGATCACCTCTTGCTCTGTGAGTGTGAGCTTCAACACTGGCTCCATCTTCTTCTTCGCCCAGACTTTTTTCCTTTGCCACTGCCTCCTTGAGGCTCTCGCGCTTCTTCTCTTGATCAGCAAGGAGTGAACATGCCCATTGAAGAGCATGCTCAATCACCGAAAGAGAGGGAACTTGAGATGACGACTTGCGCAACAAGGGTAAGTCTGAGCCCCCCAATTTGGTTGTCGATCAAAATGGCCACCTTTTGACACATATTATGCTACGTTGGAATCTCCCCTCCCCTTGCCGATGGCTCACAAAAGGTATGCTACGTTGGAATTCCTTCCTGGTCTAAACTTTACGCTCGGATGGCTCACAAAATGTATGCTGGCATGGCTCCTTCCTCCTCTAAATGTGTTGCTCATGAAGGAGCCTTTTCAACAGTCGCATACCTATTGTGATCGTGACCCACCTGAGGGTAACATTTAGAGGATAAAGGAACCATGCCAATGTAGCATACCTTTTGTGAGCCATTCCAGCATGCGCTTTGTGAGCCATCTGAAAGGAACATTTCCACAAGGAAAGGTAGCATACCTTGTGTTACCAACCCCAGGGTAAAAGTTAGGAGAGGATACGTAATTCCAGCAAAGCATACCTCGTGTGATTGTGAGCCACCAGGGGAAAACATGTTGAGGAAGAAGGGGCCATGGAAATGTTTGAGGAGACCGGGCGTGGGTCCCTTGAGCCGCCAACCCAGGCGTTCGGTCCCTTTCGTTGCAAAGAAAAGAACACCATGGACGAATCCACCAGCGTCAACTCCTGAAAGGACCTGACTGTGAACTGACCAGGTGATGTCGCTGGTACTGCTGGTGGACCAACGACTGCGGGGGTGACATTCACCTGCACTTCGAGAGCTCCAGCTGTATTTTCGGCCTCGATCTTGTCGTGGAACTTCATCTTCACCAAGGGAATCTCAAATTCCTTGCAGTGGATGACGACCTTATCCATATCAAACCTGGCGACCTCATGGTTCGCTCGGATTGACCGAGAGGCTCGGATGTGAAGTGTAGGACGTAGTCGCACCCTGCCCGACGTGTTGGACTGGGCAGCTACAGCGTCCGGAAAGAGCTCGCCATCACCTGTGTGAATGGCGGGGAGACATCGACTGGAAGTGGTCATGGCAAGGGCACTCCAATGAAGGCAGCTGCCACTTTCTTCGCGCGAAGCCGAGCGACAAGACATGCCTAGGTATAAGTCCCAGACATGCCTAGCCACAAGTGCTCTTGAACGGCTGAGCAGTCAACTGGAATGGGAAAAAGAAAAAGATGAAGACGAGGAGGAGGAGGAGGAAGGAAAAGAAAGCTGAGGAAGGAAGAGAAAGAAAAGGAAGGAAAGGATTTCCCCCACCGCCACCACTGCCGGAGGGTGAAATCCCCTAGCATCAAGAAAAAACATGTTTGCATTTAAAAACGGCTTCGAACGGTTTCGACGCGCCGGTGGCGTCACCCTGTCACCAAAAAGAGCTGAGCGGCCCAGAGGATGGTCAAAAGCACCAGGAGGCCGATGATCACCAAGAAGTTCAGGATATCCGCCCTTGGATCAGCACCTCACAGAAGCGCCACGCGGACGCGCCACACGGACGCGACGGACGGGACGACCCTGACGACACGGAAAAAAGTGACTGGAAGGACCACACGACTCACACGACATGCGTGATCGCGAGGTGTCACATATGTTGGTGGAAGCGCGGCACGGATGGTCCCTCAATTTCTGTTTTAATCCCTTAAGGATTGAATGGACAAGAGGCTCATCTAATCTCATCTACAAAGACCTTGTTCGAAGTTCTATGTTTCACGATTCACACCGCAACTGGTTGGGCTGCCCCACCTCGTTCTCCCAAAAAGGCTTTTTACATGGACATCCCTCATTCGACGCCGGCGACGGTTTAAGTCGGACTCGCGACGGTGAAGTCTGGACGCGAAGTCTGGAGCCTGAATGCCCTGGAGGGGTTGGAGTGGGTCCGGAGTGAGTTGGACTGGGTCTGGAGGTGTTGGACGGGGGTTAAAATCCTCCATACTCCTGATATGGAGGCCCTTCGGAAGTCGGGCCTGTGAACGAAAACGGAGCAACGGGAGCGTCGAGGCGTAGGGAGAACCACCCACTGTTTAGGTCTTCGGATTTCATGTCCGGCCCATGCCTTGAAACGAATCCGAAGAGTTCGAGTGTAAACGGCAAGAGACTCGTTTTCCTCATAGTACCGGTGGAGGGCCCAAAGGCCGTCTCCCGCCTTCCACGAAGGGAAAACCATAGGTCTGCAGGAGGCTCCTCTCATGGGCGGAGACCTCCGGGCGACCCCGATCCGCGGATCACGCAGGAGGCGAGAAGCGTCGAGAAGCGGCGATGCATTACGCTTCCGCGGAGAACAAGAGTTGACCACGCAATTGACTGATCAGTGAATTGAGGAGTAGAGTATCATGGAACAAGAGACACCAAGTTGGGGGGTTGATTTGACACACCTGTGCACTGCTATTGTGGGGTGGTTGATTCGAAGACCCCAAACAAAGGGCTTTCCACGATGCCCGTGCCGCCAGTGCGAACGAACCTCGGTCGGGCTGCTTCGAAGACCGGTTCGGCGTCTCCCGAGACTGTAGCTGTTGGTCTGAGGATTTTGAGGAGAGACCAGCTGGACAAACGACAGCCCTGTCATCTGATCATCCAGGAGACCTTGATATTTCTTGATCTATGCACCGGCCCGGCAGACCTTTACATAGTATAGAGAATGTTCTGAGGAGCTTTGCACAACGAGTTCTCATACATAACACAGTGATGACACAGTAATCAACCACGATTCCGAGTCAATCAACACCCTTGGGGTCTACAACAACTGTGTTTGATTGACTCGGAATTGTGCTTTCCCCACTTCGAAGTGGTCGTGTTCTTCAAGCCCCGGACGTGCCCAGTTCACAGTTCCTTTGTGGGTGGCTGGCCTTCAAACGGACCAAATATAACTGACTAGACGACTCATTATATTCCCTGGCTCCAAATACCTTCTGAGAACGTATTTGGGGTGGGTTTTGAGGGTCCAAATACCTTCTGTGGATGTACCTGGAGCCCTAGGGATTGGCTAATGAACTCAGGAAGAAAGCTAAATAGCCCACGAACTGCTCGATGGGCTTGAGCTTAGCCTTGGTTGAGAATTCCACCCGTTGGCTTGAACAGAATAGAGGGGTCGGTTTCTACCACACGCCAATTGGCTGTATACGTGTGGGATATTGTTGGGCATCCCTCTAGTTGTTTCAACCAACCAAGATCCAAAGGCCATCTGTGATCTATATGTCCTTTGGTACCTGCGCGTACAGCGCGTACAGCAGTGGACGCTGGTTTCTTTAAGATCTGGACATTGTTTGACACAAGTTTGCCAACCACTTTGGCATATGTTCATCTTTGACCAAGTTCAAGACCCAACTGTTTTCTCAGCCGAAAAGTGTGGCTTCTCATCTTCTCACATGGAAAAAAACAAAAACAACAACCATTCCCTCACGGCACGGGCCCTGCCAGCCGCGCCGTTCCCCAGGCCAGTCCTTCGCCCTGAATGGATGTCAAATGTGCACATGAAGGGCGTACAAGGTGTACCATCCCAATGGGGGGGTGATTCATCAATCCAGATTCTGCATATGTGTTGGTATAGGGGGGGGGAGTGTGTCCTATAAGAAGCTCATGAAGCGCCCTCTTGATGAAGCGCCCTGTTCTGAGAACAGATCCACACTGCCCAGTCTCTTTGGTCGCCTAGTGTCCGCCGTGGCCCGCGCCAGTACACCGTCTTAGACGCAACCGGCGTCTCGCCCGGTGTCGTGTCCAGCCTCCAACGAGGACCTGCACGGAAGCCGATGTGGGATCGGGAAGTGAACACACAGCATGGCCCAGTCTATCGATGATGTGATGTTCCGCCAACAGAACAGGAAAAACCTGGTCCCCCCAAAAGAAAAACCCGATCATGACCATGTTAGGAATCAAACCCGTGTGCGTCTGGTGACAACTCCAATGCTTGTTGCCTGGTTTCAGTACCTCACCACTGGAGTCGAAGATTTTTTCAGAGAGAGGCCGTGTTGGGCGTTTTTTAGAGTGGAAGAGCAGCTGCCAATTGATGGAAGAAATCCAAACAAGACCTCGACCCCCCCAATACACCAGAGGCTTAGCGCCTGTCTGTACCTTGATGTTTAACCATATACTTCTACCCATCTCTGAGTGGTGCGAGGGCTCTTCCTCTGCTGGCTACAGCATTGTCACTGAGGACGGTATTTGCCTTCAATCAGGGCCCGTGCACTTTGTCAATCATATGTAGCAGAACTGTATGTTATTTTGCAGGCAATACAGACTTCCTCCACTCGCATTTGTATTTCAACGGATTGTCGAACTATTGTGCAACAGTTTTCTTGGATGTCTGAACATTTACAAGTTCCACCGAAGTGGTCCCATCAATTCTGGTGGAAGCAGATCTTGCATCTTGTTTGTAACTAGAGGAGAACAGGTTCTGTGCCTGTTCAGCTTCGCTGGATCCCATCACACAGGGGAAAACCACCTCTCAGATGATCAGATCACGGAAGAGTATGCGGCCAGCCGCAGGACTAGACAAGATATTCTTCTAAATCGACTTGCAGACTTGTTTGCAATCGACTTGCAGCTGAACATGGTGCGCCGAACGAGCCGAACTTGTTTCCTTCAGGTTCAAGTTGCTGTCTGAAACAGAGGCAGCTTTTTCTTGCTCGTATGAACAGGTGTATTGGGGATATTCCTGACCTTCCGCCTCATATTGAACCAGAACTCGAACAGGAAGATCGCTGGACACACTTGACAAAAACGGTGTCCACGATGGAACTGCAATCAGACTGCTTCAGATTTCACATGGACATCCTCTGCTCGTCTTCTCCAACCACAAGGGTAGTTGGCAAATATGGACCCCCGTGATCTTTCCACCTTTTTTGACTTTACATCTTCGTTGTGGTGCGTGCGTGAGGAGGCCTGTACAGCGTACATTGAGTGTTCTTTCCCACTCTGGAAAAGAGGCTACGTGTTACATTCGTGTGCCTCCGCAAGCTCCACTTTCCGTGACCTCAACTTTTGCTTGGGGCGTGTACTTGTCTGCATCAATAAGATCCTCCAACCAGATCAGTACAGATCAGTACAACAGATCAGTGGAATGTGTCCTGGTTCCAACCAGATACTGATCTCGGCTGACAGCAAGTCACTGCTCCACGTGCTCCAGGGTTCGATTCTCGGTGCCTTCCGGTGAAGAACCACAGATGCATTGGCCTTCGCAGCACTTTCTACATGGGAGGCTGTTTCAAACACCTTTCTACATGGGAGTTTTTCCACTTTGAGTTACAACTTTCGCGAAAATAGACGATGCAAGAGCTGCTGTTGTGACCAGTGTGTCCACAGTGACATTCTGAACCGCCCAAAGGGGCTGCGTGCGGATTCAGAATCCGGGTGATAGAATGGTCGCTCGATTCCAGTGGATGATGCTTCATAGGGAAGACTCGATGCAAAACAAACAGCACACAAACACGAGGCGTCCAACAACCATTGATTCAATAGTCTTTACCGAACAACCTTTGTTTTACTAAGGGTTTTACACTAAAGAATCAGGTCAAGAAGTTTAAAAGAGTCTTGGACCCTTGGAAGGCTAGGGCTAAGGTTCACCCTTGCTACTACAATGAACAGTATAGAGTATAGGCGAAGTGCACGTGTACATTGCCCATAGCGCTAAAATTAGATATGTAGTTGCCAGCTATCTGGGGATCAACATGTACGAATGGTCACCAACAGATTTAGTATTCTAGATTCTAGTTAAGGCCGCCCCATTCAGTAAGTGATTCTAAGTCTCACTTGATAGGCATGAAGCCTGTGGAAAGGCCGTTTGGCTCCTCAGCGGAGCAGGTCGACCCCACCCAGAGATACAGAGGCCAACTGCTTGACCCCCGGTGCTGGCCCCCTGGTGACCTCCCTCTTCACCCGCCTCGTGACCTCTGCACACAGCGACATGACCTTGGCCGCTGTGTTGGAGTCCTGCCGTGCTCAACGGGCCATGCCGCGAAGCGCGAAAGACGACGGTGGCGAAACCGAAGAAGGATGAAGAAGGTCACATCCGGTGTCATGGCTCAGCTGGCCCTTAGCTGGGAATCAAGCGCAGGAGGATGACAGTTAGGAACACTCATTATGGTTATAAAATGCATTGACTCCGTGTTTCTGGGGCTAAGTTTAACCAAAATGTACTTTGACTTTCTGCAAATCACGTCCAAACATCATGTTTCTGGATCTGACAGCTCAAACCAGACTTGTTTTTGCTTGACCAATTAATCACTTCGTTTGGACTCTCTGCAATAGCCATCGTGCGGCGCAACTCAACAACAGTTGACCAATGACACTCAAACCACCTTTAGGTTGTATTTTGTCAGAAATGTTGACATGATCAATAAACAAGAGAGCATGATGCAAATATCTGAAGATGTCGGAAATGTGTTGTGAGATTTGATGAACAATCTCATCGGAAGAACATCGCTAATTCCCAGTCAAACGCATCCTTGGGACTTCATGTCCAATTCGGAGCTGAACTGCTCGGACATCCCGTTTCTTCCTCGGACCGGAGAAGTCTTTTCCATCTTCAACCCGCCAAATCCCACACGTTGTTGGCCGTCGCGACGACGGACACCATCCCGAAACAGACTCGACGTGGGAGTCCACCACGTGACGTGCCTCCAAGCGCAAGGTGGTGACCAAACTTTGTAGCCCCTGAGTCTCGGGAGCTCGAGTCTCGGGAGCTCGATCCGGTCGCGCGAGGTCCCGGACCGGGGACCAACTCGACGACCGAAGGGACGGGGTGGGCAGGACCGACTGGGGTGGGTGGCCCGAGGGGGTGGCCTCAGCATCTGATGCTGTTTTTTTTCCCCAAACAGTGATGCGTCTAGACTTTCTCTTTATAGACCCCTCACACTGTTTGGGGTCTCTTGAGTCTTGCCGGGATAATTGAGCTGCTTCTGGAAGTGCTGTTTCTCACACCTTCTTCGCGCAGTGGGCGGACGTCTGGTCACGTGCGCGCGCTCAAAGGTGGCCCAAAAAACAGGCCAAACTTAGGCCGAAGTCTGGACCCTCCGTTCCGGAACCAGGGCCCTCAATTCCCAATGTTTTTTGACCTGTCGAGCTGTGAACGGAGCGTTTGGGTAGGAAAAGACTCGGTGAACCGAAACCAACTCCACCTGTTCTTTGTTGAGTATAGGGTGTTCCCCCGCCAAAAAAAAGGTGACCTGAAGAGGTGAGGTCCACTTAGAATACCACCTCCACTTCGCTTCACACCTCCAGGAGGTTTCCTCAGAAGGTACAGTATGACTGGACCCGAACATGGCACCCACCCCAGTCCCACCTTCTCAGAAGGTACAACTGGAGGCCTAGGGTTCCAAAAACCGCCACCTTCTCCCGCGTCTGGGGTGTTTCCGAGCTGTTTCAGCGCCCCACACCTCCTGCGACGAGGACAACACGCGGCAGCTGGCCTTGAGGGATGGCCCGGGCGAAGACCGATGACCGATCCGTTGATCGCTGGAGGCCGGTGGAGGTGGAGCTCTGTGAGTTCCAGTGAGTTCCTGTTCTCCACCTGACGCTTCTGGTGACCAGCGGCCTCCAAACCTCATAGCGATGGCCTCCACCGAAAAAAGTCGCTTCTTAAGTTTCTTGTTCTTGTAAAATGGGTGGAAGAACCATAAAGAGAAATATATTTTTCTACCTCCGCATCCTCTAGGGTCTCCTTCTCCGCCCCGAACAGCTCGAACCATTGCTGGCCGGTCGAGTCGGGTGCGGCCGACTGACCCAGGGTGCCGACGGCCGTCGACGTGAAGGAACGACCGATGCCGAACTGCTTGAGGAAGCGCTGCTGGAGAATCGGGTGATTGAGGAAGCGTCCCAAAAAGTGGCCTTAAGGAAAGCAATACCCATCGATCACTAAGTATAGCTATAGATCCCATGTGACCGCCCTCTTTTGATAAGAATGGATCATATTTGGGGTGGTTGGTGGTCCAAAATAGAGCTCACTCAGTTTCTAGGCCCAAACAACAACGAAGCCTCTCATGGTTACAGTATACGATGCCATGGGATGGGTTCTGCGCACAGAAACCCTCCAGTCCACCCAATCCACTACAGTGAAAAACCGAGACAGCGCTAAAACGGCGACGTCAAGAAGCCCAAAGCTGTTCCACTGCATCCTGGCGGACGCGGCGGGCAAGCCGAGTTCAGAGGGCTGACTGTCGTTCTGGTGGTGATGTCTGTCTCAGCCGCAGCCTGGATGGTCGTAGCGTCTCATCCGACCGTGTCTCTCAAAACCACGTATTTTGGGGGAAACATGTCCAGCCCACCGATTGTTTTCAACACGACACACCTTTCTCAGATGGTTTACAACTGGCCATCGTATTGGTCAGGCCGACTCATGCAGGATGATCATCGTGTCACGATCGAAGCAATTCTGTGGTACAATCGATCTTGCCATGTCTGAAAAACAAATGTGTTGGTCCATGGGTTTCCCTTTTTTGTTCTATTCTTGCCATGTTTGAACAAGAAACCCAGGCGATGTGCTACCGCTCCACAAGTCAGGCGGTCAGACGAGAGACCTCTTTTATCTTGGAATCTTGGATCATGAATCATCCATGAAATAGGGAGTCGACCATCAGTCTTTCATCTGCTTTCCTTCTGTCCCCAATCCTGAACTTATATGGCTGTGGGTCATGGTAGCCTGGCATCCTGGTTTGACCCCAGGTCACATGAACAGATTCCTCATCTCTTTGGGATGTCAACCTTGGTTTGGTGGAAGAGCTTGAGTTCCTCACAGCTAGTCTTGGAGACGAACACCATCCAACTTCCCTGCACATGATAGTCGGATGGTCCGCAACAGATGTCGATCTCCACAGTCGGACCATGGTCGCTCATTGCCCAATGCTCATTGTCACCAAGGAAAAAAACAGCTGGGACCGGTGGACAGGAGAAAAGACCATAGGCATCTACAGTTGATGGGGGATTGTGCCGTCTACTCTGACAAAAGTCAGTGTTGTTTCAGGTTGCTTTGGGTTGCAGGGTGTCTAGAATGTCTGCCTCCACAAGTAGTAGTTTGCACCTGGTTCATGTGACGTACTGCCAACAAATCTCCGACCCTCCGGGTTGATGCCCTTTGGGTCTGCCCAATTTGGGTCCACCGAAGCTCTTTTGAGTGGACATTTGTTGGGTCCAACCAAGCTCTTGTCTGTTTCCACATGGCTCCGTAAGACTCCAAGAAAGGCTCAGAAGTATTTGTTTGTCATGCAAAGCTTATGCCAATTCCTGCACCAGTCAACGCTTCTGAGGCCAAGGATGGCCAAGGTCTCTTTTTTGAAGCCGAAGAAACAAAGGTCCAAGGCCCAAGGCAGTGGTTTTGGACCCTAGGGAAAGGAACAGCTGACCTTTCGACCACCCCACATGACTCTCAGCACTGTCCTGTAGCTCCATCTAGAAAACACCTGCAGCGTCGGAGAAGTTGCTTTCATGACTCCCAGTGGTTTTTCAGAATTCCCTGCTGGAAATCGTATAGTGGTTCCCAAATAGATAGTGGCACGGTTTTTCCAACACATTTGAGTGGGAATCTACTTTTCTATCTATGACAGGGGGTCTACAACATTCTCACGGGCCCCTGAGAAGCGGAACAAATGTTCAAACTTCATGACCAGTTGCTCGGCCTCGGGATCAGCTTCGGTACGACTGGACCCTCCAGTACGCTACCAGTACTGGACCCTCCTTCCTCGCCTTCGTTCGGCACGACCCTTCTGAAGTAGTAGTACTGGATCCCTAAGATGGATAGTGAAAGAAAACCAACAAGCATCAAGCCGAGCCTTCAGGATCTTGCATCACAGTCCTACTGGATACATTCAATAGGTGTTAATGTCTGTATAACCCGCCCATCACCAGAGTGGAAGATGACGGTCGTCCTTGTCAAACAATCTGATCTTTGACTGACTATTGACAAACTATGACAACCCCAATAATGTAGACTCCGCTTGATTCATTCTACAAAAAAACTGATACGCCGATCCCCCCCAAAAGGGATGAGTTCAATCCATGTCCGGGAGAGGCTTTTATTCAGTCGAGGAATGACCTTCATGAGACGTAAACCATGACGTGAGATGCTTTCACCCCACGTGATTCTTGCAACGACGCCCAGTGGGAAGGGAACCGCTGGAACCGCTGGGACTCGAAAGCGAGCGAAAGAACTGGTTTGGTAGGCTCTGGAGTAGGATTAATACCCCCCCAAACCAAACATGGCCGGATTGTAGGACCAAGAGTCCAGCCATGACAGAAACTGCGTATAGTGACGAGTCCTATTGGTCTGAGACCTTTCTTCGCTTCCACCGATTGACATGACATCGCCTGTGAACATATACCATCCAGCAGTCACGTTCGACGGGGTGCGATCTATGGAGGTAGGAGTTGGGTGCTATTATCCACATCCACAGCCCCTGGATGGGAGGAGCCACACCACCCCGTCGAACGTGACTCCCGGATGTTTCACCAAACGTCAGGTACCACTCGGACTCACCAAACGTCAAGTGCTGGAGTGCGACCGGGCCCGGGGTGGCGGGTTGTTTTTGCGGCCGGCCACGCGTCTTCCGAAATCGGGAAAAACATAACCCAGACGCGACCCTGGGCCCTCATATGGAGGGGTCTGGGGCCTCAATTCCCCAGGTTTTGAGGGACCAAGGGTTGTTTGGAGCGTCTGGGAAGGAACAAGAAGCTACTATTAGCGATAGTTGTGATCATCTGACTGCCTGGACCTTCCAGCAAAACGTCTGCCGTCGGGCATCATTCAAAGATCGATCTAGGTGGACATGCGGACATACGGGTTGGGGGTGCCTGAACTGGGAGTTTATGAAATGTACATACCTTAGGGCTCCAAGTACATCCACAGAAGGTATTTGGACCCTCAAAACCCACCCCAAATACATTCTCAGAAGGTACTTGGAGCCTTCGGGGTATATGATCCAGGTATAAGTTCACCTTCTCCACCCACCAAGTCATTCCATCGGAGTTCGAACTCAGGCGGCTTCCCCTCACTCGACTTCTTGACAGTCCGACGGCCCTTTTCCCCCAATTAACATGCCATTCCCTTCGGTTGGAGCCTGAAGATTCAAATGGCACCGATGGATTCAGTGCTGTTCTTTGGTTTGCATGGTTTCTCTGGTTCTTTGCGCGCTGAGTTCTCCAAAACCTTCGCAGTTCTTCAGGCTCGAGGGATTCACTGAGCAAACAGACCGGCAAAAATACAACGCAAGTGATCTGACAACCTGAACAAAGAGGTCTGAGGCAACAGAAATGCGGGTTTTGAGCAACACAACTGGATATCATGGAAACGTTCATTTGCACCTGTGCAGTGAGTGATGACATGTTGGTACATTTCTTGTAAAATCAAACAGCAACAACACCTTTGCAGGCAATGTTCCAGATATTTTTCTCCAAACACTGCTTTCATTGACCAAATTCCGTGGTGCATGTGTAGCCCAAATGCTGCGGGTGAGAGTCTTGCGACAGAGTTTGAACATGGAAAATAAAACATGTCACATGTTCAAATTTGTCCTGGTCACTGACCAAACAAGGTGCTTCCACAAAACGAAACATCAATGCTGATTCAAAATTAGCTCTTTGATCTTAATCCTTCAACCTATATAATTACAACAAACAACGATATTCCTACAACCCACAGATTTCCCAAACCCCAGACTCCGCAGACACCCAGATTGACTGGAATCCTGACACTTTGTCAAGCGCCATTGATTGAAGAAACCTCCTTATTGTCGACACACCACGTCGGCGCGTAAACTTCTGGTACCCGAAGCAAAAAAAAAACGTCACGGTTCACGGAAGGACGGATTCTAGACAATCTGACTTCAGCATGTCCCGTCCCTCGAAAGAACCTGAAGCCACGTGGAAATGAGAAAGTTACCGATGTTGCAGCCAGCGCAGGGCTGGACAGACGGGGTTTTTCGGTGCCCAACGTTTCCCGCAGTCATGGTTGAACAAGTCGGTTGAGCGCAACCTATGATCTACAAGGAGGGACCTGAACTCGACTGCGTTGAGCTGGTGTGAAGTGAAACCAGGCATGCTGCTACAGCTAGTTATGTCAGTATGCACATTGCCGCAATGAGAGGCAACCTCCGCTACTCAGCAAGCTCAACCCACGAGGTTCTGACAGCCCTGCCAGTGACACCAAACCTGCCTGTGCCTTGCTAGCTGCTGCTGGATCGCCTGGACACACGCCAATCGTGAGCAGCGCCGCGCGCTGCAACAGGGAGGGCTCCCAAAGAACACACGCAGCCCGCTGATCGGAGTTGGCCCATTCCAACACACCCACCCCTCTCCACCGAGCAACACTGAGCATAAGTCACCGCCGGGCGAGCCCTGTTCGTCTAGTAACGTGGCTTCTTACAGCAGCCAAGTGATGCCAAGAGGGGAGGGAACTCAATCCCCACACCTGGACACCGAAACTCAGTGCAGTGCTTCGGGGTGCATTTCATCTCAGAACATCCGAAAAATTCGGCAATCACGCACAAACAAAGGGTCGCATAGAACAGAGCGTGTTTCCGTTGCCTTTCTCGAAAAAGTAATAATTCCAAGAAATCAGGCCATAGACCATTGAATATTTAACCAGCATCTTTCTGAAACATTTTTTGTAGAACCAAACAGCAACAACACCTTTGCAGGCAATGTTCCAGATATTTTTCTCCAAACACTGCTTTCATTGACCAAATTCCGTGGTGCATGTGTAGCCCAAATGCTGCAGGTGAGAGTCTTGCGACAGAGCTTCAACATGGAAAATAAAACATGTCACATGTTCAAATTTGTTCTGGTCACTGACCAAACAAGGTTTCCAAAAAACGAAACATCAATGCTGATTCAAAATTAGCTCTTTGATCTTAATCCTTCAACCTAATTACAACAAACAACGATATTCCTACAACCCACAGATTTCCCAAACCCCAGACTCCGCAGACACCCAGATTGACTGGAACCGTCCCTCGAAAGAACCTGAAGCCACGTGGAAATGAGAAAGTTGCCGATGTTGCAGCCAGCGCAGGGCTGGACAGACGGGGTTTTTCGGTGCCCAACGTTTCCCGCAGTCATGGTTGAACAAGTCGGTTGGGCGCAACCTATGAATCTACAAGGAGGGACCTGAACTCGACTGCGTTGAGCTGGTGTGAAGTGAAGCCAGGCATCCTGCTACAGCTAGTTATGTCAGTATGCACATTGCCCCAATGAGAGGCACCCTCCGCTACTCAGCACGCTCAACCCACGAGGTTCTGACAGCCCCGCCTGTAAACCTGCCTGTGCCTGATCGGAGTTGGCCCATTCCAACACACCCACCCCTCTCCACCGAGCAACACTGAGCATAAGTCACCGCCGGGCGAGCCCTGTTCGTGTAGTAACGTGGCTTCTTACAGCAGCCAAGTGATGCCAAGGGGGGAGGGAGCTCAATCCCCACACCTGGACACCGAAACGCAGCGCAGTGCTTCGGGGTGCATTTCATCTTAGAACATCCGAAAAATGCGGCAATCACGCACAAACAAAGGGCGGCGTAGAATAAAGCTCCCTGCCCTTTTGGCAGTTGTCGTTCTTGAGAACGGTTTCCAAGAAATCAGGCCATAGACCAGTGAATATTTAACCAGCATCTTTCAAGAAAGGAGATATGCGAAACGCTTGGACGAGGAACATCTGTATGAAGCAGCAGGTGTTGCTTGAAAACGACACATGTTAAAGAAGAACACATGTCATATATCTTTTGGGCCATTTGGGTATGGACCCTTGCCCCAATGTCCTTCTTCTTCCAGGCACTTCAGGTCGTTGCTGGGGGGGGTTCAGGCCGTTGGTTCGTCCGTGTCTTCAGGCCGTTGGGCCTGACATCATCAAAGGGGGGAGTTTGTGATCATCGCAGCATGACTCTGGGGCACTTCGTGTACAAGAAACACAGTGTATCATCATGTTGTTGCTGTTGGCGTTGCTTAAACATGTGATGAGCAGCGCACCATTTGTTTTGCGCCATGAACCACCCGATCAATCCTTCAAGTATATAACACAAACAACAATTGTTGTACTCCGTTTGACTTCAACACGCTCAGAGTCTCTTTTGTTGTAATACAAGACTAATGAAAGGGTTTCAGGATGCTTCAGGGAAATATGCAACAAGATGTTGCTTGGCTAGCTGAAACCGACGACGCGTGACCTCCACGGCGCCACGCGAGCTTTGATCGCGGCCCAGCGGCCCAGCTGTCCGTCTCTCCCAGACTCCAAGGGTCATGCCAAGGCATACAAAACCCAGACATTCCATGGGACTGGCATATTTACATACATTGACCCCTAAAACCACCCCAATGTAGGTAAATATATGCCAGTCCCATGGAGTGTTTGGAAAAGGCATTGTTCATGTTTTTTGGTGGGATGATAAACGGCACGAGGCATCAAGACATCAGGTTCTGTTTTTATGTATCACCATGTACCACCTGAAGAATCCTTGATAGGAGGGAAGAATGACCAGTTCTGCGTGTGGCGGTATCTCGTTCTTAAGCCTGGTGACTTCACCCTAGGGCTCCTGGCCTTTAAACCTAGTGGTTAGACCCCCGCAGGCAGCCACCCCAACCACCGAACCGAAACGGAGGCAGGCCGTTGGAGCCCGTTTCGGGTCAACGGCAAAATACTTCACGAGGGTCAAACCAAGCACTCACATCACCCACCAAGTAGACTGTCGATCAAGAAAACCTTGTTTGGATCCAGAGTCTTTGACAACGGTTGACATATCATCCACAGTCATTCGAGCTGCCCAGACACTCTAAACAGCCCTTGGGTGTCCCTCAAAACCATAGGGTTTTGAGGGTCCAGACCCCTCCATATGATGGTCCGACCCCTGCAGAGGTTCGGGTCCCGGGTCGCATCTGGGTGCTTCTTAGTTCCCAGTGCATACGACCATAGGATCATCCGACGGTGAAAGGATTCCGAAAGGCATGCGATCCCCAGAGTTTCCTGCCCCGCCGAGGCCCCCCGTTCCTACAGAGGTTAAGTGACCTTATAGGACCCTACAGCAAAGTACCTATAGAGTCTATAGGGTTCTTCAACCTCTGCTGGTTCGCGTCACACCAGGTGCATCGAACGCCGCAAAACCGCCGCAACCCGCCACTCCACAGCACAAGGCTGGACACCGCTCGATGGTGGACACCCATAGGAACCGAGCTTCGACAGGTGGCCGCTGTCTGTTCTTGGCTGAAGAAGAAAATCGACCTTTTTGTCCACCTGGATCATCTGACTTGTGAGAGGTCAATTAGATCAAAAACCCATGACTGTGCGGATGATTCCTGCAAGAGACTTCTTGAATTCGCCCCTTATCCCAGATGACTCTGGGTCTAGTGTCGTGTCTCAAGTGAATCTCGCAAACACGACCTCTCCAATTCTTTTACACTTCCGGGTTTTGGGTTCGCCTCCTTCTCCCCAGGCGCTCATGGCTAGGCTCAGAATGCTGAAGTCGCTTAGCACAAGGCTTAGACACAACATGACACAACTGAGCATCGGCCAATATGATTAAACCTATAGCCTATGTCGTATCAAGTGCTTGATGGAGTGTCAAGGGAGATTTTGGCTGTTGCTCAATTGGATCCATTGATTCATGGCCTTCTTATGCATTTTGCCCTCGCACCTGTGCATGATCGGAGTACCGAGGGTACTTGGCACCCCTTCCGGTCATGCGACTTGGCCTCCTTCTGCGGCGGCTTCGGCTTCTCTTCCGGCTGGGACCTCAGCCGAAGCGGTTTGGACCCGAAAGGAAGTTGAATCAACCAACCAGCCGTATAACCAACCGAAGTAGGAATAGCCTCCAACCTAATTGCGTCCTTGCTAGTAGGAATGGCCTCCTAGTAGCTTCTATGTTACTAGCAAGGAGCTGCTCCGTTCGAGTCGCGATGCCAGGAGCCCCTATAGTAGTGTCCGATCGCTCCGTTCGTAGTAAGGCCAGGTTGTTCCGTTCGTTTCTTCTAGTTCGAAAGCTTCCTCCGACCGTTCCTAGTAGCAAGCTTGTTCGAAGCGATGGCCTCCCTAAATGGCCTGTCCTACAACATGAACATCCACGAATTCGTTGGGTTTATATCGATGGCCGACGTCCCATTACTACCAGTGATGATTCCTGGTAGTGATTTTAAATATCCATCACATCACAAATTCGTTGGCCCTTTCTCAATACAAATATTAATATGTCCTCTTTTACCGAAGCCGGAACACAACCGGCCTAGAAAGTCCCTACTAGTCCAAGCATCCCATGAAAAACCGGTCCTTTATGTCAATTGCGATCAACTCCAGATCCTCGACCTGCACCTGCACCTGGCTCTTGAAAGCAGATGACCGACCTACCTCCCTGACGGGTGGACAATCCACAAAGGCCCCGCAAAATTGACACTCCTGAACACACATGTCATCCAAACATGAAACAAGCAGAAGAACATCTGGAGGGGAGCCCCCCTTGATGGCTTTTGAAATCTCTTCCAACTGCCTCTATTTTTTTCCCTTCCTTTTCGCTCCGCTTTTTGGCGCCCCCACTGCGCTGCTTCCTCCGCGGCGTCGGGCTGCGCCGCGGCCGCCGCGGCGTCGAGGAGCGCCGCCGCGGCGAGCGCTCGCGACGCGCGGGGCCTGGCGACGGGAAGACGGACGGAGACGCTACTAGTAGCTCCTGGCCTTACTACTAGGAACAAGGACGCTATCAGGAGAAACGCTATGCTCGGTGGAGGCCATCGCTACGAACGGAATAAGAAACTATAGTAGTAGCTAGAAGCGAACAATACATCTTCATGGGGGGGTCTATAAACCACCCGACCTGGGCCAGGGTGGTTCTGGTATATAACTGTATTTTATAACCTCCCCGCCACTGATAAGAGTCCACTAGAAGGGAGTGTTGGACATGGACTAGAACTAGACAGGTCTAAACGATCTATTGGAAAGCACAGGAGCTCGGTAGGGCAGAAGAGATCGTTTTGGCAATTTCTGGGTGTTTGGGTGGGCTATATGGTGGGCTCATCAGCTGCCCATCCACGAGAGAGGTGACGTTCGCCGACGTTCGCTCTGCGGATGGTGTTCGTGACGAAGATGTATGTCATGAACACAGGCACGTGTTCAACCGCTCCCCCAGTCTTAGGGGTACAAAAGAAACTGGAATACTCCAAAGATTGGAGGCCATATCTGTCTTACAGGCTGATCAAGCCTGAATACAAGTATGGGAATATGGGAATTACCATCTTAGTCAACTCGAGTCAACTCTCAAGTCCATGGCCCTCTATGGTCCTCTGGTAGATGGACGGCTAGCCTTCCCTGCGCGGTCCGTGACCCCTTTCAACGCCACGGCGAGGGTCACAGCGGCCATTCGGTGCGTATGACCGATCAGGATGATCAGGATGATCTTTTTCACATCTCTTCACACCAAGGTAGGGTGCCGCTTGTCTTCAGATCTCGTTCGCCTTGCCTGACTCGTTCGCCTTGCTCTTCACCTCCTCGTCTTCTCGTCGCCATTCCTCACCTCCCGTCAAGAAATACATCCATGCAAGGCATTTGGCCTCGCACCATCACTTGACGTCGGCACTGAGGCATCTTCGAGACACCCGTAGCCAAGTTCAGCCCTCCTCCGGTCGTTGGCATCGTTGTTCCTTCGCATCGGACCGACCTTCTCCTCGACCCGTCGGCTTTGGCCGCCAGGTGCGCGCGAAACCGTGGCCCGACAGGTTCGCACCAGTTCGGACCAGGTTCTTCCGGTGAGTGAGAACCGCTCAGGAGGCGGCGTTCGCCGGACTGAGTGTGAGTGAGCGGCTTCCGGACGGAAGTGTGGGTGCCATGGCCCACATCCACCTCTGGGACTCCAATCCACCCCGACGGTGGAGTTCGCTCGAGTGGAGCCATGGGCGTTCACGTCCTCGCCGCCGTCCGTTGGCGAGCCGATTTATCCCAATTAAAAAAAAGCTGTCATTCGTGCCATTGATGCATGTATGAATATTTGCATTTTGGCCCATCTGTTTCTCCTCTAAACACCCACTTACTAGACATTGCTGTAGGGCATCTGGCCAGCATCGGACCCTCCGAACTGTGAAGGCTTTCACCCTGCAGAACGCAGGGGGTTTGGGACCCGAACCCAAAAAGCTTGACCTTTGAGGATCCAGGATCCGGGAATTCATGGCACCCGCCCGACCTGGTCCCTTTCCACGTGGCCATTGGTGTTTTGGTTCCTCCCGGGGTCGTCCACCCACCTCGTCGTCTGGCACCACTGGTGCACTGGTGGACATGCTGTGTTGTGCCTAATTTGCACAGCCCTGAAAGCTAGGGTACATCAATTCCCAGATGTTTCAGGCTGCCAGATGTTCGACAGATACCTTGGAGTGGTGGGACAACGGGTCAATGCAGGCATGCCTGTAGATTAGGCCATAGCACCGTTTTCACCAAGAACACCCAGGGTCCGAGGCTTCCTCTCGGCGGAGCTTCCAAGGTCCGAACCAATTCGAAGAACACCACCTACCACAGGTCGAGGCATTCGAGTGTCTGGCCCCAACAATCCATATTATATACAGGATGATACAGGTATATAGGTATAGTACGGTAGGACATATTTAAAAATTGACCCTCAAAACAAGGAAAATCCTCCGTAATTCCGCCACTCTCCAAGTCCGGTCTTGGTGGATGAACCCAAACGGCCCACACCGACGCACCTGGAGGAGGAGCACCTCGCGACGTGCTGTGGCTCGTCCAATCCGTCGGGGCTGTGGATGTGACGTAAGGGCACTCCTACCTCCTAACCTCCATGGATCGCACCCCGTCTTGTGACGTGACGGCTGAAGTTCGGAGACTTTCCTTTGGGAGGTTGGAGTGATGTGTGTCTTTGGAAAGCAGAGAAGGCCCAGCAAGTCCTGGTGGCTCAGCAATGGCATGAGCATTCACAAAAAAAGAAAAAAAAAAAAAACGAGCTCCACCCATTTCCAAGTACCTCAACCAAACTGGGTCAGGGGGTGGTGTGTGTGACCTAACGGTCCTTCTGTCCTTCTCATGTCGCTCCGTCGCACGGTCTCACGAGCGACGTCCTTGAAGGGTCTCACGCGGTCAGGGTCTGCCCAGACGCGGCCCTGGGCCCTCATATGGAGGGGTCGGACCCTTATACGGAGGGGTCTGGGGTCTCAATTCCCTTGGTTTTGAGGGACCAAGGGTTGTTTGGAGCGTCTGGGTGCTTGAAAACCTCCATCGCTTCGGAGGTTGACGGGACCAAAATGGTAAATCCGGTCTCGTGAAGCGTCTCGGGCGTGCACCCAAACCACGGGCGTGCACCCCACTGGAGATCCACACAGGCGTGCAAGAAAGCCATGCTTGGCTGCTGGGACGCACGTGCCACACAACATCCTCCCTGAAAATCCTCAATCTTCATTGATGCACAGGCAAGAAAGTCAAGCTCCAGATGAGGCAGACTTTTTGGATCCAAAGAAGACTGAATTCTTTGAATCAACATGTGTTTGGACCTTTGATTTCCACAGGTTGTCTTGTCATATTGAAAAACCATTGGGGGGTTGGGACAAATGGTATTCGCAGGTGGAGGCCTTGTGCCCAACACACTTTGTCTTGTCATTTGTTTGTCTGACAAGCAGTCCCACTGTAAAGGTTACAATGACCTTATAAGCACTGCTTGCCTGTCCCGCAGGATATTTGTCTTTGGGTTTTCTGCTCAAAATCTGAGCCTTTCAGCACAGCGTGGCTAGCAGTAGAGACAGAGGAGCGAGGGAAGCTCAGCTTTGAGAAGTTCTCATAGCTCCAGTCAGCAACATCGTTCTTCGCTGAAACTTGTTACAAATCCGACTGGACGATGAGGGTTGCCTTTCTCAACATGCAAGCTCGGTGGGAAGGCTTGCAAATACAACTGGTGTATTCCATGGCATCACCTATTCCCACTAGGCCAGCGGATTAAGTATCACACACGACAACAGAGGGCCCGTGGCCACGACGACTGCAGAAGGTGCCCATTTTCGGCCCAACAGCAGCACCCCACCCAGCGCGGCCCAGCAGCACGGGCTTTTGGCATGTTCAACTGCATCCAGGTGGAACGATTCAACCGTAGCGCCCATATCCTACTCCTTGAGAGCCATACATGCCATACCGGGTGGATCCTATATTTCTTGGGCCGGATGATGATGGTTCAGTTGCAGGCCTTTTTCATCTCTAGAATGGTGATGTTCCTGTTTACCGACGCCTCTACAGGTAATACTAGGACACCCTCTGGCGCCATACATGCCAATGAAATGCTTCCCCCAACGCACATCGGTGGAATCCATTCCTCCGCCGGGCTACGATCCGGCATGGTTGGAGGACCTGGGCAATCGGATTGGAGGAAGGACGGTCGACCCGTCATCCTCCAAAAGAAGGGGTCGAGACCCTTGTTTTGCGGTGTGGGCCCCTTCAGTGATTCAAATCCCTTGTTTTTAACGACACAGATATCACTTCAAGTGCCACTCTCCAACCGCTTTGCAACTGATGGTCAACTGATGGTACGTGTGGTTCCGGGTGAAAGCTAAACCTTGAAAGCTGCATCTATCCCTAGCAGAAGATGATCTCTTGCCATATGGACCAAACAGGCCATAATGGACTTCTGCACCAGTGACCTGTCAAGCATACTATAACCATAAAACTATCTGAATTATCTGTTCCAATCTGGCGGAGAAAAAGGACACCTGGCAAGTCGTTTCACTTCGAAGAATCCGCGAGGCAGAGTTTTTGAGGTCGGAGGTGCCAGCTGAGATTCTAGGATTCTCAACATGGATCTGTTTGGTTGGCCTGGAAAACCGAAAGCCTTCAATGTCATGCTTGGACTGCCCCACATACCGCATACCACTAGTTCGTTCGACCTTTTTTTGACCACAACAGCTTGACTTCTGACAGCAATCAATTGTCGAATTAGTCTTCATGCCATCAATCAACGTCATCCAATGTCCAATTGCATGCGACACATTGACACATCTCCCTCTCTTCTCCCTCCCTCCCTCCCTCCCTCCCTCCCTCCCTCGCTCCTGTAAAATTCAGCAGCTGTTTGTTTGTCGTTGGTTTGTGCACGTCTCTGTATTGTTTCCTCTGGCAACTGTCCTTAGGCTCAAGGCCTCGATCCAAGGTGCATTGTATGGCACCGTGCAATTGTACATGAACAGTACGAGAGAGTAAATGAACTATTGTAAAAGAACTTGTCTCTTGACACCGTCCCTTGGTTTGATTCATTGTGGAATCACACCATCACTACCAACATTGTTGAAAACTGCAAAGAAGCATTGTTGTGCTTAAACAGTTCAAGGCATTGTGAGCAAGTCTGTACATCTTTCTGTCATTGTTGTCTCCAGTGTTGTTGCCCACTTCATCGTTGTGGTCGTAGGGCATTGTCATGTCTGGAGCCAAGCCGCTTGTAGGATCATTGTCCTAGCCCTCCATGGTGTCAATGGTGTTGTCCGGAGTCTCCGTGCTTTGTCGCGGACGTTTTGTCCCTTTTGCATCCTCCTCAGTCTCCGACAATTCCAAATCAATTGTCCTGTCTTGCTCCACGATGTAAGCACTGTGTTCGGGATGTCCTCGTTGATGTCGCTTTGGGATTGTCACGTGGAAGGTATCGATCTTCTTGTCGGCCTTGTAGACCCCCACGGCCAATTGCACATCAGGTGGCAATTGTGACTGGCCAAATTGGCCAAGGTGCGTCAATGCCATCCTGAAGATTGTATGGTGCGGGGAGCTCTCCGTGAGAGTCAACATTGTCTTCACGTGCATTGTGTGGCCATACAGCCAGATCCAGCCACTCTCCCAATTGTACCTGTCGAACTTGTCGATGGCATTGTACCGCAGGTGCATCACACGCATCTCGTTCATCTCTTTGCTTGTCAGCTGATAGTCAAAAGGTGCATGGATTTGTAGTACCTGCACGCTGTATCCTCTCTGAAAAGACGTGACCATCTTTTGTGACTGGTGATGGATCAAATTGTGCTCCTCAAAAGGGATTGCAATCAGCACCGTCTCCTTGTTCGACATTGTGTGTCCTTCCGATTGGTGGTAAGCAAGCCATTGAATGGCTTCCTCGCTTGTTGGGACCTTAATGTACTGCTCCCAATTTCCGGGTTTCCGGATTGAGCCCGGAAGTTTGTCGACCTTGCCCTCGTTGTTCACCATTGTCCCATATTCGGTCATTGTGACCGCCGAGAACCAGTAGGTCTCATTGTCATCAAGGGCCTCTGCCCATTGTAGGTTCTTGTAGTTCTCGGGGTGCAAGATCGTGGTCTCAATATTGTCCACGTTGAAGATTGTGGACCTCTCGTCCCACAACGAGATTGTGACTCCTGTTGGCGGCCTGCTCTGGTTGTGGTAGTCTGGGATTGTCATTTCCCCTGCCATGTCTCTCGTCAGATTGTTTTTGATGATCTCGATGAAGATTGTCACAGCTTGTGAGAAAAGCGGCGGGGCGCGGTCAAAAATGGTTGACAAATTGTCGACCAAACATGCATTGTCCTTCAGTTCAAAATGCAAATCTTCAAGCACATTGTTCTTCGGATTGTGCTCCGAAACGACGAAACGAAAGTTGAGCTCATTGTGAAACTAAAGATCTTGTAGTACATATTGTCTATGACATAGTATGCACATAGTAGCTAGAATAGTGTGCCATGGCTTGACGCGCCCATGTGTGTGTTGTACACGCATTGGTGCTGCCACGGTTGTGAAACTGTTTGTACGGCCGCTGTTCAGTTGTGGTGTTGTGGGCATTGAATGCCCGCCATGTAGAGGTGTTTGTTGAGCACCTCTGCCGAGACATACTTTGTCAGTATGTCTGCTGGGTTGTCGTGTGTGCTCATCTTATGTATTGATAGTACCCCGCTTTGTACCAGTTGTTGTATGAAGAGGTACTTCAGGTCGATGTGCTTTGCTTTCTTTGACGAGCCAATTCTTGTTGCGATGCTTTTGCCGCTTGTGCTGTCAGTGTGTATGCGAATGTTCACCTTTGTTGCTGTTGCTTCCTTGATGAAGTTTGCTATATGTAGTCCTTCTTGTGCTCCCGTGCCAATTGCGTAAAGCTCTGATTCTGCTGATGATAATGCTACTACTGCTTGTGTTCTGCTTCCAAATTGTACCACGGATCCCATCATTGTCACGATGAATCCACTTGTTGATTTTCTTGTGCGTGGGCATCCTGCCCAGTCTGCATCGACATAGATGTTGAGGTCCATGGGTTCCTTTGTTTGTGGTGTGTGTGTTGTCCTCAGGATCATCTTGTAATGTTGTGTTCCCCTGAGGTATCGTAGAAGGTGCTTCACCTTGCGTAGACTTTGTTGTGTTGGTTGTTGTAGGTCTCGTGCCAGTTCTTTTGTCGCAAAGCTGATGTCTGGTCTGGTGTAGGTTAGCCATTGTAGTTTTCCTACTGCTCTCCTATAGTCTGCATGTTCTTGTGCATCTAAAGGTGCATCATCGTTTGTGGATTGTTTCAGGGTTGCCGTCCCTGGAGCTGATGCTGGATTGCTTGCTTCCATCTTTGTTTCCTTCAGCAATGTTGTGATGTATTCTGGTTTGAGACTTACCTCGAAGAGGTCTCCATTGTTGTGAATGTCTCTGCCAAGGAATTGGATTGTCTGACCAACTCCCAATGTGCCAGTTGGTCGTAGTAGTACATGCTTTTGTACTTCTTTGAAAGTCTTGTCGACTTCCTGCTGTTGTCCCAGGAAGAGTAGGTCATCCACATAGACCATCACAAATATTGTCTGTTCATTGTTCCTGTACACGTTGGGTTCACTTGTCAGTCGAGTCAGTCCCATTTGTTGCAGGACTTGTGCAAAGTGATCTTGCCAAGATTTTGGACTTGATCGTAGTCCATAGATTGCTTTGTTGAGCTTCCACACTGTGGTTGTGTTGTGACCACTTGGGTATAGTTCTGGTGGTGGCCACATGTAAAGATTGTCAGTCGCTGCTGGTGCGTGTAGGAATGCTGTTGACACATCTCCTGCTTGTATTGTCCAGTGGTTGTGCTGTGCCATTGTTAGTAGGATACGTAAGATCCCAAAGATTGGCGTGCTCGCATAGATAGATGTTGTCAAGGTCTTGGTTTGTTTCCAAGAAACCTTTTGCTACTATGCGACATCGCACTTCATCTTGTTTGGGTTTGTTGACCCACTTGGACTCGATGATCTTGTTCTTATGTTCTTCTGGGACATCATTGTAGTGCATCTCTGTGAACACTCCTTGTGTTTTCATCGATTGTGCTTCTTTCTTCATTCCTTGTTGTACTTTCAGTGGATCAAGACCTTCATTGTCGTAGACAAAGGGTTCTTGTAGCATCCTTTCCACTTCTGCTTCTTGTTCATCTTCGCAGGATGCTGTGGTGATCTTGTCACCTTTCCTTGTGGTGATTGTCACTGCTTGTATTCTCATCTTTGCTTTTGGTTGTTCTTCATCTTGTCCTCTGTTTGCTGCTGTTGAGGACTGTGCTGTCCTTGATTGTTTGGATTGCGCTTCACCTGTCGGCTCCTCGTGTTGTCGCTTGCTTGCTGGTGGTAATGGCAGTGGTGGTCTGGCCATTGTTGTTGGTGAAGTAGCCAATGGTGATGTTGCCATTGTAGTATCCATTGGCTGATGATGCATTGCTTGTGTTGGCAGTGCCAGTGGTGTCTCTTGTACTGTCTGTGTGCTTGTATCTTCCATTGTAGTGTCAGCCTGTGTGCCAATTGCTTGTCTGTTTGTAGTGTTGTCAGCTGGTAGAAGCAATTGTGTTGGAACTGCCATTGGTGTTGTTGGCAAGTTCCATGGATACACGTTGATGGTATCCAATAGTTGCTTGCCGTACTTGTCTGGCATAATCTGTCTTCGAATTGTTCTCGCTTTGATGACCTTGCCAGGGATGCCGACTATTGATTCTCCAGTCATTGTATCCCTGCCAAGCCAGATTCCTTTGAAGAATCTTGGCTCCATCTTGGGTTGTGCTTTTGTTGTTGGCATCATGTATTGTACTGTTTCTGCCATCTCGCATAGTGGTGCTTTGTGGTCCTTCTGCCATCGTCTTTGGTAACTTGTTTGTCCATCATTGTGCATGGCATACCTGTTCAGTAGCCAGGCTGCATGCCGTACAATCCACGGCATGACCGGTTGTTGTACGCTCAGTGTGAGGTTGTAACTTGTGGTCACTTGTTGTACCAATGCTCGGACTTGTCCCATCAAGGTGCGATGGAATCGTTCAATGCTTCCTTGTGATTGTCACGAGTATGCCGGTGATTGTTGGATATTGACGTTGTTTCCGAGCTTTTGTGCGACTGTCTTCAGCAGATTCTGTATGTATTCTTCTTGGTCTGATTGTAGTGTTGTGGTGGATAGTGTTGCTTGTGCTCGTCCACATTCAAACATGAATGTTTGTAGACATCGTGTCAGGTATTGTTGTTGTTGGTTCTTGTCTTGTACAAGAACTGCCATTGCCATACCTGATTCGACATCTATTGCCGTGAGTACTGGCAGTACTTGTTTGTCTCCAAATGCTTTCATGTAGGTGAAGTCCACTTGTATCACTGGTTGTTTGCTTGCTTGTTTTGGGTGATTGTCTGTTCTTCCTTTGCTCTTGACACATATTGTGCACCATGAGCGGTGTGGTAAATGTGTCAACTCATGTTCTAGTCTTTCTTGTCTTGTTGGTTGTTGTGGCGCCTTCATCCCTTTGGCGCGTTGTGCTTGTTGAGATTCATCTTCATTGTCCGTGTCGTACTCGAACTTGTACGTCGCTTCTTCCTCGAAGTTTGTTGATCCTGTCCATTGTCTGTCAAGCTGTCTTGCTCCTGATTCCTGCCAATTGTCATGGATTGTGTATCCTCTACCTTGTTCCGTCCTGTTCACGAATGTTGTCCGTATTGGTTTGAGTCGTCCAATGTCTGGTCCATCATCTGTCTGTTGTGGTACGTACATTGTTGTCCGTGCTTGTACGTGAACTCGTTTCCAATAATGTCCTTCTCTGATCCAATAGTCTGTTGTTGGTGTCATTGTTGATGGATCAGGTACTGCCGTGGTCATTGGTGCTGGCTTCTTCGTTGTGTGTCTGTATAGTGGCTCTCTGCTTGCCTGTGGTGTTGTCCCGTCTCTGTCCGGGACTCGCAGTGTTGTGGATTGATGTCGTGCCTGTATTGCTTGTGATGCCTTCTCTGTCTTCTCTGTTGTCTTCGTTGTTGTAGGTGCTGGTTGTGCTGGCGGCTTGTTCACTCTGAACCATGTTTCTCCTGTCCATGTATCTCCTTGTATCACTCTTCGTTGTTCGTGTTTGTTCAAGTCATGGTATTGTTCAGCAATGTCTTCATTGTTCCCGTTGGTTCGCCGAATGATTGTTCGTCTGTAGTTGCTCAATGTCTCCAGTGGTACTGGGCAATTGTCGCGAGGAACAAAGAGAGCTTTCCTCTTGTTCCGGTGACACCGTACAAGGTATCCTTCATTGTTGTAGTTCCAGTAGTTGCTATTGCCTCCAAGGACTTGTTGTGGTCCGTGTCTTGTCAGTGTTGTTGGGGCAATCATTGCAATCATGCCCTTTTGTGTTTGTCTCAGCTGTAGTTGTTGATGTTGTCCCAGGTTCATGACTGTTCTGGCAAGTAGTAGAGATTGTGCTGTTGCACTAAGGGAACATTGAATCCCTTGTCATGGCGCATTGTTGGAGTGTCATTGAACCTGATGTCAAAGCCTTGTTCTGCCAGTCTTGTCACTGACAGGATTGGGTCATGGATGTCACACACATAGAATGGTATGACAATCGGTTGTCCTCTTGACTGCATGTAAACCCATCTGACGCCATAGCATTGTATTGTCTTGTTTGTCACTGTCCTGAGGTTTGGGCTTTGTGCTTGGTCAATCTTGTACACTGGATAGTTGTCTGCAAACCACAGTGGACAGACACGTGTGGCTGCTCCACTGTCGATCATGATGTGCATAGTGTCTGTTGTGCCGCTGCTTGTGGTGCCTGCCTTGTAGTCATTGCCATCGTTGATCATGGCGATGACATGGATTGGTGTCAAGTCATTGTCGCCATTGGGTGGAATTGGTGTTAGTGCCAATGGCTGTTGTCCTGGTTGTGGTCTCATGTAGTCCTGACAGTACCATCCATTGTCATAGTAGTCATCGTACCATTGTGCTGTCGCATCCTCAATGTCGTTGCTTTCTCCTTGTCCAATGTTGTGTATTGCCACTCGGCAAACTTTGGCAAAATGTCCTGTTCTTCCACATCTGTAACATGTATCTGTTGCTTGTTTTCCTTTGTTCTTTCCTTTTCCTTTGTTGCATCCTTTGCTGAATCCTTTGCTTCCTTTGTTTCCTCTTCCGAATGGATTGCCAAAGCCGATCGGACTGTTGTTGTAGTTGTTGAATCCTTTTCCTCCATACTTTCCTTTTCCTTTGTGGCTGTTGTTGTAACTGTTGTATCCGTAGCCGTTGTATCCTCCGTAGCCTTTGCCTTTGTTCTTTCCTTTTCCTTTGCCTTTTCCTTTGTGGCTGTTGTATTTACCTTTTCCTTTATGGATTGCATCAATGTCCATGGGTGCTTGTCCTCCACCAAAGCTTGTTGCTACACTGGATGATTGTGATCGTACTTGTTGCAGTTTGCTGAATGCTGTTGTTGATCTGTAGTACTCGATGATTGTTTGTTTGACTCGTGCATAGTTTGGGCTTTGTCCTGAAAGCAGTTGTAGGTGTTGTTGTAGTGGTCCACTTGTCTCGTTGAGCAATACAGCAATCTTCACTGAATCTGGGAGTGTTTGTCCGTTGTCTCGCTTGAATCGTTGTAGCTCAAAATCCCATGTGGAAAATGATTCTTCGAAGTTGTTCTTGTCGAATGTTGGCTTCAACAATCTTGTCAAGTGTCCTATGGATCTTGTCCCCAATGGGATGGAGAAGCGGATGCACAGTTGTCGGTACATCTCGAAGCCAATTGTGTGTTGGTATTGTCTGCATACTGTAGCTGCTGCTCCAGTTGTTGTGTTGATGAGGATGTACCTCAAATCAGTGCTGAGGCGAACATGTCGTTCACCATCCTCGATTGTTGTTGCCGCTGCTCGTAGTTGTACCTCTGTTAGTTCTGCTGTGCCTCGTTCTGCTGCTTGTAGTAGTTCTGTGCAATCATTGTCTTGCAATCCCATGTATGCTGTGAATTTGTACTTCCATTCCTCGAACGTGCCATAGTCTCCATTGAAGAAGGGTGGTTTGTGTTTGTATCTGTTCATGTTTACTATGTTGGCCGTTGTCTCATCTTCTGGAACTGGAGGAAGTCCATCTCCAGCTTGAGCTGCTGCTGGTTGTGCTGCCATTGTTGCAGCTGTGCAAGCTACCTGTTGTAGGGTCAAGGCTTGCTCTCCGTTGTGTGTGTTTGTTGGCTTGTGCCTGTTGTTGTATTGGAGCTCACCTGGATTGTTGTTACCAGGATCCTTGCTCCGCTACCATGTAAAATTCAGCAGCTGTTTGTTTGTCGTTTGTTTGTGCACGTCTCTGTATTGTTTCCTCTGGCAACTGTCCTTAGGCTCAAGGCCTCGATCCAAGGTGCATTGTATGGCACCGTGCAATTGTACATGAACAGTACGAGAGAGTAAATGAACTATTGTAAAAGAACTTGTCTCTTGACAGCTCCCTCGCTCCCTCGCTCCCTCCCCCCTCCCTCCCTCGCGCTCTCTCTCTCTCTCTCTCTCTCTCCCTCTCATGATCTTCTGACTTTTGTTTCTTTTTGTCCAACCTTCCAAGGACCACAAACATCTCGACGACGAAAGCTCGCCACAAGACACCCCACATGTGGCTACCATTGTTCTTGATGCTCGCATCGAATCCAAATCCACAGGTCTTCCGCACCACTCGAATTCGATCCGCGGCTCGGCGTCCCAGCGATGCACAATGGGCTCCGGCTCGCGCGGCGGCAAGTCCGCTAAGCCTGGGCCTAGGCGTCGACCCCGGACCGCGGACGTTTCGCCGTTCAAGCTTGGCAAACATGGCCCTGGATTAAGGAACCGAGAACACACTAAAACATACTAAAAACAGATTCATTAGAAGGGGATATGATATATACCCATAGATACCCATAGGGGAAAATGGACAAAGATCACCTTGAGCAAAACCAGGAAATGCATGCCAACACCAGCCCCCCCCTTTCCGAGTGCCCTGCCAGAAGGACGCCCACCGCCGTGTCCCAGACCACCGCCATGGCCGCCACCCGAGAAGAAGTCGTCGCCGCCCTTGCCTCGCCCATGGCGACCTGGCTACCCCAGGCGCTAGACTCCTGTGCTGGTTTAGCGTAGTTGCTCGCGTAGTTGCTGGTTTTGCCGAGGCATCCGCGCGGTAAAAACGGCTAAAATCAAAAAATATATTTGTTTTGACTCCATGGGACTGCCATATATGCCTACATTGACCCCCCTGCCTGGCACCACCCCAATTGATCGGCATATATAGCAGTCCCATGGAGTGTCTGGGTATAGATGCCCTTTGTTCCGTTCGTTGCAATGGCCTCCAACCTACTTGTGATGGCCTCCACCTAATACCTTCCTTGCTCCTAGTAGTAGTGGCCTCCACCTAGAAGCTTCTAGTTCCTAAGGACTAATGGCCTCCCCTTAAGAGCAATGGCCTCCCCTGGCGGGTTCGAACGTCCAAGGGGAGACCCTTGGAGCCATTCCGGGACCGGGAAAGGGCTGGGTAAGAGCTAATGACAGCTGAATCAAATGAGCCACGGTCAAGACGCACAATATGGATCATGGACATCCCATAGTAGGAATCCTGACCATTGGCGACTAACCATGAGTATCGAGCATGGTATGAGTCAAACGATGATTACTACTATTCAGGGTGGCTCCAAACAGTTGTCATTGGCCCCTCACAATTTGAACCCCTCCATATGAGGGTCCATGAGTGTCTGAGCACGAATCCAATCAAGCTTCACCCTCTATAGCTACCGGATGGTCGGCTTTCTGTCGTTTGGATTGGCGCTGGGAGGCGTCGTGCCCGTCCGTGGTGGATGCCACAATCTTGAGTACCCCCCCACATCTGCTCGAACTGGTTGGGATCCTGGTCCTCGATGTCCATGATGGAGACGGGAAAGCAAGCCTGCTAGCTGAAGCAAGATCGGGCACTGATCGCCTCTGGCCGGAACTGGGAGGTCTACCGTTTTTTTAATCGGCCAAACACTCCCTGCCGCGATGAACCCAACACATGGCAGGTGGACGCATGGGTGGCGGCGCTGGCCCTGCCCTCCTCGGCGGAAGTGACAAAATACAAAAACATACCACAGATTGGATGGCCTCCACCCTACTGAGCCCACCTAGAAGATTGGGAACCATAAAACCTTTTAAACCCACAGTTTGTTGAGACTCCACATTGGTTAAAGTAGACCCCGCTAGATTATACCCATCTTAGGCATGTCAATCAAATGATAAGGCCCCTGCACGTCCTGGCGGTGACACTTGGCCAAGCGCTGTGCCAATGGGTTTGAAGTGGGTCGTGATGTTTGTTGCGAGCATGGGGGGGAGGACACGGTGAATGGAAGAACGGGTGGTAAATAACATCAACCATGGAAACTGAGCCCTCAGATGGGTAGTGGACGAAACGCAAACAGAACCAAATGTCAAAGCAGGGTTGGATTTTACTAAAACATTTTAAGAAACAATGTTGCCCAGTACGTTTGGCTCCCTACACTTGCAATACAGAATTGCGCGCAGATTTCCGAAGGAAAGGACAAAAAAAAGTAACCAATTTGTCCCTCCGAAGATGCAAATCTGGAACCCCCCACTGTCATCTGCACCCATTGGCTCGATATGTCCACACAACCCCGGTGGCGAGGCCGATGCATTTGCACTGGGGTATAGCAACCTCCGCTTTCCTGAAATCGCTCGATCGATCCTATGTGGCCACCTCACAGTGGACTGCGGGCTTACGGACCGCTGCAGACCCGAGGGGCTTTCACGCACCTTCAAAGCTACGCAGGTCACGTAGCAGTGGCAGACCTTTCTCGCCCGACCCGTCTCTCGTTTCGGCGGCTCCTCAGCATCTCTTCGACTTGAGGTGTCACCTCCTGGTTGGTCCGTCGCATCACCTGCCAGGCGTTCAGAGCGTCGGAGGTCAGTTGAGATGTTGAGGAGTGATTGCTAAGATGTCCTATAATAGGTGACCCAGCCGAAGTTGTGATACATTGAGATCCTACTGGCCTTCGTGGCCTCGCGCAGCCCACTTTCGGTGCTGAACAACCAGCAACGTTCAGCACGACCTGCGGCTCTCCTCTGCCAACGTTTGGTCGCCGCACTCCTTGGGGGTGTCACGTCTGCTCGGCGTTGCGGAGTCCTTGCGTCTTTGGAGTCGTCAGATCCTGGTAGCCGAATGTCGTGCAATGCAAAAAGGCAAGCAACCAACCCAAGAATAGCTTAGGATGCATATGATGCATCAACCGACATGAGGTTCGGTTTATTTGTAGACATGTCTTGGACCTAAAGCCATCTCTCTGAAAGAAGCTCCAGATCAAGACCCAAGGATACAAAAGAGACTCTTGAAGCCATAGCCTACAGTTTCTGGTGAGGTCAATGTGCTTGGGTTGCAACCTTCTATCGAGTAGCAACTGGAGGGGTCCACAGTTGTTGGTGATGTTTTTCATGCAGATCTAGGCAAAGTTCGGTTCCGCTTCAGGAATAGGACACCATGGACCATGGATCATCAAAACTGGATTGAGCAATTTGGAACACGCGTTGTCATGTTATGTCATGTTCATTCACGAAAAAGGATGTTCCAAAGTGGTGCGCGAAAAGGATGTTCCGTCAGGCTGTCGGACCGCCCATGAAAAACACCTCTTGGGGCAACGTCGGATGTTGCTTGTGACGGACCTGCGCCGCTCTTGAGACATCCTAGTAGCGTCCTTGCTAGTAGTAATAAGGGCATCGCTACTAGTAACTAAGGGCATTACTACTAGTAGCAAAGAGCTACTAGTGGGGTCCTTGTTCCAAGTAGTAATACCCTTGTTCCTAGTAGCGTCCTGGCTCCTAGTAGTAATGCCAGGAGCTACGTTCGTGGCGTCCGAACGCACCGTTCGAGTCGCGTTTTTCCCCCAAATGCTCCGTTCTTTCGTCGCGGAGCGTCCAGATGATGCCCGTGCAGTCGTCCAGTTCAAGCTGTTTCCAACGACAAAATGGGCTTTTCAGGTACCCCACATCACTTCGACATAGCTTTCGTCATGGCATCTGCCATGGGACCGGTCGAGTCTCCCGACGTCGCCATGAACGTGCGAAGCGTCGTGCTTCTCTGGCGAACGAAGAAGATCTACCCAGTTCGGCTTCGTCGGACCCTCAGTGAGCTAGGGGGTTTTGACCCAAAGGCTTATAGTTCGCAGTGCCCAACGTTCAACAGTGTCCAGCTCTCGCGCGTCCAACGCTCCAACAAAAAGAGTCCCTTTGGAAGAGTTCTGCACCGTTCGAACGGAGGATCTTCGACCCTGCATGACCTTAGGACTCTCGACGGTTTATCTCTGTAGACCCCAACAAGTGCCAGTGCAGCACCACTGAAAAGGGGTTGTTGCAGGGATCCAGTCGTACCTTCTCAGAAGGTGATTGGAGACACTGTTCAAAGGAAGTTTAGTGTGCAAAACTTCCGTGTTGCGGACATTCAACAGCTGTTCAACCACCACTCCTCACACCACTCATCAGATTTCGTGGCAGGTGCAGCAATTTGTGAACCTCCATGTGCAGATTTCGTGGCAGGTGCAATACACAATGCGTTTTCGAGAGATAGCGGACGCACGAAATGCTGTATTTTTCAATAGAACCGGTGGCTTCGAACCTGGCAAGTCTAGCTCTGCGGAACGACGGTTGCGAGACGGTCTCGGGTCATGGTCGGTCGTCCGTCCATTGTGGTTAGGTTTTCACTTGTCTCTTGAAGTGCAGATTTCGTGGCAGGCGCAGCACTTTGTGAACCTGCATGTGCAGATTTCGTGGCAGGTGCAGCACTTTGTGAACTTCGAGGTGCAGATGTCGCGGCACGCACAGCACTTTGTGAACCCTCATGTGCAGATTTCGTGGCAG
>CAXAMN010028140.1:185326-196213 GCA_963970005.1 Durusdinium trenchii | reverse complement strand
GTGAGTGAGTGAGTGAGTGAGTGAGTGAGTGAGTGAGTGAGTGAGTGTGGGTGTGAGTGAGTGTGAGTGTGAGTGTGAGTGTGAGTGTGAGTGAGGGTGAGAGTGAGGGTGAGAGTGAGCGTGAGTGTGAGTGAGAGTGAGTGTGAGTGCGAGTGAGTGTGGGTGAGGGTGGGCGAGAGTGAGGGTGAGAGGGAGAGTGAGTGTAAGTGTGAGTGAGAGTGGGGGAATGAGTGAGTGTGAGTGCGAGCGTGAGCGTGAGCGTGAGCGTGAGAGAGAGAGAGAGAGTGAGGGTGAGAGTGAGAGTGAGAGTGAGAGAGTGAGCATCTGAGAGCACAAAGTGCTGCGCCTGCCACGAAATCTGCGCTTCAAGGTTCACCTCATCTCTCAAGTGGTTCGCAGCTGTCTCACTTGTTCACCCATCTGTGCTGGCACCATTAAGGTCTTTTGGTGTCCAAACTGCAGGCTTTCCCTTGCGCTCCAATGCTCACTTCGTACTTCTTGATCACCATCCGGAGCAGCGTTTCCAGGAGCTGTGCCATGATCTCGAGAGTCGTCACATCTCCTCCGTACAGCCTCAAGTGTCAATTCGCTGGATACACCAAGATCTCGTCCAATAGGGCACTCTCATCGGCGCCGTTCCAGCCGTGAGACCTTCCTTGCAGTTCACCTCCCCCTGTGCCCCTCCAGGAGGGGTCACTACTGTGTTCCAGGCGCGCCCTCTGCCAAGGACGTGAACATGTCTCCAGAAAAAACCACCAATCAGAATCCACCTCCATCTGATCATGCAGGACAAAGAGACAGCTTCTTACCCAACCCCGAGCGCAAAAAAAACCCAACACGAAACCTGTGAAATCCTCCGAGTGCCCCTGCCAGGCCCTTGGCTGCGGTATTGGAGCGGTCGGCCACGCCCGCCTGAAGCAGCCCCACACCACCGCGCGATCCGCGCGACGTTTTCGCGTTGGGATGAGCGGGGTGAACGTCACGGTGGATCTGACACGACCCGTCTGGGGACTGCCAGTCTGGACTGCGGGACTCGGCCGGACGTGGTGGTTGAACAGAGGTCAATGGGGCAGTCCGGACTGGCAGTCTCATGGAGTGTCTGGGATGGGTGTTCCATGTGCTTGTTTTCATGAACGCTTTGAACAAAGAACGCGTTTTCAAGCGTGCATTTGGGGGATGAAGCGGTCATATCCAGTGCTCCAATGGTAGGTAGAGAGGGTACCCGCTACACCATCTACTAGCTTTGCATCATATAATGTAGACTGTTGATATGACCAAAACCCCCCACATGGAGATGAAAGGAACGTTCTTGTAAATTCTTTTAAAAGTCAACAGTCCACGTTAACCAAAAATGTCTTTGCTTTGCAATTAGGCCGTGGGCCGAGTGTTGGATTCAACATGATTCAAACCATCTGTTACTTCAAGGAGGTTTAAGGTGTCATTCGTTTCCTAAAGATTTGGCATCGCGGCGTAAAACCCGGAGCCCTAAACCCTCCTGGGTTCACCTCCTCAGTAGCTGATTCTGTTCAGTAGTTCAGTGGTCAACCAAGATCCCCCCCCAGTTTTGACCCGCGGCCATTTCGGTGCAGGCATATGTCTTCGAGGATAAGTTGAAATGCACTGTATGTTGAGACACTACGTGGTCTCCCCCCACTGCCGGTCCTTGCGAAGCAGATCGATGAGGATCATATTCCTCAGTCGAGAGGAGGCGTCGACGGTGTCGAGACATGGTTGGGAGGTCAAAACATGTCAAAAAGCCGAAGCTCCGTTTGATGCCAGGTTGACATGTTGTTAGCCTGCCTAAATGGCCCAATTAGTTTGAGGAGCCCCGTAAGAGCCATATTAGGCCAACCTCCGTTGAAAGGTCAAAAACCAGGTCCAAACATGCCTCATATGCCTGTGCGTCCGTCCGGAGCCACCCGTGGACGGCCTTTTGTTGGGTCGGGTTCGCCCCATCTCCGCCGCATCGTTCCAGGCCCGTTCCCCAAGTCCACGGCCCGGTGCGTCCGGCGAACACGGCGCTGTTGGGAGAGAGGGGAGGTCATGACCTCTGTCCGGAAAAACGCAGATGGTTCTCAACAGACTTTGCCGCGGAAGAAACGATGGATACGACGGCTTCTTGTGGCTTCAGGGCCCCAAGAAGGGTGTCCTGTCCTTCATGTCGTTGGAGGTCTCCAAGTGGAGCAACACCAGCCCAAAGAATTCAGGTGTCCTGCCCCCTGCCCAGGCAGTCAGTGACGCAATTCTATTTGTGGACCTCATGACAAGACGTGGGAATTAATATACCGGGGTGCGTTGATTCTTTGGCGGAAATTCCACACCGCGAATATTTGGGCGTTCCACACCGAGGCTGATTCTTCCACACGAAGGTCTGGGGCGGTCATCAGTCCGGCCTCCGACCTAATAGTGATGGCCTCCAACCTAAGACAGACTGAAACAGACTGCGCCAGGCATCTTGTTCGTCGCTGTGCAGCAAAGGACTTGCTGTGTGATGTCCTGCACGTGAGAGGTTCTCACGCAATGTTTTGGCTCCAAGGGCAATCATTGGGAAGTCTAGTGCTATGATCACAAGGGGATTCACTCTTGTATCGTCCAATCCATGCTTTAAAACCCATCAAAATGGCTATGGAATATGTTTGCAGCTCAAATCCTTTGGTGTTTCTCCCGTGGTGCTTTTCCTTTCAATAAAGGAACAGACCACACCCTGCAGCCCATCGTGCTTGGTACAGCCTATGATGCCTATGACATCCTATGACAACCCATCCCAAATGAAACTGCAACATGTGGCATCATCGCGCTGAAGATGACCTCAAAATCACATACAATGTACCAGGGCCTTCCAAGAGGTGTCTATATAAATAGCCTCTTAGTGGTTATATAAGGGGTGTCCAGAAACCACCTGTTGGAAGGTGCTGGTATACATCCTCTTCGAACCACCCTTCTTCTTTCTGTTTGACCTTCCTTATCGGCTTCCCACCGTCATTGGTGCAGGCATCTTAAAATCCCTTCACAGGCGTCCAGATTGAAGGCCATTTCCGAAGCAAAGGCGAAATCCTTTTGGATCCATTTCCATTGCCACCACCGATTGGCTTCACGTCCTTTCCAACCTTGAGCATCAAGACGCCCGCTGCTGCATCAACTGGGTAGAGATCTCGCTCTTTCATCCGTATTGGAGATGTCACTCATTTGCCAGGCGCCTCACTCTTACTCTCCTGAATAGAGTCTCGATCCTAGGTTTGGACATCTCTCCAGATGATGAGACTCTGCGTCTCATCCGTCAGAGCTCCTTCAGGATCTGCCATCCACTCGCTCGCCTGCGAGGAATCGGCCTTCTGACCGTCTGGACCTGTCGGTCTCGGAGATCAAACCTGTCTTCCCTGCTTCCGTCTGGGTCTGAAGACGCATCGAGGAGATCTGTCTGGTGATCATAACATATCATAACGATGCATAGGTCCTGTGAGGGGGAAACACCTCGGTGTAGTAAATGCCCTTCTCTTCCAAAACGGACCGGTTGGGTTGGGTGTGGTTTTTACTCCAAGATCGGGGAACATGACGATGGTCTCGAAGTGTTCGCCCATGGCTGGCCGCGTGGCAGGGAAGTACATCCCGGGCTGTGGGGAGGCATTCAAAAGCGCAGATCAGTGCAGATCGTGCCACACTCATCGTTGTGTTATGTAGCTTGTGAAAGAACTTGGTCATTGACCTATTTTCTGGTGATTCTACGTCTATAGCTCTTGATCTATCTACTCCATATCGCCCTTTGGAAGCAACCTCGGCCTTATAAAGTGAATGTTTAAACATCCAAAACGAAGGGCTTTGTCCTGCAACAGGCACGCGATGCAAACCTTTGAGCTCTGGTCTGGCAAACAATGGGCGGCTGTCAGACGGTCCACCTTGTTCCGCGAAGACGTGACTTCCCCAATGGGCAGAAGGAGAATCCACCAACGACTGGCAAACAATGGGCAAATCCGCAAGAAGTCGACTCACAAAGACATCAACGTGCTTTGTTGCAGGGGGATTTTAGGTGATTGCTTCGGCCCGAAGTGAACTCTGCACGTAGGCCCGAACTCGTGAGCTTCTGATGTCCGAAGGCGTCCTTGTTTGAGCCCTCATTTGGGATCACCCACTTCGGTCTTCAAACATGTCTTCCTCCATCATTAGACGCGTCATTGGCTTCACCCAAACCAACAGCGCCACGCTCGCCCAACCGCGGCCCACGGACCCGCGGCCCATCCGTTCGCTCGCATCGGCCCGCGCGTGCGCTCGCTCAGCTGGCTCGGCTCCTGATTTCCTTTCAGTTCATCCCGATTGCCAATGGTCACCGTATAGGGCCTCGGCTGCTTGGACGGCGCCGTTCATCGGCGACGCGGACCGAGAAACCCTGATATCGTGGGCTGGCAAGCGTGTGGTGGATTGAGCAGGTCTCCCGGTCGGCCGTGTTGGGCAGGAGTCTGCGGTGGATTTCTGTGGGGACAAACACTTGAGAAGCAATTAGGTTGGAGGCCATTGCTTGTAGGTTGGAGGCCATGGCTATTCTGTTGAGACCTTTGATGTATAGGCTCTGGGCTCGGTTTTTCAATGAGAGGTCCTGTGGACTGAACATTCTGAATTGTTACTCACACTGAACAGCCGATTGATGCATGTTGAGCAAAGACTCACAATGAAGATGTACACAACAACAAACATTGTACCTGGACCTTCAAAGGGGTGTCCTGTCTGGAGATCCCGGATGGTAGTGGGCTGGGGCGAAACCAGCCAGGTGGCCCCGACATGAAGGTGCTAGTACATCTGCTGTTTGCATGAAACAAATACTCAGAGTTCATGGAATCTCGGCTGAACCCCTAAGAGCTAGTCTGTCTGAAGATCTTAACCCAAACATGCACCATGAACCCTCCACCTCTGACAACCAACCGAAGTGCTTCCCGCGCCCACTTGCTATTAGGAAGGAGCTCTATGACAAGCACACTCCACCCCACCGGCCATCCCTGGGTCCCTTTTCGTTGGGGTCTGCCCCTGCCCCCCCCCCACCAGCGAGCCCCCGCGGGCGGAACGGGTGCTTCCCCCCCCCGAGCTCCGCTCCAGGTGGCCCGTTGAGGAACTCGCTCGCCAGCTTCCGGACGCCCATGGGCCAGGTCGCCGTGAAGAAGAGCGTCTGCCGCTGCCTGGTGCCGCTGCGTCCGCGACGGGTCGCCAAGTGAAAGCGGTGAGTTTGGGGAGTTCGGGGTCCGAGACGCAACGGTGGAAGGAATTCACGGTGGAAGAGTATAGTACCCTAGGCTTCCAGTCGTACATAGTCGTACCTTCTGAGAAAGTGGGACTGGGGTGGGTGCCAGGAGGGTCCAGTCATACCTTCTGAGGAGGTACTTGGAGGTGTATGGGGTAAGGCTAGTAAGGCCTTTAGTGGTGTCTAAAAGAATATGGTCTTGCTCTGTGTCACCGGGCTGGAGTGGGAGTGAAAGCGAAGTGTTTGAAGTTCTTGCAACATTGCCCAAGTAGAAAGTCCTTCGAAGATGTGGAGGAGTGGAGAAAACAAAGCAAGATCAACAACAAGTTCGACATGTCTTCTATATGGTTCTCAACCAAGTGGTCCGGCAGGTTTCACATGAGTCCAGTGGTTCCTACACCCCCTGGTGCCATACCGAGCCCGCTCTCCAGACCCAGTGATGGGGGGCGCCGGTCGACCTTCCCGACCCCTAGGTCGATCTCGGAAACAAGGGTCGACCTCGGTCGCGAAGTGCGAGAAGTGAAAGGTTCTTCAGAACCCTAAGGATCCGTGCCCTGAAAAACTCCGGGTTTTGAGATGTTTTGAGGGTACATGAGGGGCCCCAAACCCTTGTGAACTAGAGGGTTTGACTCCTTTCAAAGGAGGGTGCAAGGATAGGGCGATGTCCCAGCACCTTCATGTCGGGGTCACCTGGGCGAAACCTTCGCCCCAGCCCACTACCATCCGGGATCTCCCTAGTAGGGACACCCCCCCGACATGAAGGTCACAATTCAAGGATTGACCCCCAGGATTCGGTTTGGACAGGTCAACCCAGTCGTAAATGATGATAGACTAAAACCAAACAGCTCCAACAGTCTTACGCTCCGTGGACCGCGGTTCATCGGACCTGGCCCTCGGACCTCGGACCTCGGTTCCTGCATCGGACCTCCAGGCTTCTCTCCGTTCCATCATGAACACCTGCCTAAGAATCAAGGACCCTCAGTTCAGTGAAGCTTGGCTTCGGGTCCCAACCCGCTGCGATGCAGCGTGAAAGCCCTCCAGTTGGGAGACCTCCAAACCTGATGCGGCACAGACCTTGCTGATGCTCTCGCTCTTCGGCCTGGGGATCTGCATGAGGATCTTCCGGATCTGCGGTTCGAAGCCCATGTCCAGCATCCGATCCGCCTGGCGCAGACCGCAGACCGCAGACCGCTCCGTTGGACCCGCGAACGCCGCGGCGAAGAGGTGAAGCCGAGGTGTTTGGGGCGTGTTCGGTGTCCAAAGTGCGGACCAGCCGGTGGGTCAGGTCCAGGTGGGCAGCTTTTCACAAAATGAAAGAGCCGGCGTCCTTGGTTGAAGCTAATTAAGTTGTGTAGAGGCAATCATATGTTCGGATTATATCAGATAGGTGAAGAAATCATGTTCTGGGTGCGTGCAAGTTCCAGTAGAACTTTCAGAGGTTTGTGAAAACGACGGGCGAGGCGGCAAGTGTTTTTAGATGGTCAGAGTAGCGACACAGAGTAGAGAGCACCAGCTATGCAACAAGTGGATCAGATATGGATGTCAATCAAGAAATGCTAAGATGGCATGTCGGGTCGGTCGGGTCGTCGTGTGTTACTTTCTGATGTCATTTCTCTAACATGCAAGTTCTTTTCAAGGGGTCGAGCAAACCCACCATTCTAATGGCATTCCAGGTGGATGGTGTGAAAGGTATTGCACGGTAAAAACATTGCAAAAGAAACGGACCAACTCCACTTCTGACCAATTCCGTTGTTTAAAGCAGCACAAACCGGTCCAACCCCCCCAAAAAAAAGACCCGGCATGATTGATGGTTGGAGATGGTAGGGGGCGATCTGCGAGTACTGGGGGGCTACTACAAAAGCGGTGCAGGATGTTCTGTCCACTAACAATTATCAATATGAGGCCAAAGTTTAAACAAAATGAAGAGCAATTGCCAGTCTCATCACACTGACAAGGATAGAACTAGGATGAACTATAGGGCTTTATGCTGTGCTGTCTTCTACCCCAACACGTGTAGTTTATATACCTGGACCCTCCAAAGTACCTTAGAAAATGGGACATGACCCCATACAAATACGTACTTTGAGACTCCAGGTATATATCTCCTGAGTGATTCGTGTGCATTGGAAAAAAAAACACGTCGGACAAGGTCAGCGCTCCTCATCCAAGGTCAGCTTCACCACACGCCCCAACCGCAGCTGGCCACCCTCACAGAAGTCCTCCCCGAGAGAAATCGCGAGGAAAAGAGGCCGGTGTATAGGCACGTGGACCGTCGTTGGAAGCCCAGCGCGACGCAAGAACGGGGTCGACGCTTGGGTGTCTATTCCAAAAAGGGAGACCTTCCAACAAAGACCACCTTGGAAGGAAAATATGTCTCCAACAAATTGGTGGGGTGTCGACACCCCAGAAAAACATTAAAAACACGCGAAGGATTTGGGAGGTCCGATGGAGGTCGGACGCTGCAGTTTTACTTGACCCCCAAATCACCACATCTGAACAAGCCTGAAGAAGGACACCTCAGAGAGATTGGGGTGCGTGCGTGGCGCCATAACGGAGATATCCACACACGCGACCACGGTGACGAGCATCCTTTCTTCCTTCTCCCTGAAATAATCATGGTGAGGTGGATGGCATAGGCCTCTTTCCAGACCACTTGATCAAAACAGGCGAGTCCACTTCCATGTGAATGACCTTGGAGAGTAGTAGCCCTTTCACACCTTTCACTGGATCTTGAGGTAAAATACCTTGGTCAAATGAGGTTGGCCGATCAGGCCGCGTGGCGGACCAGCAGGACCAGAAATAGTCAGAAGGACAACTGAATAGTCAGAGCCGAAAACGGATTGCCACACCAAAAGGACACCAAGGCTGTGGTTGAGTCCATGATTTGAAGACCCAGCAAGAACGATCGTGTCTGACACTTGTAGTTGAGTTCGGGTTATGGCAGGTAACCCGCACACATCCAGTTCTGGCTTCCAGTGCTGAACCCAAAACGCATCTACTTGGCTTCCAATGCTTCCAGTGTCGGGTCGTGTCTGTGCTTCCTTCCCCCCCCAAAACAGAACCGAAGGACTGTCCGGACTCGTGCAGTCCTCATTGGACCGGTCCTCATCCTTCGGAACACCGACGCCCGGACGGGCTCTCCGCACCATCGGACCCACATACGTCGGCCCCCCTCACTGGGCCGCATCCGCCCAGCAGGTGCCTGAATGCGCCCTGGAGTGCCCACCACACCATGCACCCCCATGCGGATCTGATCTGCCTGTTTCACAGGCGTGTGTCGTGGCGTGTGTCGTGGCGTCACCGGCATGTGGCGGTGGGGCATGCGACATGGCGCAAACCAAAGAAGGGGGCACGTCTTTGGCGGGTGTGGTATGAGGGGAAGTCGGAGCATTGCGATGACCAGGTCCTTTACCCTCTCTATCCTGAGCCGAATTCGTGAGTGGGTCAGTGCACTCACTGACTCCTTGAAGGCCATATCATGGGATATCTAGTTGATTGGGCAACATAGGTATACGCATGCACCGCGCATTTCTCGTGAACCTCGCTTGCCTTCTCGAGCGAGCTAGTTCAAAGGGATTTTCCGCACCCGGACGGCTCAAGTGGCGAGGTGTTGTTGGCGCTAGTCTCAGCGCTTGCGCCGTTTTCTGGGATGGAACCTGAATCACCTCCCATTAGCTTGCTGCAGGTGGGCAAAAGCTTTCAAGCCTTGCTTCTGAGCCTGTGATCAGGAATCAAGATTGTGGAAGTTTCCATCTCAAACGGAAAAATCACAGAGCCTGAAAAGAAGAACTCACAGCCTACCGAAACTTGTTTACGACTTGACATTCGAAAACCAAATCACATCAGATCACTACCTAGTACAATGAAAGTATGTAAAACAAGTGTCCTTGTTGGGAAAACCGTGTTCTGCAACATGTTGGTAGGAGATTCCATAAACACATCAGATCACTATAGGGAACTGCTTGGAGTTTCTGACTCAACCAAGTTTGGGGTGTTCTCAGTCAACCGCCTTCAGCCCAACCTCAGTCCGCACCGACCTCACCGACCTCACCTGTGGTGGCTTCGGAGCACCGCCGTAGCAGCACACGGTGCGGATGCCCGCCGCCCGGCCGAACCTGGGAGGAGTCGACGGACTGAGACTGGGAGGGTCGAGTCCTCCATGTTGCTGGGAGGTTCAGCTCATGTAGACTGTTGAGTTCAAAGATTAAACCACTCCTGGTGCCTGGAGATATCATTCTGGAGGCGTTCGCCCATGACGGCCCTTGCTCGGTTTGACTCAAGGGCGCTCCGTCGCCGCACAGCGCATCACTCTGCCACCAGACTCACAGACTTGTCACTCCTACATGGTCCCATCATCTCTCCTGCGCGGTTTCGCAGGTTCTTCATCCCTTCACCAACCCTTCAGCCCTTCACCCAACCCCCGCCCGGTTTTCATTCCGCCGCGCATGCCTTTTTCCTCCCAAGGCACTTGTCGGACTCCTCCTGGATCTGAATCGCCAGCTCTCGCGTGGGCGCGATGACCAGCAGCGACGGGTCGCCGGCGGCGACGCCTTTGGTCAAGATGTCGGTAAAGGCCGGGAGCCTCGGTGCTCGGTCGGTGCGAGGTGCTCGGTGAATGGTGGCTGGTCTTCTTGGAGTTTGAAACGGCTGGTTGAGGTGGGTTTGGGGGGGGGTCCGGTCCTTTGGATTCGTTTGGAATGGTTTGGAGCTGTTGGATGGGTTGAAAGTTGTGGTTGGGTTGAGGTCCAAACCTTGCCAGGATGCGGATGCGACAGTCGGCAGTTTGAGTTCGAGACCCTGTGAGGAAGGATCATTTAATCACATCACCAACCGAAAATGAGTATATTACCACTCTCCTGGCACCCACCCCAGTCCCACTCTCTCAAGTACTTGGAGGCCAAGGGAATATATCCTAAACATATTTAAACATACTTTTAACTTTAAACTGCCTACCATGAAGCTGGACAGCACAGTTCCTGCCACAACGGTGCCAGTGATGTTTTGACCCCCCCCAAGATCGATCCTCCTCGCCTCCCGCGGAGAGGGCTCTTGCCGCCGGATCGGACGAATTCACCACTCCGACCGGAGCTTTCGGACGAGTCGACGTGCGACGTGCGACGTGCGCCACCCGGACGTCGGACGGGGCGGGGCACGGAAGCAGCAGATCCGGAAGTGGATTTTTACGTGGAACGTGGCATGGGGGTGGGCATGGGGTGGCCCCGAGCTCGTTCAGATGACCCAGGATATCCGAATACAGTACCTAAATTAGGTGCTTCTCACTCCACGAGGATTGATGATATTCAGGGAGTGGAGAGCCATCTTTTCAAAGCACCGAAAACGGCTTCCTAGACGTCCAAGCATTGATTTAAGAGCCTGAATCCCAACCACGGAATTTGACGCTACAACACCAGGTCAACATAGGTCAATGGTCAATCCATGTGTTTAATGGTTTTGGAAGCCGGCTGAGCCACCCGGTGCCCTTCAACCCTTTCAAGGCACAAAAAGGCCAAGGTTTTGCCGCTTCCGGTGGCCGCCACCCCGATGACATCCAAGTTTTGCATGGCCAGGGGCCTGAAGGTGCTGCTTGCCAACCTAGTAGATGGCCTCCGACCTAACAGCAATGGCCTCCACCCTAAGAGCGATGGCGTCCAACCTAATTGCGA
>CAXAMN010028140.1:155521-185316 GCA_963970005.1 Durusdinium trenchii | reverse complement strand
CGTCCAACCTAATAGCGATGGCCTCCGACCTACTTGCGATGGCCTCCAACCTAATAGCGGTTTGCTCGCGGTGAAAGGCAATTCACGGCATGACTCAATCTGAGTCTGACTGCCGGAGGATGTTGGAAAATCAAGGTGAACCGAACGAACTCTACCTGTTCTTTGAGTGGGTGGTCCCCCCAACCCCCAATGAAAAGGTGACGTTTCGACGATCCACGGAAAAAAACATGGGAGAAGGTACCTTGCGAATTCTCTGAACCTGCAGGGAGTTCATCAGGTTGCCAGGCTCCAGATGTCCCACATTCTTCTTAAAACGTCTTTATTCACAAGAGTTCCAAGAGTTCCAACTTCCAACGACATCTCTGCCAACGCCGGGCGCGCCAAGCGGGGCGGCGCGTCCCTGCGCCAACTCCATATCGAAAATCCCAGAATAGACCGAGTTCGGCGAGTTCCAAGAGGTTGTGCTCCTACACCTTTGCTACTATAGTAGCGTCTTGTTACTAGTAAGGCCAGGAGCCACTAGTAGGGTCCTTGCTCCTAGTAGAAATGCCCTTTGCTACTAGTAGCGACAAACACATGTTCAACCACAGATTTGACGACAGCCAAACTGCACAGATTCTGGGGCGTTCTTTTTCGCGAACGCAGAATGCAATGCTTCAGTTCTTTTCGAACCCAGGAGAGGCCTCCCTCCTTACCTTCCTCCATCTTCCTCCGTACCCGTGCAACTTGGCCCAGTGGCCAGCAGTACTGCTGAATTTGCGAAGGTGCAGGAAAGCCAGCAGCCGTGATCTGGTTCCTTAACGGGGCCGAACTCCAAAAAAGGGCCAAGACCCCGTCGGAAGAACTGGGATTGTTCTAATTTAAAGATTTGTCCGCTGCCAGCTGATTAGATGGTTAAAAACAAAGAAGTCATTGAGATTAAAAATATCCTTCAAGCGTGTGTACATTTAATATGGTTTGGGTGTAGTGGAACCGTACTGGATGGATGAATCCAACTCACGATGTCGTTGCTTCAGTGACTTCGCCCTTCTGTTGAAACCCCAACCACCGGGCTTCGGGTGATGCTGAATCAGCGAGAAACGCTGCCACAATGCCATCTCATCAATTTCATCCAGCAGAAACGCTGCTGGATGAGGTGCTCGAATCGTTCAGAACACGAAGCTCTCTCCAACCTCCAACCTCCGTCTCCAAGTCGACGACTGCGGCGACGACGACTGGGCGACTTGGTGGTCCCTGGTTTCAGGGGGTCTGGACACGAAGAACGCCCATGTTGAAAGACAGATCACTTTGGGAAGGATTGATGTCCACCAATTCGAAGCTTGGATGCTGATTCTGCCCAATCTTAATTATGCCCCTTCAGGATCTGTCTCTTCTTCCTGCACACGGCCCCAAAACACACACCAAAGCCGCCCCATGCCGCCCCAAAACACACACCCCACGATTTCCCCCGCCGCGCGCTTCCGCGCGAGGAAACAGTGAAAAACCACAATTGAAATGCTTGTTGAGCACTCAGGGCTTGGGAAAGGATCTCAAGACCCATTGGCTTGCAGATTCAGGTGCCACTTGTATCAGATCTATTGATCCCAGCGGCTTGATCGCCGCCGGGAAGGGGCAAGCGTCAAAGCTGTCGTAGCCGGAGAAGCCTCGGTTCTGAGTCGCTGTCCGTCGCGACGGACAGGGCGACGGTTTGACGGGGGTTCTTCGGCGACGGGTTTGGCGGCGAGACCGGTTGGTTGGGGAAGAGAACCCAGACACGACTGATTGGACTGGAATTGATCTACTAATTTTATCTACATTGGGGTGGTTTCAGGGGTCAATGTAGGTATATTCCGTGTATGGAGTATGGTGTTTGGGGAAGTGATACGAAGTCAAAGAAAGGATCGAGCATGATCGAGGCACTTTGGAGGGTAAAAGCGGAGAAACGATGGCTGGGATTGGTGAACTGTTTGCGTTGGGCTCATGAAAGACTCCTTGGCTCCCACAAAATTTGAGATGGGACGCAGAGACAAAATGAAAAAAAACTGCTCAATCACCAAAAGTTCCGTTCTCGAGAGCATCTGCCTCTTTTGACGATCTTGTCAAGTGATATCTTCCAAATGAGTCACCATTTGCCCATAGGTATTTTTTTGAGGTTCCCGGGCCGGGATGTTTGACCATGGGGTATGCTTCGGAGGTATGCTTTGGGGTATGCTTCGCACAGTGTGAAGATAAAAGTAATAGCGTTTTCAGAGGGTATTCGGGGTATGCTTCGCCACAGTCGAACATCCCAGCCCTATATAAACTGGACACCTTAAAGAAAGACGAACCCGTCCATGACCATCCATCGTTCCCTGATCATTGCATGGTTCCCCCTAGTCTGACATGAGTCACGTGAAAACGCACGCATCTTCCCCCAGCCCCGTGTCGCCGTCGACCTCCGCTCCGAGCCGCTGGGGAGGATTTGTCCCATGGGATCTTGCACCTTCACCTCCTGATCCTCGGCGCAAGGACAGGGGGGGATCGCACCGGATCGCACCGGATCGCGTGCGTTTGGACAAACGGAGGTCGATGGAGTTATAGGGCACTTCAATGTCTTTTAGAAGTTGGAGCATATTTGGGTGGGTGCTCCCAAACTAGAGGTCTACATCTCTCGAGTCGACCTGGTCACGTCGACGTGTTCGTGAGCCAGGACCTTTTTACGGGACTCGACCGTTGGTCTTTGGGTGCCTTTTTTCTGCATCATAGACCTGAACGGTGCAACTTCAATGAAAAGAACATGGAAGAACCATCGAACGGCGCGTCTCGCGGCGCGGCGCGCGTCTCGCTGGGCCCCCAAATCACTCTCGTTTTGCCTCATCGTTCGAGGTGACGGACCTATAGAGCCTCCGGGATCGGTCCCAAGGATTCAGGTCGTTTCTCAGCCATCATCGGTGTGGTTCGGGACCTGGAAGTCTGGCTGTGAACCAAAACGATGCATTTGGGAAGAAGACGAGTTTTGAGGGAAGAAGACATCACCATCATCCACATTGAGCTGTGTTGAGACTCCCTCCCCCCCATCTCGCCTCCCCCCAGCCCTCCAGTTCTCTCGGCCACGTCTCGGCGCAGGTCTTTCCCGTGGCGCCGGTCGAGAAGTTGGTCGCCAGCTCTTCCATGGAGGGAAAGTGGCTCCCGTTCACCTGGGCCGCCCCCCCGCCCCGCTGCCGGCGTCTGGACCGGCGCTGCAGTCAAGAGACCCTGCTTCTGGTTGGCTTCTTCACCGAGCATGCACAGATTTTTGTAGAGAGGGATGTCCACCTTCCATGCTTTGGTTGCTTTTGAACCATTTGACCGTTCTCAGTTTCGTGGTGGATGGTGACTTCCAGCTTGGAGTAGTACATGAGTCCAAACGGACGTTCTGGGGGTCTCGGTGTTCTCCATGGTGTCATGCGTCGCCGAGTGGTCCGCAAGTGGTCGGGGGTGAGACAGAGGCAAAACAGGTGGTCTTTTCAGATGTTTTGAAAGGACTCTTAGTTCCATCATCCTGTTCTTTACAGGGTATATCTACCATGGTAACAGTGCTGGGTTGTGGATGATGATGGTTCATTAGGTTGCAGGACTGTCTGAAAAAATTGTAAATTTGACTTGACGCTGTATATAGCTGCTAATTGACGAGCGCGACCCCCTAGTTCTAGCTCTTTGCTCAGCCACACCCGATTTCAACTCCACTTCACCTTGGCCTCCGCACCCCAACCTGCGTCATCGCCGCGCTCAGCGCGGCGCCCGCCGTCTGCGCCAGCGCCGGCACGTGCGCCACGTGCGGCGCCGTGTGCGGCGCCGTGATGGACGGCGCGACCGGCGGCAGCGAGGCCACGCCCAGCAGCCCGGAGAGCGTCGTCGCCACCGGCGCCGGCGCGGAGGCCTCGTCGAAAGGAAGGGGGAAGGTGCATCTCCACCTGTGCATCAAGGAACAATTCGGAGGTGCGCTCCAAGACTTCATTGAAAGTGCTTGTCGAGGGAATAGATGCATGGTTGTGTTGAGCGCCACTCCTGCACACTCTGCTCAGTGACCTTGCCCCCATTGCGAGTGCCCATTGAAATTCTAACACCTTAAAGGGTCGTCATCCTCCACAGTTTGTCACAGACCAAAGCTCTCCACTATCAGATGCCTTGCAATATTGCGCACCCCACGCTCGGGAGGATTTCACGGATAAGTACCTGTACACAGGGCTGTTCATCAATTTGGCATTGTCCAGCCAGCAACGACGTCCAGCATTTTGTCCCTTGAAGATGACGTCTAAAACAAGTCGAGGTCAGGTGTTGCTACAGTTGCGGCGGTTGTCGTGGCAGCTTCTTCTTCTTCTTCTTCTGTGCGCGCACGGTGTTCGAGAACTCAGCGCCTAGCTAGACAAATTCTTAATTAATGACGGGTGAAAGTCTGGACCTTCTTTCTGTACATTGCCGACCTCCGTAATGTGCATGGCTTTCAGCCAATCTGCATTTTCCGGAGGTGGTCCAGACTTCATGTTTGCCCCTTTCAACCAACTTTCAAACAACCGGGCAAGAAAGTTGCACAAATCCGGCGGGTATTCCTTCAAGGAGCTGGTAGCCCAATCCTTCCCGCAAAGACCGATAGTTGTTGAAGTGGGGCAAACAGTGGTCCTACTCCTCTTCTCAAGCGTTGCTGTCGTCTCGTGCGACAAGCCTGCGATGAAAAAGGTAGTAGGCTTAGGGCTTTTAGCTCCAAAGTTTCCTTGGAAAAGGGTGAGACTGTGAAAAAGGCCCGTCTTCCTCAGCCAGTCGACAATCACCGTCTCCCAGATGCTTGGAGCTTGTTGGTGCTTGGTGTGGAGGTCGTGCGGATTGCACGGGTGTTCAAGAATTGCGAGTCCTCCAACAAGCGCCAATTCTAGTATTGAATGCAGGGCGAAACACATAAGCTGGTTTCCTACCGCTAGCTGCTGCCCTTCTCTCAGGCTGACATGTACGAAACCCCATGGCTCTTGCTTGGACCGTAACGGACGCGGGGGATGTTTGCATCCCTCTACCGGCTGGAACCTTGCAAGTGTCCAAGTCTCGCACGGTGGCCCGGCATAAATAGCTGCTATCATCCCCAGTCTGATTAGCTTCAAGATGGCTGTTTGCTGCCCTACATCTGTTAAATTGCCATGGTCGGCAGACACCATGACATCTAGTGAGATCACGAACAGCACAGCATCATTGGGGATAGTGAGGTGCTCCAGTGCCTGCTGGAGGTCGTTGGTACGCCTCCGGCCACTGAAAAAGTGAAGGACATACATCTCCGGAAAGGTACTCGGCACTTGAGGACTTGCCCGCATGACTTGAATTTTGGCTCTGTCATCTTCCCGTTCCAGAGATTCCGACAAAGTATTGTCTATGTTGTCCTTCAGTCGCGTACATGAGACTTCGTGGATGGTTTGTTCAATGGCTTCACGGATTGTGCTCTGTTCTACTTCAACGAAGTCGAGCGCCCAGATCCGGAGTACATTCAGGATGTCATCGATTGGCATGACCCGATAAGCAACCGTCGTCAGCGTGTCTGCGAGCGCTGCAACGAATCTTGATTCATCCTCAGGAGGTGCGAAGTCTCGGAGCGCTTCCTGTAGATCACTTCGGAAGAGTGCTTCATCACGCTGAATCGGGGCTGGAGGTACCTGTTCGGTACTTCGAACTCGAGTCCATGGAAACTGTGGATGTTTAGTGGCTGCTCCTGCCTGATCTTGGAGGTGTTCATGATTCTTCCAAAAATATGTGCAACACGCACGGCTGTATCGAAGGTGGTTCTTGAGAGACGCTGACGTTGGATATTGTTTGGCGCAGCACCAACAAGTTGTCCCCGTGACGGCCTCTCCTTCCATGGTTTTGTAAGCGTGTACAACATGAAGAAACCAGGCATTTTTCCGGTCGAATCCTTTCTTACATAGCAGGCAAAAATGTTTCCATTCATGAGCCCGCGTGCCTTGAGTGCATAGTGAGCACCGGGTTAAGGCGTTCAACACTTGTTGATGTGATCTAGTCACTTGTTGCTCTCTTAGGCGGTAAAGTCTCCATCGTTCTGCAGCTCGACGAACTGTCGACTTCCACCGCTTCGGTGAGAGGGCACAGAGCAATTGGCAGGCTTGGCTTGGTGTCGTATTACAAAAGCCCCTCTCCCTCTGAAGGGCAGTGTATACCCATTCAATTGCATTCCTGTACATCTCAGCAGTCGGCTGGTCAAGGTGCGCTGCTGTCCATACTGGGTCCGGCGCATGTAGGAGCATGGTGACGTAATGCCTTGCCCTAGCTGCTTGGAGGAGGTCAACTGGACACGGGCAATCGAGAGTTCGGCATAGCGTCTCATTGGAAATTTTGCCGTCCTGTCTGGGTGCCCGGAGGCGTTGTAGATTCCAGTACGAAGTCTGGAAGTGTTTCATATCTGCCTTTGACATGGCTGGCCAGGCTCCAATTCCCCAGATATAAACCGTCATCACTAGAGCTTGGAACAGCTGTGCTTTGACCTTATCGGCAACATGTCTTTGTCGAAATATTGCTTTCGCAGACCTCCAATAAGCTTGTCTAGCTTTAGCAAAGCGCATGGAAATCTCGGCCGCTAATGTGCCTTTGAATGTTAAAATTCCTCCCAAATGCTTGTACTGTGGCACTAGTGGCAATTTGAGTCCCTCCTTTTCTGTGAGAACAGGAAGTTCAGATTGTGCGTTCTGAAACATTCGCCTTCTTGTCTGCACAGAGCCGGGCCCTCGTAGTAACACTAAAGCCGCCGTTTTGGTCGGGCCACAGGAGATTTCCATTCCAATGGCATGGAGTTCGTCGACCAGTACTTGCATCACACGGGGAAGAGTACTCCATATCATTTGTGGCTTGTCCACAGTAATCATGAGAGCAATATCATCAGCCCATGTAACTTGAAGGAGGGGCATTGTCGCTCCACCTGTAGGCTTGTTGGGGCAGATAGTTCGGTCATATTTGGCCACTAAGGTCACTAGTGAGCTTTTCTCTAGTATTCTTTGAACTTTCTGCAGAACCTGCGATAGAAGTACATTGAATACAACATCTGCCCAACTATCCCCTGGACGGGTACCTTGCTCTGTTCCTACAACTGCTTCTCCGTCAACAGAAAACCAAGTAGCTTGCAGGCTTTCTTGGAGGACTTGCTGTCTAGGTACTGATTCTGTGAGGGCAGCGTATGCTGTTCTACCTTGCAAAGCTTCAGATAGCGCTGGCATGACTTCCGGACCAAGTCCTAAACGTTTGACAATTTGGGCAATGTCTTGGTCAGATGTATCAGCCCCTGTTGCTATTTCTCTCAAAGCTTTGTAGAAGGCAGAAGCAATGTCAACGAATAGCACAGCTGCACTTTTGTTATTGCTTTTGCACCATCGTAAGAAAGACCTTGTGAGTTGCGCCCCAAACTGTGCTTGCTGGTGGGGTTTCCCTCCGAGCTGCATGGAATGGCCGGCTACTAGATATGGCTCATTGATCCACTTACGCAAGCTTGCTCGGGTGATCTTCCCCATGACATTCATGAGCAAAATTCCTCGATGGCTTGAACACTCTGCTGTTGACCCTTTCCCTTTATAGAGCGCGAAAAGGTGTCCACCCTTCCAAGTGAGGGGCTCCTCTATTCTCAGAGCCAATTTCAAGGCTAACGGGTAAAGGATTTTGGACGCTTTCCCTGGGATGGCCTTAAAGAGCTCTACCGGAAGACCGTCAGGTCCGGTCGCTTTGCCTGCTGTAGCAGCTCTGATTGCGCTTTCTACGACAAACAAGGACGGGATGTCTTCTGGATCATAGCTCGTTGGCTTACACCTGTCCATCTGTCGCTGCAAGTGTTCATGCACAAACTGACCGACCTGGATGGTCTTTCCAGCCTCAATGGAAGCGAAATGACTTGTCCATCGTTGGTTTTGCGCTGCTCTGCTCATGATGGGTTGTCCCTCTGTATCTAGCAGTTTGGGTAGCGGTCGCAAGACTGTTGTCTGCTTCTTAGTGGGTCGAAGAACAGGTCTGAGCTTGCGATACACCTCAGCAGGTGGGCATTCGCTCACTTCCTGTGCTACCTTGGAAAGGAAATGGTTCCTATCCTGCCGAAGGCATACTTTGAGCTTACTTGCAAGCTTCGATGTTTGTGCAGCTAGTTGAGCATACTTCTGATTGAAAGCTATTGTCCAAGTATTCGAGCCACAGTATGCGAATTTCTTGGCCCAAGTGGAAAACGCTAGGTACAGGACCTGGTATCTCTCTATCAGTCGAAATTGCCTCAGAGCACGCTTATTGGCAACCAGTAGAGAGTATACTTCTCGAGTATCATTTTGTGTGAATTCTGGCGTTTTACGTCTTGGTGCTGGGAAATGCTTACCTAGTTCTTGTTGAAAATATTGCGTGAGCTGGACTGCATGATCACTTGCGTTCGTGGACCAAGCAGGCTGAGGACATCGGTCCAGTATATCAAAGATCTTGGCCTTGTTAGACGGATCCATCATAGCCATGGCATCTAGTCGGATTTTCTTTTGCTGTGTTTGGTACCCCTGTTCCCAATATACATCCACTACCGTGGCTATATGATCCCACCCTGGGTGTCCGGTGGAAAGCTCCAGGTCGGTCCATGCTTCTATCCATGCTTTGCTCCAAAGGACGTCGAGCAAGACGTAGTCTAAGCGATGTTCTTTCCCGGAGCCAGCGTGAACCCACGTAAACCAAGGGCCCCATTGTGCTTCCGAAAAAGTGGCCGGTGCAAAAAGTCTATGCTTTTCTACGAATCCTTGGAAGTATGGTGTATTGGCATTAGGGCGAGTTTCCACTAAATCTCCCAGACTGGCTGTTGGCGGTCCTGCCCAAACCGCGTTTGCATCTATCAGGATGAGAGGGATTGCATCCTGCTGGTGCTTGTCGATTTGCTCTCCTAGTTTTCCCCACCATTGCGCTCGCACACTTTCAGGGTGGCCGGAATGTGGAGCATGTGCTACTATGATTAGCAAATGACCGAAAACACCTGTGTACTTCACAATAAGGCACTGCGGGTCGGCAAACGCTACAGCAAAATCCCGTGCATCGAACGGCTGCTGTTGGTCGACCGGGACTCTTAGCGAGATCCACAATTCGACCCCGAGGGTACCCTGTTCTGTGGCCCCACTGCAAAGTCTGAGGTGGCTACTGGAACGAATGGTCCCCTGGGGGGACCTGCATTCCTGCAGTCCGAGTAAGTGGATTGCTTTAGCATTAGCTTGTTCTCTCAGTAGGCGTGCACGGCCAGTTTCCCTGTTTAGTGGAGGTGGGGCTGGATCCATCAGGGATAAAACATTGTAGCTGGCGCATCGCAAGTTACAGGTCACAGGCTGTGCCTGGTGCTCCGCATGTCCAAATTGAATGCCTTGCTGAATCCCTGTCACTTGTGTAGCTTGATTGGCTGTTGGAGACCACCTTAACTCATTGGCAGTACGGTCGAACTTCGGCAACTGCTGCTGATAAGCGTGGCTGCAGAAGACCCACCATAATTGGTGCAAATTAGGCAGCCTATGAACGAGTTCGGAGAGCTTTCCTCTGTCGGGTGCTATGGGCATCTGGGATCTCGCTGCCTTAGCAGCTGTATCAACTACTTCATTTAGAAGGATGCCCTTATGCGCTCGGACATGCGCATGGTAGATATGTCGATCTCCCTGCTGCTGTTCCAGCGCAAATGCTAATGCTCGGAGGAGGTGACCCAAGGGAGTAGATGTTTGAAAATCCCCTAGAGCCTGTTTCCCTGGCACAATTGCGTCCCACCTAAAATAGACTTGCCCTTGCCAGCCAAAAGTTCGGGCGAATCTAAGTATCCACCAATGCGACCAAATGAGTGCGGCTTGCTCGGCAACTTGGGCTGACAAGCTCGGGATTCCCACACCAAAGGTGGTGCTGCTTCCGTGCACAACGGAGCCTGACAGCACCCCAAGCAATCCCCAAGTAGAATTTCGGTGAAAGATTATGGCTGCTGCCCAACCTGCATGACTGCCATCAAAGGACCCATCAGTGTACAACTCAATTGCATCTGAATATACAAGGTCTTCGTCCCATGTATATACAGGGATTCGGGCAAGAGCAGCTTTAACTTCCTCCGTCAGTGGGAGCTGCTTAATATCGATCATGGATTTATCACTGTCTCCAAAATCGAGGCATGCGGAAATATCCTGAGATGTCATGAGCGGCACTCGATATTGAGCTGCGTCCCTAACTGGCATTCTCGTCGACCGAGCTGGTGTAGGGATGGGTCGACGACTCGGTCCTATTCCTAAATGGTCGGCGATACTAATTTTCTTCCCTTGCCTGGGAACCTCATCAATGACGAAAGTATGGTCTTCCTTGAACACGCATGTGGACATCGTGTTCAGTCTTTCGACAAACCAAAAGGTAGTATTTCCCGGCGGGCGAAGACCTGCAGTGCAGGGTTTGGTCCATTGTTTAGTCCTACGGACAGCCGCCAATTGTAGAAGACTGACAGTTGTGTCGTCCGATTCTCTCCTACGTATCCTAACTGGCCTAGCATGACCTTGGACGTCGTGGCAAAATGGATCCCTTTTCCGCACTTGGAGGGTAACAATGTCTCCATGTGTGATTTCTATTCGCTGCACAAATCTCAGTGATCGATCATTATGTCTGGCGTCGCATTCACTTGTCGCAAGTTGACACTGCTCTGCCTGACCACACAATGTGACAACATCCCTCTCATCGATGGCGCTATGCCATTCCTGCGCCCAGTAATGGCTGGTCTGCTCACCGGAGTCCCGGCAGAGGACGAGAATGACTGGGCGTGCAAACATCATCGGAGGCTCCTTAAGAATGGCAACAGCAACAAAAGACTCGAATTCCTCCATCGTTCTCCAGACATCATGTGCACTGTAATGTCCGATCGGAGCAAGAGCGAACTCATTCCAGTGTTTCCGAATCTTGTGCTTCACTATCTCCCAGGTATGCCAAGCTTGGACTGGCAGCCGGACACTCCATCGAGCTGAAAACCCCTTTGGCGCTGGCCGAAACACCAATATGGTGCCCCTCTGCCGGAAGGGCTGCTCTTGCGACTGCCACCGTCGTGTATCCCATTGGTTGGCTTCCTGGATGGATGTGAGCCGGAAGCTTCCGGGTTGTTCATTGGCATCCTTGACTAGCACTGTTACTAATGCTCCATTCACGAGAGTGAGTTCTGCCTCGGGCCAAACCAATTCACCCTCATGTCTGACTTCACAAAAGAAAACTGTACAGTCACGAACGTTGGCAGACCTAACAAGCTGTGAAGGAGTAGTCCCACTGTGCATCATGTGCGCTGTGGACCGCGAAAGAATGCTGCTCCATTGTAAGCGCACAACCTCCACTATGACAACTATCATGTCCGGTGAGTTTCCCCACCTATGCGGGCGAATGGCTAATGTGGTCATGTCAGACGACCGTCCCACTTGATATTGACTCGTGGCTTCAAATATGCGAAAGCGAACATAATTGAGATCTGGCCACTGTGTCCATAGTAGTCCAGAGAGGTCAAAGGGGTCTGGCGCTTCCCCATATGCTCGTGCTTCCAACGGGATATCCACGAGCGGTTCTGCCGGCCGCAGAATTAAGATGTAACTGCCAAGACCCCATTGGGCTCGAGCCATTTCTCTCCTGACTACCATGGTGATCCAGTCCCCATCACTTTCTGGAAACCAGGTCAGGTCTTCAATCTGCACTTCAAACCAAGAGTGGACTACGTTTCCTTCCTGGTTTCCGGTTGCTGGTAAGATCGAGGTTAATATCAAACAGCTGCTTTGAACTAATGCATGTTCATCGTGGATTCCATTGTCTTCCATCAATTGCTCTAATGTGTATTCAGGAGCGTCTTCTGTAATTGCTCGATCAAGACTCCCCCCCGCTGATTACACCCGGGTCCAGTGTCGACCAAGTATTGTGGGAGACAAAGCTTTGTTCGTTGGTGGGTTCTCCCGTAGAGTTGGTCGGAAAGTTTAGCTCATGTTGGGAGAGGACTCTGACTCGAAAGACATCTCCAGCATAGATCGGCATGTCATCCCCTCCAAACACCCTAGCATTATTCAGAAATGTTTCAATTGGAGTAAGTATGACAGCTCGTTGTCGTAGCCACCAAACGATACCTGCTATCCGTTCGATTGGCGCTGCTTGATACACGAAGACTTGTGATTCTAACTCTGTTATCATTTGAACGATCATTGGTCTTCGATTCCTGCCCATTGCATCAACGATCACTATTGAAGGAATGTTCTGATGCAACTCCACTGTGGCTGGAAAAGCTCTCGTGTGCTCCATGTCAAAGGGGAAGGCAAAATGCTGCAGGTATTGGACGAAATGGTGGATTGGACTGCTCGCCGTCAAGAAACGGTCAGGACAAGAAATACCATGATTAGTTGACTCCTCTTGTCTGCATACAATCAAGTGGATGAACAACTCACCGGCCATGGTCCTCCTACCGACTGCCTGACAGTAGTCCGTAACATGGTGCCGAACGTGCTGCCATGATTGTAACCAGTCATATTCTCTGTTAGGTTGCGGTCCGACCTGCAACGGAACACTACTTAAACTGGACACTGCCTCTGTGCCTGCAGCCTCCATCGTGCTTGGAAACGAATCTGAACTGGCGGAGCCTGTCCAGGCTTCAGGAGCTCCTGGACGTTGCATGAAAGCCGTTTCGTCTTGCTTGTCCTCCTGTATGGAGGCTAAAATTCTCTCTTGTGATGACGCCCCCATACCGCTCCAATCCAGTTCTAACTGTAACATCACATTAGTATCCTCCTCATCAGAAGAATCTGTTGGTTGATGCATCAAGACTGCCCTGGCATTTTTGAAAGCTCGATGGTGACTAGGCGTACCCGGCGTGTGCAGTCGGTTTGCTATTTGCATCGCTGCTTGCATGGCTTTTTGAGGCAAGTCGTTGTCTTCACAACTCCTTCTAGCCTTATTGGTAAGTACCAGTGTGAGTCGAGAGGCTGTGGGCACTCTTATTACGTCCAGATCTTGGAAATACATTCCGCACTTCCCATGCCTATAAGACGCCCCACAATGGTGCCTATCGTCGCACCAGGTATCTAACCCCAGCAAAACGAACACCGTATATACTGTACACGGCGGATGGCATAAAACTGCCCTTTGGACTGGAGGCGAATCGAATGCATACTCCAAAACCAAGATCAATATTAATGGCATATCAAACTGGAAGGGAGTGATGACTTGCATCGTGGCAGGCTGCGAACTGGTGAGGGACAGCTCCGTTGGTTGAGGTATCACAGTAAACGCTAGGCCCTCTGCAATCCCACTGCCTTTCAGAAGGTGTGAGATTTGTTCATGCCAGGGAGCTCTTGGTCCTATCCCCCATGCAAATGGACTGCCTTCCTGTTGACGGAAATCTCGGAATAGCCATCCCTCTATGCGGAAACTAGGCGAAGTCAGCCCCTGTCCTGAGAAGTGATGACGCAGATAATCAACTCCCGGGAACTGCCAACAATTCTGCATCTCCCGAGGACGCATCCGCAAAGGTTCCATCCATGCTAAATTTTCTTCCACACAGCGCTGTAGGCGCTCAGGTGAAGTGAGGCCATCACCGTCGTCCATACGGAGCCGTTCGTCGTTCTGCATAAAATTTGCATCGTCCCCTTCCTCTGAGGTCTCATCATAGGTTGCTAACACAAGGGTTGCAGTGTTGTCCCTTGGCATCTCCTTGATCGCATGCGCAGAATTGGATGAGGCCGAAGCAAGGGGTGACGCTTCTCGTAGAGCCATACTCACGCTTGATCGGAAGAACCTCCTCTCCTCAAAGAGCAGATTCTCTTCTCCTTCTTCTTCGAGGGCTATTAGGTCGTCATCATCACTTGGCTCCTCTTCACTCAACTCAAAATCCCCTTCACACTGGGGTATCGACTCATCGAAGCGGATTTCAATGTCAATCCGTTTGCCTATTGCCAACGGAAATTGTACAGCTGGTGGCCAAACTTGATGATCTGAAGAGACGATACATCGAACAAGTTCACACATTCCAGTCATGGCCGTGTCAATCAGAATCTGCTCTCTGCTGCATAGTACACTAGTTTTGACTGCACTAATGGTGAAGCGATCGATGTCGTCCTTCAAATAATTGACAACCAGAAGAACCGCTACCTCGTCGTCGTCCTCCAACTGCCCCACGAGATAGAGGTCATCTCGCTCGTTCTGTTGGCGAGTAGTAGGTTGTGGATGTGCAGTCCCTATTATGTAGTCACTGCTCGGCGGCACGGACTCCCATAATCGCAGCCTTATCTCAGCTCGGGCTTGCAACATGCCGACCTGACTACTCCAGACCTCCTGCCATCCCACGTCAATTTTGCGGTAAGGGTCAGTGCGGCCGAACCAGAGTAGGAGGACCCGTATGCCTCGGTCATTCAATGGTGCCACTGCTTGAACCTCCATTTGGAACTGCTGTGCCCTATGCCAGGTAGTCTTCTCAAACATTTCCTCTTCGAACAATTGCCAGTGCCTGTCCAAGTCGGTTACCCCCTCCCGCTGTAAGTGTGTGGAGAGAGGCCAGTTAGTCTCGGGACATCTGACAAATCGAAAAGTACTAAGGTCTAACTGAGTGAAGTCCACCTCGTCGTCTTCTGTTCTGGTTGATTCTTCCGATTCTTCCAGTGGGGAGTCACAAGTTGTGGTACTCCCTTGCTCTGAGGCTGGTTCCTCAAAAATCTTAAAGTAGAGTCCTGGCTGCAAAGGAAGGTCAACCCAAAAACGGTAGACAACATCGTATACTAGTGCAGTACATTGGCTAGTCTCCCGACAGGCATGTTGTGGTAGTGCCCTATCGAAAACGAAGTCCACACTATAGGGCGCATTATGAGCTGGCAATAACATAGTGACTAATGCCAGTTCAACACCGTTGTCAATCTTTACCAGGATAGGCCATTGCTCAGTCATCGGGGTGGGGTAAAAGATGATGGTCGGCTGTCTGGACGATTGGGCCATTGGTGCCGGTTCTACTCGCTGAAAGTTCCACTTTCTATGTCCAACTCGATCTGTCCAAACAGCTGTCCGGAGCTCTGTGCTCGATCTCAAGTTCGGCCATGCCACTCGCCTGTGCTGGCTTTGTGTGAGTTCCGACCGTTCCGAATCATGGATCCACAGATGCATGAAACCAACCTCCACAGCCTCATGAAAGTACGCTATATCCTCCCGGCTAAACTCCATATTACGAGTCAGCTGCATGAACCCCGTTTCATCTATACAGAGCTGCGCAACCCGCTCGAAATCTCGCCTGACTGGTTGAATCCAAAGTGCTAGGCTGGTCCCGTGCTCAACATCTACCGTTTCATGGAAACTCCATTCTTTCCTGTTGTCCGGTATAGCAGATCTGATTACACAACTAGTAGTTGGCAATTCGCAGATGAGCCGGGCTCCTGCTAAATCCGCGATATGCCGCACTGTAGTGCTAGAGTCCACATATAGTGCAAGCCTCCTAGGCAATGGCATTCCTATCACATCGACAAGGTAGGCCTTTCTTCCCTGACTCAGGTCAGCTTCAGGAACAACAAGAAGATCTATGGGCGCTGCTCTCAACGACAACGGCTGAAGATCGGGATGGACAAGTGTCACAGCCAACGGTTGTGGTGCAAACGTGACCGCCCACAAATGCTGTATAGCTTCAGTATATGATTTGCGCTTAAACATAGGACATCTCTGTGCAATATGCACGACTTTGACAAGCGGCATACTCAACATCCATACATAGACTGTGAAGGCTTCATGCGGACTAACCCCTTTTCTGCTATGTATATACGCTCGCAGAACATCACTCGTGGAGCTCGAATGCACCATCAACAATCCATGATGTGAAGATGCGCTTGGAACATCGTCGACTTGTGTATCTTCTGTGACAGCCATTTCGACTTCCGAGAAAAGATTCATGAAGGAGGTATAATCAAGGTCGGCCTCGCTACCTTCTACTGAAGACCTCCAGCTGCAGACTCTCTGCTGCATCCTGACTGCTTTCTCCCGAGCACTCACCCCAACAATGCGAACAATCAACTTCATTCCATGGAACGTCGGCCAATATGCTCCCCGAGGAAGGATCTGGCCATCGTGTTCAACACTACAGTCAAAATCCTCTGATGTGCACTTGACCGTTTTCCCTACTCGAACAAAAAGGAGGAGGTTGGTCATTTGTGGCCTTACTCTTACTGCTTGCCGGTCGAGGTCTACTTCTTCTGGGTCCTGAATTAACACAATTACACCCCTCTCATCATCAGGACATGCGAAGTCCACAAGAACATATCGATTGTGCTCATGGTCTTGTTCCTCAGGCAGTAGATTCGGCTGGACTAACCAGAAAGAGAGCGGTACATGCACTGGGAATTCATCAAGCAACGTCTGACGAAAATTACCAAGGAGTACTGTTGGATCTGCTGATGACTCAACATGTGCCATGAACCGGACTTCATTCCATTCATTGTTGACAACCACAAAGGCAATCAATCCATTTCTATCCAAGGCGTGAGCCTCTTGCGCAGTATCTCCTAACATTTGGTCGACTTGCTGGAACTCAGTTCGTTGGACAGCTATAACTTGGAACCAGAGCATTGATGCATCCGGTGACAGCTCATATCCAATGGCATAGAGCTCTCCTTCCTGATTCCAGTCAAAAAAAGGGTCCCGGTAGGTTGAGGGCCGGGAACTGGCCTCCCATCTCCTGCCTATCAGTGTCCGAATTTGGCGGACCCGGCTGTAAGCTTGCGTCTGAACTGAGTCCCGTAGTTGATGCCCTGCTCATGACTACCCCGTAGTCTGTACTTGTGACGTTTTCCGACGTCGTTTCTTCCAGGTCTTGCTCGTCCAGTTTAAGGAAGAGTCCTGCAAAGATCATGACAGTTTGTCCTGGAACGAATTGACGCCCATGCGCTCGGACCAAGCATGACGTCACTGTTCGACACAAGTTCCCTGGAATCAATAAATCAAAAAGACCGTGTACATCCGGAAACCCGAAATGACATCCTATCAGTCCTGTGCCCATGAATGTACGCTCATCGCTTGTATAGTCGAAAAGGACTGGTATTGTGCGCTCGTCCTCATAATCGGTGACTATTACCGCTGGCCGAAGTCCTACGCCTATTTCAGGCATGGGTCGGACTGGCGTGACAACGATATTCTCTCTGCTTATTTGTGGGCTCCAAATTCGCAACAGAGCCTCTTTAATTAGTTGGCCTCTAGTAGCGACGATAGGTCTGTGGTTTCTGCCGGGATGATCGCGGTCCGTCCATAGATGGCAGTATGTACTAACCCATACCTGCTCTTCCGGAGCAGAACCGATAAATCTATCGGCAATCGAAAATGCGTACATCTCTAGTAGACCAGGTCTGAATTCAGGCACTATGCTTGTTTGCATTAGATTGACATCTTCAGTGTCATGTTGCATGAAACGACCTCCTGATGTGTTGGCCGGTTCCTCGTCTTCAGGTCCTGTACACTCTAATGCTCTCTCTTGAACAGGCAAGACATCAAGAAAGATTCTCTGCCAGCTATCTATTCGAACGGGTACTTGTCCAATAGTAAGCCCGGCTGCTGTTGATGCAAGGCATTGCTCCCCAAAGGAGCCGCACTCTCTGACAAACAAGACACTCTCGATTACGTCTTGCTTAGTTACTGCCCGTGGAAACAGAACAGCCTTAGGTGTTATTGGTGTTCCCCCCATCAACGTATCTGATGCACACCAAAACAGGCTTGGCTTGGAAAGGTACACGATTTCGAAAGGCAATGAGCTCCAGTTCGTGCATTTGCACTCTCTGGTTCTGTAGAAGATTGACATCAACAAGCCCAATGCTCACCGTTTCATCTGTGCGAAATTGGTCGACATAGAGCTCTCGAAATCTGACCCTATATTCGTCCAGATTCACCAAATCATGGTTTGTAAACCCAAAGGTCCTAGTCTCGTGGGGCAGATCCTGGAAGTACACCACAGTAAGCGGCCAATGCCCGGTTGCCTGGTATCCGATTTCCAGCAAGGCAATAGATACCGCGGGCAGAAAAAACCACTGTATTTCGCACCCAGAAATATCTCTCACTATCCCCGTGGGGGTTCATTCTTGGGGGTGGCTCGAACTGGAAGAGACCAACTTCATCACTATTCATATCATGTACAGGAGCGACCCGATGCGCTAACTCCAATTCACAGGGTGCCTGGCTGTCCTTGTGGTCAGAAATATCAAGGGTAACATAGGACCCAGTAGAAACCCAAATTTCTTGATCACGGAGGAAGACATTCGGACATCGGCCATATCGGACGCTGCAAGCTGCACAGTTGTACCCAAGTTCTTGAGCTACCCTCCGGGGTGTAAGTCTCGTCCCTCGGACTGCAACCCGCTCCAGGACAGGCCTTTCAACAGAATCACTTACTACATCAATCAGGAAGACTCGCTGTCCTTGATCATAAGCCTCGTAAGGCATCATTACAAGATGGTCTTCTGGCAGAACAATTCTGGACGGAGTAGGAAAAACCATCAGGACGATGGGGTCCGACTCACCTCCAAGACTCTTCCATAGTTCTGTCGGATTATTGGTAGTTACACTGCCTCTTCTTGACGAATAAAGGGTAACAGGAATGGACTGTACAAATGCTCGTTCAGGAAGAATCCAAACAGACACCTCGTCCAGATTTGCGTGTGACCACGCCCTGTCATATACGAAGTGATTCCATAATCTCCATGAGGACTCCATGCCCCGATATAGCCGGATCGGTGTTCTCACAGGATCAAAACATCGTTCTGCGGCTATTTCTGCACTCGTCCTTGGTCGGTGGTTTGATTGCATCCAGACCACTGAATCGTCTCCTTCTTCGAAGAGGGTTGCAGTGTTATCCCTCGCTTCCTGTATAAAGCGCTGCTCGTCCTCTCCACACGCACAAGGAGTTGGGTTTGTGACAATCATAATGTCAACCTGTGAATATTCAGGTAAGGCAAGGGTCTGCTTCCCCTGAAGAATCACCCTTGGCCTTCCCTCTTGATGCTTGGAACTGGCGTAGACTTCTTCCGCTAATCGCGGAAGACCAAGATCAAGTATCTCAGGAATTCGTTCGACAGCAAGGGTAGAAGAGATCTGTGCTGCCTTTCTTGCTAGGAAAACTCTCCTACCACAATTCCCAGCATCATCGATCCTCCACACATCGAATAGATGCACTCGATGGTCCGGCTGAATCGCACGATTCTCAAAGGCAAAAATGTGAATCTGTTGAAAATCTGCATGAGAGTTACGGTCGGGCTGAGGTTCGACGGCCGCAAGCTTAGGAGTGGTATATTCATCAGATACTCTCCAATGTGCTCGGAATATTTTTGCCCAGTTCCCATCTTGCAGAGGAAGTCGTTCGCATTCGTTGGTCACTAGTTGAGTAGGACGCATCCTCCATATAGCCAAAACTGTAATGTCAGCTTCTTCATAGAATGGAAGGTTGCGAATCCATGTCTTCAGGTCATCTCTCTTCACAAAGTTCTGTGTTGCAAAACTTGCAATGTTCTGAAGAGGTAATTGGGACTGAGCCGCCCCAGTACTCCTCGTATCTGCAGTTGTTCCCTGTATGTCACCAATCTGCATGAGCATGCTGTGATCCTCAAGAGAGTTTGGAGAATTCTCCCTCGAAGTCTGAGTCGCCGTGTTTGCCCTTGCCGGAAAATACTGAATTCCGCTCCAAACATATCGGGAATACTGTGATTCACTTGACCCGGACTGTGACCGATGTCTTCTCACTGCTAAGACTGATGCGTCGTTCGGGGTTGCAGTGTTTTCCCCTCCACGACTGCCTCCAAATGAAAGCACTTGACAGATGTCATCTCTTCTTTGATTTTGGAATGTAACGAGTTGCCCTTTGATCCATCGTTGCTCCTCGTCAAGGCTCAGTCTGGTACGCGCATGATCTCTAAACGAAAATGCGCAGGCACAAAAATCTATCCTTGCTGCATCATATGAATCAGATGTTATTTGTCGAACAAGAACGGCCATATAGCTGCCTAGTTCAAAAGTCAAAAAGTGCATAATGTTCGAATGATAGTGTTCGGCAGGCTGCGGCCTCACAATCGCAAAGGAACAACGGTCTGACCTGATCTTGTCAGACCATACTCGACACATCACTCCCTGGAGGTTGCCAAAAAGATCTGGTTCTACCGTAATGTCTCTGGCCTCTCCATTGCATTCGCTCTTTGGAGCATACCAGACTTTGGCTTCGAAGGGCTCTGTGTTGAAAACAAAGTTCTGTGTCCTGTTCCTATCAGCGTGATTCGTGCGGCCTTGTTTCAACTCACTAGGATCTTGTGTCCATGGATTGAAAACAAAATCGCCCAAAATTGTGCGCCTATCACTGTTGTGATCCTCCCTACCTTCAAACGTATGATTCTGACTGACATTTGGGAGGAAAACAATGGACTGGCTATGGCCTTCTGGATGCTGGTCTAAGCATCGGTCAGGACAGCTCCTTTCACAAGGCCGAGAAAAGGAACTGTCACTCTGCATGGACGGATTTTGGGCCTCTGGTAGGGCATATCCATCCCTGTTTGATTCAAGCTCGAGAGGACTATGAAGGCCAACCTGTTCACCGTTCGGAGGCGGTTGGCCAGTATCATGTTCGATGGCAAGACCTAATTGTTGTTGCTCTCCAGTAGCTCGATCAAAGCCGACATCACTGTCATGCTGCATTAAGCAAACAGATGAATCAGATGCCGAATGCTTTTGTTCTTCATAAAGCACGAACTGCTCCTTACCGAAATCAGCACGACCCTGATCATCATCATTGAAACTAGCATCAAATCCTAGTGTCTGTGCTGTAGCGGTTACATGAGATGTAACAAAACTGCAGAGAAAGAGCAAGTGCTTCCATTTAATCCGACGACTCCTAACTTTGGCAGGTGTCTTGCGAACAGAATGCAATGTTCTGCATTTGCCTAATAGGTCGATCCTCAAACGAAGGTTCAACCTGGTTGCCACCCCAACTGCCATAAACCCAATCGGATACCACAAAATATTCTTGACCACTTCAAGTTGGATATGCACACCCTCGAAGTGAATTATCCGGCATACAACCAGCACACTACAGCCCCAAAGGGCAAACAGTTGCAGGCTCCAGCTGATCAATCTTCTTCGGCGGAATAATCCCTTGAGGGATCTCCAGCACATCAGGGTTACCCACTTATGAGCAGTTAGCAAAAGGCAGGTAACCAAAACGAGGAAGTTAGCTGTATCAATCCTCATGTATGAAGAAAGACATCGAAACCCGTAACATCTGATGGATGTGGAAAAGTCAGTCGCAACCCACTCGGACTGAATATCAGATGGTGTTCGGCTTTGATGCTCTATCGATTCAAGCGAGATGTCCATGTCCATGAGTATCGGCTGTCCACCCACACACAAATGGCAGGGACCTGTGTTACACCAACACTCAGTACATTCTCGAATTTCTCCACAAGCAAAGAAGTCGGGTGTCGCTGTTTGAAAATCAGCGCCTTCCCCAACACTTCGATTCCGGTGCTGCTCCCATAAATTGATCTCCTCCACGTCCATCCTGGACTCATAGTGAGGGGACCGAGCAGTTCGATCTGGCTTCAACCCATCCTTTCTAAGGAATTTGAGGCGTCTCTCCGCGGGCTTCTCTCCCTGGATGGCGTTCTTGAAGGGACCTCTTTCACCTCCAATCTCTTCCTGGCGTCTTCGAGCGCTTTGAATCTGGCAAGCCGTGCCGCTTCGGCTCCATCGACGCCTTCCTCCCCAACTGGCAGAATGGTTTGGGGAAGCTTGTTGATCTGAGGCGACTTGTCGTTGAATGGGAATTCCCTCGGTTGAGGCATCAGCCCCAAGACATAGGAATCCATCTTCTGTTGCAGAAATTGGATTTGCGCTTGTGAGTCGGCCAGCTGACGCTTCAACTCGGCTGTGTTCATTTTGTCTTCTTTCGATGAAGTGTCCATTGAATCTGTTTCTCTGGCAATGATCTTGTTCAGATCGGCCTGAGTCTCCATGATTGCTTGCTCCAGCGCTTTGACATCTGCCTTGTAGGTCTCCTCTTGCTTGACATGATGCTCCTGAGATTTCCGCAGGAAAACTTGCCAAGCTTCCTTCTTCTCGGTCACCTTGGCTTTGAGCTTGTCTAGTTTGGCCAGAAGTTTCTTCCTTGTATTGAGCGTTCTCTGCTCGGATTTGATGTCGTCCAAAGGGCCTCCCTCCAGGAGTTCCTTCAACTGTCCTTCTGGCTCTATATCCTTGGATTGCAGGAAGTCCAAAACGCCTTGTTTCCACTGGTCCGTCTTCCCAGCAGAAGATGCCGAAGAGGAAGACGTAGTAGATCGCAACGACTCGTAGGTGGGAAACTCCGGCTCCTTGGATTCCACTCCTGCTCCCTTTCCTTTTCCTTCTTTCTTTTCCTTTTGCTTCTTCGGATTGGGCCATGTGCTCCAACCCTGCCAACTGCTCTGCTTGCCTTTTCCCTGTGCCCATCCTCCCATGGGATGGCTATGGTGCGAAAGCAGTAGCCGCCGAGCTCGAGATGCTTGACGAAGTTGGCCTTTCGGCAGGTAGGTTGCTCCCTTCAAACTGTGCAAGAACCTCCTGGCTTTCGATCTCTTAGCCCTGAGTTTTCTGTGCCAGCTTGGGCTTTTCGGTCTCACTCGCGCCGTTGGTCTCTGCTGGACAACCCTACCACCAATCCAGACTCGACAATGGCGCAAGAAAACGGCGAGGCGAAATCAGAAAGAAAACGCCCCTGGGGCCCTAAGATCACACCGCTGTTGGTGCTAGTTGAGCCCTTGTCGTGGCAGCACGGCAAAACAAGATCAAAACTCGTTTTTTTTGGGGTGCGGTTCAATGTAGGCACAACATTGTATTGGACTCCCCGAAACCCCGTGTTTCACACAATGCCATAAGTATCCACGGTATGGGGATGGGTCAAAACATGGAGCCCGACCAGTCCACCATAGACCTTGACCTTCCAGGTAGGTTCACCGGTCGGTCTCCCACCATCAGCCATATACCTCTCTTCAAAACGATTCCAGGTTGAATCGTTTCAGTCGCGTCCTTGTTACTAGTAGCTTCAAAGACCTCCCAGTAGCTTCTTGTTACTACAGGTGAAACGATTCCCAGTCAAACGATTCCCAAGGAAGCTTCTATAGCTACGGTCGTAGCTTCTTGTTACTAGTAGCTTCAAAGACATACATTCCCTCCCCATCCCCTCTCACGTCCCGCCTTGGACGGAATGCTACTGGTGTCCGGCAACGCTGGTGCCGCCTTTGGCACCGCAGCCATTGCGGTGGCGGCGGCAGCGGCGGTGGGGTCCAGCTGCATCCGCTGCTGCCTGCGGACAGAGGCCATGGTTTTACCATGCATTCAGTCGTTGGTTGAGTTTCTGTGCCGCAATTTTATTGTGAAGAATCGACGTCATGTACATCCACCCTCCACATAAGGAGGATCAGATTTGTTTCCGCCCTCAGGAGAGCCGGTGGTGATGCTGTTTGATCCCCCGGCGTGTGAAGAATTGGCCAATCCGACTCTTTTGTTGCAGATTCTCAGGAGCGTTCGGACGCTACGAATGGGGCTCCTGGCATCGCTACGAACGGAACAAGAACGCTACGAACGGGGCTCCTGGCCTTACTACTAGCAAGGATGCTACTAGGAGCAAAGGGTTCCATTTCATCATCTCATCTCTAGATTATCCTTTTTCATTCAAGCTCCAACGTCCGTGACGTCGACGTGACTAAATGATATGCAACAGCGTGGGGGAAAGCGGTCTTAGGTTCTAGTGAAGAGATATTTGCCATGGTGGTTATAAATATGCTATAATCAAACGTAACATAACCGTTTAACCGCCAAAGGAATGACTGTTGTTTGTCCCAGCAGTGGTGTGAATCCTTTTATCCTCCTCTCAATTGGGTGCAACGAGACTTGGTGCTGCAGAAATTCACGTCGAGCTCCCCCATCCTGTCTGGGGACGACCAAGTCAGTGAAAATGCATGGAAGGTGACCCACCAAACGCTCCGTGAAACCAGCCCTTTCCCGGTCCCTCCAAACCTCGCGATTGGTTCGACCCCAGACCCCCGACCCAAGGATTCGGGTCCGACCCCGAGTCTCAGAGGATTCGGATCCAGATTTCGCGTCTGGGCAGGACTGAGTCCTTCATGCTTGACTGTGGGTCAAAAACCCCGTAAACCTGGTTGATTCCTCCAAAAGGGATGTCAACCTGGTCAAGCTCCCATGGTTTGGTGAGAAAGGTCAATTGACTCATTGCCAGATTTGGATTGATCTTTGCAACATCCTGTTGCTCCATTCCCGTGTCTTGGAAGCTGGATGAATCAGAAAGTAAGCTATCTGCCTCGAAATCAGTGCTATTCTCCAATTCCTGTTTTTCGTGAAATACATGTAACTGATGAAACAAGCACTGGAAACAAAAAAACAGTGGAAAAAATGTCAACAGCTTTGTGTGGTTTATGATTCTCAGCGCGCAGTTGGAATGTGTGGGAATCGTTGGTACAAGTTTTAGGAAGTTGGTCAGCCTCCTGCGAAATACTTGCGCCGAAACATAAATAGAGGGGCCCCTTCTGCAGCAATGATAATGGTGTCGAGACTGTTGCGCCATGGGGGGTGAAAAAGGCTGCACTGTTTTTTTTGCGAATCCAAGGAGCTGCGCTTGCCAAAATTGCATCATCATCTGCTGCTGTGGCAAACCACCCAGCATCTTGGCACCTGGATGCGTTCAATGCACGCCCTGGAACTAACATGGAGGTGGAGTTCTCAACCCCTAGGAGCACGGACGCTACGTTCGAAGGGCCATGAGGGGCCATGCCTTCCGCATGCGTCCATGTGAGTTCCAGGGACTCTGTACCCCCCGTCCTTTCTGCTCGGGAAGTTACCGATGAATGTAACACCTAGGAATCGCCTTCAATGATGTCACAATTTATTTCTCTCGAGATAGAGGGAGCTCCAAACCGCATGATAGAGGGAGCTCCAAACCGCATGTATATAGGGACAATGATCAAATTCCATGTACCTTTCCAAATATCAATGGAATGCTTCGTGTTATTCGACCTGGGCGAAATCTGGGAAACACCATGGTACAACACTCGTACAACCGGACAAAAAAACCACCAACAGAGGTTGAAGAACCACCAACAAAGGCTATCCCAGTTGGGTTACCCCAGGTGATGCTCCTAGATCTCAGGTCACTTCCCAACCTCTCAAAACCGGTCGACAGCCGAATGACTGGCACCGGTGGCCGGTCCACCAACAGAAGATGCCGTCCAGGTCCCGGTTCGATGTCGACGTACGTAGGGGATGGGTCTCGTCTTTTCTCTCACCACAGCCTCTCCAGATCCCAAATGGTGAAGAGAAAACGGATTCGCCCAAAAAAGGTTGGAGAGAGACATCGGTAGGTTGGAGGCCATTGCTATAGAATGGAGGACAAAGGAAAAAGAACAGGAAAGAAAGGTCTAATACCAGAGCACCCTGTTTGGGGTGTCGAATTATAGCTCCCTTAGAGGTCCATGGGTATCCATGGGTATCCACTCACCACCCCAAACAGCGGGCCCTGGTGTTGTTTGTGATTCGGTTAGAGGCTCGGCTCGGCATTTCTGGCCCCTAACGTCCGAGGGTTGAGCCCAAGGTCAGCTCGGATCAAGTCGGACCGGTCCAAGGACTGAGGCGAACGGAGCCCAGAGGCTCCGTGAGTTCCCAGCCTGACTGGGTCCCTTCTCCAAACCTATAGGGATTGGTGAGAAGGGTCCAGACCCCTCCATATGACCATATGAGACCCCAGACCCCCTCCGCAAAATTCGCGTCCAGGGTGGCGTTGGGTGGCGTCGCCAAAACCCACATCCAAACGTATGGGCCCATGAGTCGGTGGCTTTCAATCGGTCCGTATAAAGGTGTCAACTCTCTGAAACCACCACCCTTCACGAGCCTACAGTAGCGCTTTCCGTCATCACTCCTTCCAAGTAGTCCCTTCATCTGGTCACTGGGTCTTTTGGCCAAAGGAAGGAAGCAAAAGAAGAGATGAACGAGGGACCACTCTGCCCACTTCGTTCGCGGAGGGCGTCGTGCGACATCGACCATTCGACCATGTCCGTGTCGCCGACGACCAGTTGGCAAGGAGAGAGCGAAGCGGGGTTTCCCCGCATGGGGGTGTATTTCTTCTCATAAGGAGACCCCCTGGTCTAGACCTTCTGAAAGCTTTTGAATATCACCGTAATCAAACACAAGCAGGCATGAGGACGCAGCAGGCAGGACTTTCACACAATCACCACACTGATCCAGATGGCAGATTACAGCGTTGGTGTTGATGCGCAGAAGAAGCAAAAAGAATTGATTCACCCAACGCCTGCCCTAAACACAACTAGCATAGACCAGTCGGACCACCGCTTTGCTCGGAGGGGAGGGTCTCCCGGTCTCCCTACAGGTCGGATCGCTTGGGCTTTGGGGTACTCACCGGGTTTTTTCGTGCGAGCAGAAGGGGTTTGGGTGATGAAATTTGGACATCCCAGGTGAAATCACTTTGGGTGGTCAATTTGAAACAACAAAGGGCCAAAGAATCTCCCTCCAGTCTGAGCTTCCCGGCAGTGGCCAGCCACGGCCAGGTGGCAAAAGTCTTACGGATCGCTTCTGCCGAGGGAAAGTTCCGGGAAAAGCTGCAGCTCAAAGCAGGGAAAAACGGGGGTCCGTGGTCAGTTGGGAGGTGTCTTCCTTTCATGCGAAAATCTATATCATGACTCACATGGCTGCTTTATTGAAGCATTCCAAAGGCATGTTTCTGGGTATGATCATATATGTCACAGGATACATGACATGTTTCGTTGTTCATCCTTGTTCCATGTTCGTATCTACTTACAGGGTGACTGTATGATCAAGCTCTGCTGCTCTGCTCACTCCAAGTTGCTCTGCACTTCCTCTGCACTTGCTCTGCACTTGCTCTGCACTTGCTCTGCACTGCTCAAGGAGGGGCATCAGTTTCTGAAAGGTTGCTTCAAGTACTTGCACTCTATTGCACTGACTGGCCTGTGGAGAAAAGAACAGCTGAACATTGTCTGGATTGCTTTTCTTTCTGATTTGATGAAATGAGGACCTCCTTCTTGGCAACCTCTGGAGCATCGCAGTGGGCAGCGTCACAAATCCACGTGTTCATCCTCCCCCCCAGTGCATCGGCGGCCGAACCCCGAAGAAAACCCCCCCCCGACCCAACCTCTGCGCGGCGGTCGCGAGACGGGCGAGAAGGGGGTAGCTGCGAAGTGGTCAAAAGGGGCGTTCAGAACGGCCGTCAGCATGGAGAGAACATGGCAGCCAGTTTGGGAGAACGGTTCGCCGGGCTTCAGTGGATGATGGAAAGTTGTGGATGTTCTTCTTTGCCAACCGTTACAGGTAATAGGACAGACCCAAGTCACTGTACTTTCCAAGTCAGTGTGCCGTGACTCAGTAGGAAAAAAGACGTGCTTTCGGTGATCATCCCCTTGGTCCAGAGGAAAAGGCGTGTGACCGTTCTTAGGCATGTGCCCTTGGGGACTTGACCCTTCAGGAAACTCTCACATGCAGATCTTGCCTCGACAAGTTCAAAGAAATCCGCCATGAGATGGCGCATTGACTTGTATCGACGCGTTGTGCAGCACAGGTTCATGGTCGACACTCATTGTAGGCACCACCTTAAGATAGAAGACCATGCCTGTATGCCGAAGTCTGTGCTGAACACATGTCTTTCCCAGTATTGGTATACCATGGTATACCAATACACCAGGATGGTTCTACTGCCGAAGTATACAACTTTTGGATCAGCTTCTCGTTCTCTTCAACTTCGGTCACGTTGGTCAGATGGGGACGGCGTCTGTCAATCCTGAGGGTTCTAACCCATACCATGTTTGAGGGCGTTGGTCATGGGTCTCAGGTGTATCACCACCCTTCCTGGGGTATCTTCTCTGGGATTCCCCTTTGATTCTTCTCGACCTTGCAGAGAAAAAACTCTTGTTTCGGGTCTTCGCACCAAAAACTCCGTTTGCTTCAAAAGGAGTTTCCTCTTCAAACACCTGTGGTGTTGTGGACTGTTTGGGATCGGGGTGTTTGGGGGACTGGCTCAACCCACTGGTTCACCGCTTTGAGGATGACGGCACTGAAGCAAACCGCAAGGGCTGGAATTCGGCCCCGGTTTCGATGGAGAAAGTGACTCAATCAGGGGCCGGTTGACAGTGCACTACGCTGAAATCAGTGGCCATGATCAACAACCTTCGAATGATTTTGCCACATGCATACCCCTCGGAGCAAGACGAAAAACAACAGAAACATGAAAAAGCACGAAAAAGGGTGTGGTCAGTGGACACGGCCGAATATTCCATTTCTTTGTCCTCACGTCCGAGGACATACCCCTCAAGACCACCAGGTCACCCTCACACGCAAACCGCGAGCACGTTTAGGGGGTATCTCCCGTAGTCGCTCCCAACGAACTCCTCATTGGAGCCCTAGTAACTAGTAGCGGGTGGCTTATAAGGAATAAGGAAATTGGAGGGGCCCCTCCCCCGGCCACCCCCGGCGACCCAACGAGCCGCGCGAGGCTGGACTCCCAAAACCCTTTGTTGTTCCTAGTAGAAATGCCCGGCCTTTGCTAATAGCTTCTTGTTACTATAGTCGTAGGGCCAGGAGTATCCAAGAGCTACGTTCGGTTCGCGTCCGAACGCTCCGTAGCGATGGCGAGGCCCTTTTTTGTCATACGCGCCATCAAAAGCGATCGAAATCGGCGGCGGGGTGACGCGTCACCGCGACATCGGCGGAAGATGCCCCAGATCTGTGGACACACAAACAGGTCCTTAGGCATGAAAGTTTGGGGGGGGTCGAGAGTTCAGGGCATTTTCAAGAGAATTCGTCCAAATCAGAGGGACATCCCAAGGCCATGGGGGGAGGTTCCTTTTCTGGAAATGGCGGCCTTGTTAGACCAGGGCTATAGATCTTCCACATCTCGAGGCCTTTTCCGGACATCCAACGCACCCGGAAATGCGCCGCTCAAAAGCTACACAGGGCATGGAGTCCGAAGTCTGAACCGGTGAACAACCCAGTCTCCCAACTGAGAGATTCGCTTGGACGAAGGATGATGTTTTTTTTTGACAAGCGAAACAGCTGGTCATCTGATGTCATCTGCAAGTCTGTCGCCAGGTTGAGACTCCGACACACAGGAGATGTGCAAGAGAGATTGCCATCGGAGTTTTCTCGTGCTCTGCTAGTCCTCCATCTCGTGCTCTGCGCTGCTGTGTTATGCTGTGCACTATCGCTGCGCCCCAGAAGCGGACTAAAGTGGTTGCTTTGTTCCAGCAAGAACAACCATTCGTTCCAAATTGTTTGAATCTACTAGGCCGGGATTCTTCTTGCTCTGCAACCACTTAAAATTGTTTGATCGAAGGCCAACGTAATGACCATGGACTTGAGGCCAGGGGGAGAGGTCGAAAGCTAGCCGAATCGCACCGGATGTACTAGTTACATAGTCGGCAAAGCATGTAGGGATTACATGTTTTGGGAGGAAGGTTGCTATGTACATACTTTGCGCTAAAGAATGTAAATGTGACATCGCTGACTGGGAAGGGTACATTGGAACAACCCGGGTGCACTCGTTGGCAGGCACGAAGATGCGTGATCGGCAAATCTGGGGGGGTAAATTTACCCTCCGCTTTTGTATGCCTTGAGTCGGAAAGAGGGGTAAGCATTTCTGACATCATACGAACTGTACATACACTAGGGCGTCCGTAGTGTAGGAGAAGCACGGGTAAAAGGTATATGGAATAGAGTGTCTTGAGGAAATAGCCGGTGTATGGTTATTGCAAATCTGGGGGGTAAATTTACCCCCC
>CAXAMN010028140.1:99150-150521 GCA_963970005.1 Durusdinium trenchii | reverse complement strand
GGGGGGGGGGGTTAGCTTGATATATCAATCTTTAAGGCACGCAGCCCCTCCCACCACAACATTGCTAAAGCAAAGAAGAACTCAGCTAGCATGCTAGCTTTCGTGACCTGCAGGTGATGATGACCTGTTTGGGAGCAGCCGCCACGCACGGACAGTTGCTGGACCAATGAAAGATTGAGGGGTGACCAAGGTATGGAAGAGAAGCAGGGCAGGTGCAGGGTGCACATCATCGGGGAATCCTTCGAATCCTTGGATTCGTTGTCGCAAGAACCTTTTGGACGTGGTTTCAAGGGTAGCTTTTGGGTGTAGGCATGTTCAACTTGGAGGATTGTGAAAGACCTACAAGGTCCAAACCTATTGACAATCCTCCAAGTACCAACCTACAAGGTCCAAACCTACAGGGTCCCAACCTATGTCTGTTGACACATGGGTCGTGACCGGAGCCCGACGGTCGTCCGGCCGCGAACGACCGGACTCAACCAGTCCGTCTCCTGGTTTTGACCCGACGCTCCGTGAGTTCACAGCGGTCCCTCAAATCCATATCCCAAACACTCCATGGGACTGCCATATATGCCGATCAGTTGGGGTGGTTTGGGGGGGTCAATGTAGGCATATATGACATACATGGAGTGTGTGAGATATGGATTGGTTCGGGTCCAGACCCCTGACCAGTCATGATGAGGAAGCTCCGACCCCGGACCAACGATTCGGGGCCCAGTTCGGGTCGCGTTTGGACCCAGCCACATCTTCGACGTCTTGTGAAGGCCCTCCCCTTCTGTGTTCAGTCCCAAGAAACGATGGATGTTGTTCGTTCAGAGCGCACGGATTTGTCAGAACGACATACCTTCCAAGCAGTAGTGTACTAAGAAACACACAGACGATCACATACGCAAACACACACATAGGTCATAGGTCATATCTTGTGCCTCAACCTGGAAAGTGACGTTCCAATCTTTCCAACTGACTTGCAGTTCCTTCTTCAACCTGTAACGTGACCATCAGAGGATGTCCAAAATCAACCTCAATCAATCGACTTGCAGTTCCTGCTTCTTCATACGAACTCGATCACCCTGACTGATGGAGCACATCGTTGGATATTGGAATAAAATGAAGAACATTCTCTCAACATCGGTTGCCCAGTAGAACGAATTGTGATCAGTCTCGTTCGTTCCTTGTATTCCTTGTCATGGAAGTCAAAGCAGGACTGTCCAGCTCAGAAACTCCAGATCAGCTCGGTCGAGGGTTTGTGACCTGCCTACCACTGCCTGGTCCATAAAAAGACACCTGATTGAGCACAGTCAGATGGCAGTCAGATGGCAATCATCGCTGCGGGCTGCAGAAAGGACCGCATGATCTGCTAAAGGACGAGAGGTGGAAACCGAGATCGAACGCTCTCGCTCTCATCCAGATTCCACCGCAGAATCGCAGCTCTATGGAAGACTGCTTCTTCAAACCAAGAGTGGATACCTCAGGGACTTGTTCCACTGGTTTGTCTTTAAAGAAAAAGTAATTATATATTATATTATGTAAAAAGGAGATGAGCAACAAAACCCCCCCTTTACACAACATTTTAATGTGAAATTTGATTCCCTAGAAGAGAACAAGTGCCTTACAAATCGGCAAAAGAAGTATTCGTGACCATCCCTTGCCCTTATTGAGTCTTTTTGGACGGAACGCAAGCCCTGCCTGCCCCCAAGTCAGCACATTGCTCAATTTGTAGATCACCCCTTACACCCAGTGTTCCAGCAGTGTCCAGTTCCCCAGAGTGTCGTATCTCCAAGTATCCATACTTGGTCCAGACACCCGCGTTGCAACAAGGAAGTGTTAAAGGTGTTTGTTCAAGAACATCTTGAAGTTTGGGAATTTCAACAGAAAGCCATAGAAAGCCCGAGGTATCCTAAGACAAGCCCGGCGATTGAAATCGGCCCTGAGCGAATGGCAGCCATTCCTGTCGTGATGAACACGTGGTCTGGTGGCTAGTGTAGATCTAAAGGGCATAAGCACCAAGTGTTCAAAGTTGTATTGGATCAGAGTGGGGAACACCACGTGATGCTCAGCAACATTTAGCAAGCCCTTCTGCCCAGCTTGCAGTCAACTGGCGCCAAATATGGATATGTAGAATGAGGTCCCCCCCAGTTCGACCTCTGGGAAAATCAAACACCAATTACTCTCCCTGGAACGTCCTCATGGTTACGTGGATGGCACCACCTGTTTGGTCGTGGATGGAATTCAGGGTCTTCCAACGAAAGGGGCCCAGGCCACGATCCCCATGGGGCCGTTCCAGGGAGTGTTCCGGCAGGTCCCCCGAATGGCTGCACACCCATATACCAGCACCTTCATCAAAGGGGTCACCCATGGAGGTCCCGGATGGTAGTGGGCTGGGGCTTCCATTTATGAACCCTTTGATGAAGGTGCTGGTGTGTGTTCTAGATTCGGAAGGAAAATCAAATCTTGTCACGTGCCATCCACATCTTCGATCTGTCGGGGAACTCACGATTTGTCTGAGACGTTGTCTGTGTGAACTCTCAATCTCATGTCACCAACAAACAGGGATCAGAGTTGTCCTGGTTGGTGGTGTCAATTCACCTGAACAATCTGAGTTTTCTGCTTTTCATGCCCCAAGTATATAAAGGTTTGAATTGGTTTGACCAGTACGTGCAACCACCATGCAGTTTCCACTACCAAACAGCACTAGGGAGTCCTCACACCAAAAAAGGAATTGGCCAAACATCCGCATGTGTCAGCGGGTCGGCTTGAGGGAATCCGACTGAGCACCTTCGGCTTCGGCTTCGTCCTACGAAAGCTTCCTCCGATGGCTCTGTCCTCCGATGGACGAAAGCTTCGCTCTCGTGGGCGAAATCGCCGTCTCCGTGACACCTCAGTCCGCCTTCTTGCTCTTGGCTTCCGCCTCAGTCTCCGCGGCAGGCCGTCGCGCGTGCGGCTGGAGGTGCGCGACTCACGCGGTCGGGTCGGTCTCAGCGTCGCTGGGCGGTCGGGAGGATGGTGGAAGGAGCCGAGAGGGATGGTTGGCGGTTCGAATGGTGAGAAGCCGGAGTCGAACAACCGTTGGATGATCTCTTTCGAAGTGCTGTCTGAAACTCTGGGATACCATCTGCTCCTTCAGCAGGAACGCTTCAAGACCGTCCTGGTGAACCAAGTGTTTCGCTCTGCCGCAGACCGGAGCGCGAAGAAGACCGTGTAGCCGATGGCCGCTGAAATCTCTTGACTCCCCGGTGTTTGTTGTCTCCTCTAGGTTGTATCCTCCTGCCCTTGGTGGCTGGCCCAACTGATTACCCCCATGTATGCACCCGCAAAAAGAAGCCAAGAACGACCACGCCCACGTGTCACCCGGTTCGGAATCCACCATCACTTGGATCCGCCAGACCTCCAGGGCCTCAATACCCTCAATGAGGTGTTGCATCGCCTCCTGCGCGTGTGGAGCAGCTCTTTTCGACCTGTTCCGTGCCCCACATCTGCGGTGTTTCGCGTTCCGTCCTTTTTCAGACGCCCCGCAAGCCGCGTCGCCGCTCGCGGCGGGTTTGTTTTCTCCGTGTGCCGGGATCGAAAGTTGGAAGGCCGTCGAGTCATGTCGAGTCGCTCTTTTTTTGGTTGGTCGTCTCGTGTGTGGTCGGTGGCTTCTTCTTTTTTCAGGGCTTAGATAGTATGGGACCGATGGAAGAAATTGGTTGAAGAATGGTGGAAGGAGTGCGGGACATTCGGCCAGTGGATCTCCTTCTCCAGTGTCTTTGCGGCCTCGACTGAGGGCTCCCACAAGTCCACGTAGCCAGCCAGATCTGGAAACTGTCCACGTAGCCAGATCGGAATTTCTTTGTGGCACTTTCAGAATGGAAAGTGAGGTAAGGCTCCCTTTGGATGTTCACATGAAACCTTACTCTTGTCCCATGACTCAGGACACCACAAAATATCCACCAAAGTCCACAAAGCCCATGGAAGAAAAGGTACTTGACTGGTCTTTCATGAGAATGTCCTTTTAAACAAAGTTGTTCTTTAAGGTTCATCCCCACTTAAAGGTCTTACCAGGTCTAGGTATTACAGTAAGTGTTTCATATAGTGTTTTTGTTTGCTTTTCTTTCAAAACAAATGTGTTCTTTCATCCCCAGCCCAAACCGTATGAGACATTTCCAGACCTTTTTGCCGCTTCTCCGCCTCCCTGCTCAGCAGGAAAAGCCCGCTTGCCCGGACTCTGGGAGGCTTCCTGGCCGAGGCACTGTTAGTTGCAGCTGTGACGTCCGCTGTTCGAGGGACATGAAGAAAACCAATTGGTTTCAAGATACATGGAGTTGGAGTGCAAACCACCTGTTTGGTAAAATGATCATCCGAACGAACGGGACCGTTTTCCTATCCACGTTGAACCATGATTATTCCAGGGACTGTACATCCTTTTGGCTTGGATTCGAGCTGTCTTGGTTCTTTTTCGATCTCATCCAATAGCAAGGCCCTCAAGAAGGGTAGACCACCAAAACCTCGTAGTCTTCCGAATAGAGTCTTCTTTCGGTAGTGACCAGAAGATCTGCTTCCCTCTGCCTCTCAACAATCATGGAAGTGGAGGTCATGCTCTTCTCTACAAACATGCTTTTTTCTCCACTTCCATGATTGCTGATTGTTGCTGGATAATGGAGGGAGCAGTATGGCAGATTGTTCATGCTGTGCTCCTTCTAGGTCCACTGACTGGTTGAAAGCTTTGTCCGAACAAGCTCACTGGTAACTCAGAAGTGCACCACAGTGCCTCTTGCTGTTGTCTCGCCCAAGAGCTCTCTTTGTTGATAACATCTCTTCGCAAGCGGCTGGACTGATTGGTCCTACAGTACACATGTCTCCAGCCACACTTTCTCGTGTGAAAAACATAGAGCATAGAGTGCAATAGGGTGGTCACCGCTGAACCAGATCGGGACCGAGTGGTACCCTACCTAGTGTTTGCCCTCTCGCTTGCCAAGTTATAGTCCAAAGGTGCCACAAACTGGAGTTCTCTGACAGCCAGTTTCAGTTCCTTTCACCCTCATAGGGTGGCTGCGTTGGTTTTTGCTCCGAACCACACACTGTGGGCGACCGTGGATAGCCATCCATTGATCGATCCCCATGGCCGACCGAAACCCATCGCTCAGCCAAAACACGTCGAAGAGTGTCGAGAACCACTGAAACTGGGAATCCCCGGAATGTGACTGACCGAAACCAGTCCACCCAAAAACCTCTGCACGACTCCCCTCCCCTCCCTTCGGCGCCCGACGTCAAGACGGTCGGCTCGCCAGGACGTGGTGCCGCAGAGCGGTCAGGATTCGGCCCGGCAGCAGCTGCGGCGCGAGGCGAAGGAGATCCTGGCTCTGCATGGAGCGTGGAGCGTGCCATGCTCTGACCTGCAGAGTCATGGTCATATTAGGTCTATCCCATGACCAGGGGATAGAAGATGAAGGTTCAGTTCCAGGCCGACGTCTTTACAAGAGCGACGTTCTTGTGAAACCCGACTGTTACAAGGGAATAGGACAAACCCAATCATGATATCTTGATACAAAGCAACTTGACTGAAAATGGTCCTGCTTGGTTGGGGTCTCCTTTTCAAATTCATCCGACATGTTCCTTTGCGAGCAGCTCCACGGAAAAACAAAACGTCACTTTCCGCTACATCATTCCTTCGACTCGGGTTGAGGACAACACTGTCAGGCTGAGATGACTCGGGATGCGGCTTCATCCCCAGTGTGCTCTACAGTTGCCCTGTGGTCTACACGGTCTGTGCCACGGTCCGATCACCATGGAGCGTGTGAAACATCAGCGACCGGTCATCTGTGTTCAGCGACCGGATCACCCAACAAAACATCTGTGTTCGTGGTTTCAAACCCCAAAAACCGGCTTCGTCCGGTCGTAGGGTTTGATGGGGCGTCCGTCCGGTCGTACGGATTCCTGAACGTCCAATGGACTGGATCGTTGGGCGGTCCGGTGACCCCAAACGGAGTGGTTTCCGTTGGGCAGTCCGGTGCCCGGCGAGCACCGTCTGTCGGTCCCTGGACCGGCAAAAACGCAGTTAGACATTGAAACCAATAGGTTGCTTCTAGGTTGGAGGCCAATCGCTATTAGGTTGGAGGCCATCGCTCTTGGAAACCATATAACTATATAGTAGTAACATGTGAGTAGTCTTTTACATACTAAGATATAATCAGTGTTCCCGATCAGTGTTCCCGTTTCAAAGAGAATAAGCAATTTTCAAAAGAGTTCTTCGGAACATAATCCATCATCTGCATCGCTACAAGAAAAAGGGCCCTAAACGTTCCTGAAGGCGCTGGAGCTGGCCCACAATTAGGCAATCACTGACATTTGCAATCAGGTTCGATGTCTACACATAAATGAGGTAGGTGGGAAGCTTAAAGAACTGTGAAGGCCCCTCTTGACTAAAGTCAGAGTCATGGCATGGGAACTCTAAAAATTCAAGACCAGAGGATGAAAAAGGTACCCGGTGCAGAAAAAAAGCGGGATGCCAGTCGTCACGAAGGGGACCAAAAGTCCCACGTGGCACGTGGCACATGCAATGGTTGAGTCCTGGCACTGTATGGGATCCAACTGGAGAGGATTCAGCTCGGCAGCCGCCTCGCCGAAAGCAACGTCGGTCGCGATGCAATCGGTCAAAACCCCGCAGAAGGATCGGAGAAATCGCGGAGCGAGGGGGTCGTGCGAGATGGGGGGTCCGCTGGGTGGACAGGTTGGAAGTACCCGCTACATAACGTCCAAGTTCATCCAATCTTGTAAGACTGACGGGTGCTTAGTAGGCCAATAAGGCTTTGAAAAACTGCATGACCCCCCACAAGAGATACCTTAAGATCCAACCAACCTGCTTCCTTACATTTGCTTACTTACCAAGTCGCACTGAGAAGAAGATCAGCCCAAGAGAATCTACCAAAGACGGCGACTCAGACAGCGACTCACACAGGTCTGGGCGCTTTTGCCCTCAACCTGGTGCTTCTTCCTGGGTCCTTGCTTCCAGTATGGCGCCCCGATCGAGTCGCGTCCTCTTGCTCCGTTCGTTGCGATGCCCTTCGTGACGAACGTAGCTCATACTGTCCGGCAAAAACAACTCTCCCTAGGGATCCAAGTACCTTCTCGGAAGGTGATTGGAGGCACTCTTATGCAGGTTTTGAGGGTCCAAGTACCTTCTGAGAAGCTACGACTGGATCCCGACAGACCGTCTAGTCGGACCTCGACGACTGCTCGCCGAGAGGCCACGGCTCGCTGCCAGCGGCTCGTACGCACGAGGCAGGCGAAGGTACCTCCCAGGCCTCGCCGTAGACACAGGACCTTCCGTTCGTCTGATCAGTGAGGCCCAACCACTTGGGATTCGCTGCAGAACTGGTGTTTCACGATGTCTATCCTCCTTCATCCCTTTTCTGTTTCCGTTCGGTGCGGTGAAGCCGGGTGTGAGTGAAAATCGTCCGTCTTATTTACAGGTTTCAAATGGTTTCAAAGCGAAGAAAAGAAAGGACAACACCGAAGCTTCGGATGCGGGGTTCGGACCTTGACGAAAAAAAACCGCCCGAGATCTCCCGCGAACGGCTGCGCTGAGCCGGAACGCCGCTCGTGGAAACCCGGAACGACTGCTGAGAAGGATACAGCAGTCTAGCAGCTGGCTAGGCAGCTATTCCCTGAAATACGACATGGAAGTGTACAAAACGCTACAAGTCCAAAGACCCTGTAAAACCTGGTCTTTTACCTCCTTAAGTATTGGTTTTGTATGACCATCCCCAGTAAAATGAGGTCTTTGACTTGTAGGGAAATCTGTGAAGTGGAGTGAAACTGACGAAGTGAGCGTCTGCCAAGACGTATTATCAAGAGGACATAGTTCAGCAAGGTTATCGCTTTTGAGGAGGGCATATCGCTGTTGCAGGGTTTAGCCCAATTCCTGAAATGCACGACCGTTCTTTACTAAATTAGTCCTTGCACGTTTTGGCGGTTGCTCATTGCTCATGTGAGCTGCAAAATGTAGAAATTCCATAGAAATCCCATGAAATCCCCGACTCCCTCAGAACTTTGAGCTTTTATCCAACCCCAAATTCATCACTTGGAGAGTCATGAGTCGAGTCCTTGCAGAGCTACCTCATCTCATGTTCGATGCAACCGGTCGATGATGTAGGCAGTCTCGCATATTCGGTGTTCCGCTTTGCTTCCTTTGGAAGAACCTGTTCGACTTTTATGGGGATTGGAAGATTGACCTACCTCGGGGTGCTTCGAGGCCTCAACGTAGGTGTGCTTCGTGGGACTGGGCACCAGACCAGCTTGAAAGCTGATCTGATTCGACCGGAAAGCAGGTACCCGGTGAGAGGCGAATAATTCTTCGGATCTGGACATGAAACAGCTGCCAGCTTGGGCTAGGTTTGTGAATCTTCCATCTGTAACTATAATGTTCAACATCTAGAACCCTTCAGAAACAGTTCTGAACGCCATTTCGGTTGGAAGAGTCTTGGCCAGTTTGGTCTAGTCTTGTCTCATAGTTTCTGGAGTCATCCACTACCCCTTGCTGGTTTCGCTTCTGTCACGCTTTCACTTCAACCCGCATGGGTTCTCCGGGCCGGTGCTCGGACCCGCCCACACTCGACCTCTTCGACCTACGACCTACGACTGAAAGCACAGAGCGAAAAACGAAATCACCACGGAAGATGGTCGCTTCGTTCGCACCTTCACAGCCCCCAGTCTGGGGGCCCTAAGTATGGGAAGCCCCTGCAGGGTGGGCTGTCAGTCTTCCATGGTTGGGCCATGTTTGGAGGATGCTTTGGCGCTGCCCCAAAGAAAAAAAACAAGCTCTCTCCCTCTCAACTCCGTGGGCGAGATCAACGTGGACGACTGGGTTCCAGAGCTGGGACCCCGCCCAAAAGAAACGCAAAGAATGCAAAGAACAATGAATGTTGTTGACTGAAGAACCTGCTTTGCCATCGTGAAACAGCGTAAAAGTATCGTTTCTGGGGACTAGGAACTCTATAAGAATTCAGTTGGTCCCCACGACCTGCTTAGGGTTCCAATCAGCAAGTGCTACACTCTCGTGGCTTAAGAGTGCTGGTTGTTTGGCAAAAACACTTAAGATTAATTATACCAGGACCCTCTAAGGGGTGCCCAATGGAAGCCTATAGGTAGTCTGGGGTAGTCTATTGGACACCCCGACAGGAGGGTCCTGGTATATGATGATTATATTGAAACTCAAGATATTTGTATAAGGATTATATGAAACTCATGGTTGTTGCTTGGAATCCCAGAACCTACCTGGCTCAGTCGTCCTTCTGCGGCCTGCATCTGAAGCGTCCACCGGTGCGACGCCAAGTCGTCCTCGGCGAAGAAGCAGCGCCAGGCAGAACCTGCCGCGACGCAGAAGTCGACGCAGTCGGGGCAAAGGGAGCGTCCCAAAATTCCAGCGCTGATCGAAGTTGGAGCATCTTCTTTTGGGAATGAGGGTCCAAAATCGAGGTCACGAAAAAGATCAGGGTACGAAAATGGGACGTACCTTTTGGAGATGCTGCTTGGAACTTGGGGCCCAGTTGGCAGCCACGGAAAGCGGCCCCGTGGCACAGCGCTGCTGGGGAGGGAGGGGACCAGCTGCAGCTACGCGGCCGCCACGTGCCCCAAGCCGCCAAAGATGCCACAGCGATGCAGGAGTTGAAGGTGATGACCTCAGGCAAGGGGTCGAACAGTCGGACTTCTGATCGTCTTCACTTCCTGATCGTCCATGCACTCCGTCTTCCCACAAACGATCACAGCCTAAGAGCAATGGCCTCCAACCTAATAGAGGGGTCGATCCTTAGTCTTCTCTCAGCTGGGTCAAGTTCATGACGATTCTTCCCACAAGGACTGGACTCGACTGCCGATTGGTCAACACACCCTGTCAAAACTTTGACAGTGTCAGCTTCCTTTGCAGAAGATTTGCAGCTTTCGCCTCCTTTCGCCTCAAACTTTCGATCCTCGTTGTCTTGTTGAGTTGCCAACTCAGTCGCTCAGTCGATCCGACGGCGCTCCCCGGACCGTCGCTCCGCGCATCCGAGCCCCCCCGGACCGTCGCTAAGCGCCTGCGTGTCATCTCACAGCACCTGAGAAGTGCGCGGAAGGAATGCCACGGGTGGAAGTGGGTTCCACCCACCACCCGGTGAATAGAACGGAGCACCATGCGCCTTCAGCCACAAGACCCTCAAGCTTCGAGCCTCTTTTTTCATGCGAGGACTCAGCTTGGATGAGACGTGTTGGCCCGTGTTGGCCCGTGTTGGCATTATTTCTTCCCTCATGAAGTACTCGTTGTAGAATCTGTTCCCCCAGTCGTCTGAGTATGAGATGACCCTGTTGCAGAGTAGAATCTGGAACTTCTCAGCCGAAGGCACTTGACAGCTGCAGTTGCCCAGGCGCTGGTGGCCTGCACGCGGCGCTGGTGGCCGCACTAGGCAGCTCAGTCTCATCAACAGGCAGTTTCACCACACACCAGGCGCGTTTCGTGGCCCGCAAAAACTCCAAAACCTTGGCACGAAACGATCCACTTGATGATTCTATAATACCCAGACGCTCCAAACAGCCCTTGGCCCCTCAAAACCTAGGAATTGGTTCGACCCCAGACCATCCCAGACCCCTCCATATGAGACCCCAGACCTGGGTAGATTAGATGTAGATCCCTTTGGATCCCTTTAATCCATACTAACATGTTTTGTTACTAGTAGCTTAATTGTTCCTAGTAGTACGGCCAGGAGCCCCGTTCGTAGCGTCCGAACACTCCGTTCGTAGCGATGCCACGAGCCCCTAGTACCAGTAGCTTCTTGTTCCTGCTCTTCCTTGTAAAAACACCAACCCTGGTCGAACGTCCAGGACTTCGACCGAGAAAAGGATGCTCTGGCCCCTTGGTGATCCGAAGGTCCACCTTCGGCGACATGCCGAAAACCAGGACCTGCCACCGAACCCGCGAAGGTTTTGGGGGCGTGCTTTTGGAACGCCGCCATGGCCGCGGTGGCGCGTTTTGCGCGAGGGGTCGCACGCGAGCCGGGGTCTCCCCAGCTCCGGGCCCTCGGACTGGTTCCACGCAGGACTCTCCGCTCCTCGCAGGCGGAGATGGCGGCGTTGCTGGCGGCATCGTCCTGAGACCTCCGAACAGTCGTCGTATCGCGAGGAGTCGAACCTACCGAACAAGGTGGGGTTTGGTTCCTTCCATTGCTGGAATTGGTTTTACCTGGAGTGATAGGAGATTCTCAAAGGGTGCAGCCCGTTGGTTCAGAACTTGGGACACCTTGCGATCATCGGTGGACTGTGGACGCCGCTCTTTCAGAGGCTGTCGAGCATGCGCTGACATTCCAAAACGCTTTGACATGGACGATTGGCTGTGGAGCAGTCACTATGTGGAAGTCGGTGCTGCAAAACATACCAAGAGAGGTTAAGTGACCGTAAATAGGACCTTACTGCGGTACCGAACTGGGATAGTCTAGTTCAGGTCCTTCAACCTCTGTTGGTATCCAGAATGGCCATGCTGGACCAGTGCTGCATGGCAGTGCTTCCCTGAAAACGTCGGATGTCAAGCCGGTGCCCGCATGGCATCCGAACTGAGTGCCCCCCCACCCTGTTTGGCCGAAGCCGTCACCGGAGCCTTCACCGTGGGTGGAGTGCTCTGCCCACGTCTTCCGGCGTTCCAAAGCAGTCCAAGTGGCACACCCAAGGAACTGGCGAGGTCCACCACCGACAGGACCATGGCCTTGCTAGTGAAAGTTTCAGAATGGGTTTCAATTGCATTCAACTACCAGGACCTTCAAACAGGTTGTTAATGGACACCTCTTAACCTCTAAGGGGCTATCAATAGACACCCCTTAGGGTGTCCCGGTATAGATCAGACATGGTACTCTCAGTATAAATTTGCCAAGCTAGAAGAAAGGAAACACACACAAGGATGTCTCAAGTCCTGATGAAAAGGATGAACCCACCTAAAGAACCTCCTGGTTTCTGCATCTATGACCTGGTGAGTTCTAGGTTGATTATGTGGTGGTTGTATTTTTGTAGTGCCTGTCACAGGACTCACGGCAGTTGTTTCCTCCGGTGAAGGGTTCAAAAACACCCGACCTCCCAACAGCCGACGACAGAGTGTTTTCATGAATTCCATCGAACCAAACAGAGTGTTTCACCCGCATAGGTCAAAACAGCGAAAACCCTGGTTGTTCTCCCACCAAACATGACAAACCCCATGGCGAATCCTCCGCGGCTCCTCCTCTCTGAACCGCAGGGGTCCTGACCCGAAGGTCGAACACCGGACGGGCGAGGGTTTTCTCCCAAAAAGCTCCACAGCTCAAGCGCAGTGGCGCCCGTGGCCCCACCCACGACGGGAACCCACGAAGCTGCGCTGGGCACCCAGGAAGCTGCGCTGCGCGACTGGGCAGACTGCGCCAGGTGCGTCAGAGAGAACGGGTGAAGCCGCAGGCCTCCAGCGCGCGCCGCCTGCGAACTTGGTGAAGCTCCGAGAAGGCTTGTGTCAAGTACCATGATTAGGAACATGTTGGAACGAACTTACTTAAGTGCTTCAGGGAGGTTTCAATCGATTTTGCAGAGGATCCGATTGGTCCTTCATCGGTTGCCCTTATCTACCATTCCGCTTGAGCGATACTCACAGTGTTGGTTTCGTCTTTGCTGCATGCCCAAGTCATAAAGCAGCGGTAAAATTCGTAGAAACTGAGAACATGGACAATGCTGTGAAACCTGGCTAGCTGGAATCACGCACCTTGTCTTCCCAGACGCTCCTGGACCCTCATATGCAGGGGTCTGGACCCGAATTGTTTGGAGCGGTCTGGACCTTCTCACCAGCCCCCTATGATTTGGTTCGGGACCCTATCAGGCTGTTTTCACGGAGCGTCTGATCTTCTACATGGGGGGGATGGTGGCCTGTCAGGATGCCACTGTGGGGTGGAATGAAAGATAAAGTGAGCTGAATGGTTGATCGTTTCGCGCCGCCTCATATGCCAAACTGGATGATTCGGGATGTGAAACCTTTTCGCCTGGCCAAGGCTGCAATGAGTGACTGAGGGAAAAAAAACAAAAAACAGCAACTCATAGTAGGCAGCACTCGCGTGCACTCGCCTTTTTTTTCGGGCACCATGTACCGTGATGCGGTTCCACAAACTCATCATGGCGGGAATGAAACAACAGATCTTCACTCCCGCCCGTTCGGGTCACGCAGGAGAGGAGGGAAAGAACACGAAAAAGCCGATTCAGAGCCCACCAACAGAGGTTGAAGGACCTGAACTAGACTATCCCAGTTCGGTACCGCAGTAGGTCCTTATGAGGTCGGTCACTATCCACCTCTCTTGGCAGTCATTGGTTTCGCCGATCGGGAAACACATCCGACCGCCGACCGATCATGACGAGGTGGTCGCACCGGTCGCACGGCGAAGGTCGCTTCGCCTCGAAGCGTTGGGCCGCCCGTGCCCAGGATCCGTCGGCCGAGCGCGACGAGCTCATGCCTGGGACGGTGGTCGTGGTTACTAGGCATGGCCTCCAACTAGCTCGGCATGGCCTTCAACCTACCTAATTACTAGCCTAGTGGCCTCCAAGCTTATACAATGGAGCCGGCGCGCTTGGCGCGGGCACGTGTGGCTTCGCCACGCTCGCTTGGCGCCCCAGCCGCCCGGCGCCCGGCGAGGGAAGGAGTGATGTTCGGTGCTTCGGTGTGGGGTCGGGGGAAAGGCCTCGTTGCCTCGTGGCGTCGAAGCCTCGATCAGGTCGAATCGGGCTGATCAGGTCGCTGAGAAGGTGAGTTGTAGCTGATCAGGTAGCCTGTGGGGCGTCCAGGTAGAAATCCAGGAGCGTCAGGTGGCGTGCAGCTCCACTCTAGATGTTTGTCTCGCCCGAGCCACGTTAATAAAAGGCTGGTTGGTGCCCCAGAAAAACCACAGGAAAAAGTGAGAAACCACTGGAAGATCCATTTGGACCATCTGCGAAAACCAGAACAAGATTGATTCGGTTTCGTGACCAAGAAACGCAGCGTGGTTTTGTTCGGGGATTTCTACTCGTAGCCTGAAAAAGAATGCAAACTCTCCAAACCTAGTGTTCATACCGGACGGGCCCTCTGCGACAGGTATTTTGGTTGTCCCAATTCTGTCCTTTCTTTTTCCCGTACACCGGTGTTTCACATCTCTCGGTTTTCCCTTGCCAGGCCGCTGACGAGGTCCTTTCGCACCAGTGCCACCTCCATGTCCTTCGTGAAACACACCCGACGTGATCTCACACGCGGGCCGTTCCAACCCCAGCGAAAGCAGCAGACTCTTTGGAACACTGCAGACTCGATGCAGCGTCTTCGGAAAAAATGAACCATTATAACTTATATAACTACTATTCATCATTCATCTTATTTCATCTAAAGAACTTCAATGCTTCGCGGAAAGCTAATCGCGTGTCATTCTTTCGCCTCTAACTTCGCCTGGTGCAATCAAGAAGGCTTTGAACTAGAATCCCAATCAAGATGTCTTGCAGGAACACAACATCCAACCGAATCAGCATGTGTTCAAGCCATTTCAAGCACCACAGAAGCACGTTCCCCGAACCCAACTCAATAAAGGACCTTCTGCTCTCTGGTACAACCTATACATCCCTGGCTTAAAAACCAAAAAAAGGAAACCCTCCAAGCGTCTCTGAGAATCAGCAGGGAGCTCTCCCAGTACTTGTTCCCCACGATGCCGGCGTTCCAGACCTCGGCTCGGACGGTCCAGATCCGACCCGCCGGACGGCGACCCCGTTCGCGGGGGTTGGCCCCGCATCGGGCCGTTCGGGACGGGCTGTTTTCACGAACACGGAGCGTCTGGCGTGTGGGAAGGTTAGAATCGTGGTTCAACCCCTCAAGACATGTAAAACGATTTCAAACCTTGGGGGGGGTTGAGATATAAATTCTATACGTACTATATTATGTGTAAGGTGCGCATTTTCACACGTGTGAAAAGCCTGGGCACCAAAGAAGTCAGCTAAGACAAAGAAAGAATAACTATATAGCTCTACCAGCAGTCACAAAGGGGTGCTCAATGGAGGTTAGGGGTGCTCATTATCCACTCACTTAGGGACTAAACACCACCCCTTTGTGACTCCTGGTATATGGCTATCAAAACCCAGATCTTCCTTCGTTCGGCCCGGGCGGCGCCGAAGCTTCCGACCAAACAAGGCACCGCGGTCCGAAGCCCTCGGACCCCACCCACCTAAAGCCCTCCCACACCGGCCATACTCTGCACTTGGTGGGTGGCCGTCCGACACTTAGAGACGTTGCGCGTGCTGCGTTGCTATGACAGGGACTCCCCGGTGACTCCCCCTCATGCGGTTGAAAGAAAAAAACAGGAACGCCTGGAGGACTCGACCCAGCACCATGCAGGGATTGGAATGAAGTGTTCACCAGCAAGGTCGCTAGGCCCAGGGAAACGTCCCACTATAGACAAGGTCGCTAGGGAAACGCTCCTTGCATTCCAACAGACCAAGATCAGCGTGGTTAGTGATGGCATTTTAGTTCAACAATCTGACATCCTTGGTACCTTGAACATCACTTTCGAACGTGAGAGCAAAAGGGTTGAAAGGGCCAGCACTTAGAGCTAGAAAGAAAGAAAGAAAGGAATGACAGAAAGAAAGAAAAGAAAGAAAGAAAGAAAGGAATGACAGCACCCTCCAGCCAAGACGTCCGACACCGTCCAACATTCCATCCTTCTGTCACCTTCCAACATTCCAGTCGTCCCTCTCTGGGGCTTCACACCAAGACTTCCAGCTCCCAGTTCGCACGACCTGCGCGTCCGTCTGAACCGGTCTCAACCGGTCTGAACCGCTGTCGGTCAACCCTCCACCGCCGAGTCACAAGAGAGGTGGAGAGTGACCTGAACTAGGACCCGTCACCTGGGGTCAACTGGGATAGTCTATAGTCGAACTAGGGTCATCCAACCTCTGTTGGGTGAGAGTGGTCGAGGTGGAATCGGATCCAATCTACGAAAAAGGGGCCATCCGGGCAGGTGCTTGTTCGCGCGCCGGCCACCCCCGCCCTGCAGTCGCTTGAAAAAACCCGACAGGACCTTCACCGACACCACCGGAACGCGCCCCTTTGACCCTGTGTACGGCCGCGGCCCGGCGCCTGCGGTCCGGCTGGGCGAGTTCCTTTGGCGCTTGAAGACTTGAAAGGCCTGGCGATTGATTGCGAGTGCGGGCAGCCGAGTGGAAAACACCCGTCTGCTTGGGCCACACACCCCTCGGGGAAAAGTCGAGTTCTGGAGGTTCAAATCTTTTCTGCCACTTGGCATCACTTGGTACCTTGTTAACACCTTTAACATCACCAGAGTGCGGCGGCTCTTCCCAGAGAACACTAAGACTTCAAGTGCTCCCTAAGTAGTCGACGCAAGTGTAATACCCAGAGTGGCTCTAAGTGCCTGATCGAAATTCAGCGCCCCCCTTTCCAACCGCTGCAGGATCTCCTCCACAGGACCGCCTACGTGATGCTCACTGCAGCCACTCATCCAAGAACACCGCGCATTTGTGTGTGTACGGTCGCCCATCTGTATCTCGTTGGACTTGTCCTTTGTCATTGTGGAGAACAGGGACGGTGACATTGATGGAATCAGACTATGAATTCTTCACATTTCAACAAGAATGTCATAAAAACCTTCACCGAAAAGAAAATGAGGGGTATACAACTGGCACCTGTGCATGGTCCAGATTTGGAGAAGGCTTCTTGCGGGTCTCAACTGGGTTTCAGGTCACTTTCCTCCAGTTCAGCCCAAGTGTCCAAGAACATCTACACGAGATGACCAGCTACTTCTCATTGCCATTCGCTTGTTCGCAGGAACAACTGTTGAATAACTCACAGATTTGCCAACCACAAGGAAGAGTCTCACACCCAGACCACAAGAGATATACCCAGTTTGTTTTATCTTCTACACTCTTAAGGAGGGAAAGAAGCGATCATCGACCTATCTGGGTGCGTTTACTGTGTGTGTGTGTGGCGCGCGTCGCGTCGCCTCTCGCCAGCGACGCGCCGTGGCCAGCGAGGCTAGGGCACCTGGGGCACAGCAGAAGCGCTTCTGACAGTGCAGTGGAAAGGCACCTTATGAAGACCATCGTGTTCGACAGATTCCTTGAGATCCAAATTCCATCTACCTGGACTGCGTTGGACAGGTGCTTCCGAAATGACCAACAAATGCCCAGAAACGACCTGTAAGGGTTCCAAAAAAAACTACCTGTTGCAAGGTACTGATATACATGAGGCCATCGAAAAGTGCTAGTTTTCGGAGCGCCTCACTGGGCCTTGACTGGCCTGGCCTCACTGGCCTCCGCCTACGGCCTGACTCGTTTGAAAGATGCCTTTTCCTCACCCTTTGTAGCTTCCCAGACAATCCATTTCAACCAGTGACGGACTTTGAGGATCACCACATCACACACTAACCAAAGAAGAACCTCAGAAGGAAACCTCAAAGGTACCTCAAAGGTCTATCATTTTGAATTACAATAAATATTGATCCACTGTTCTGCTCCCGCGCGGCTATGACATGGACGATCCAGCCTGCAGATGGCAAGTCCTGCACGATCCGTTGCCACTGCCCTGCCGTGACGAGGGCCATGGGATCCCAAGACGACGCATGCAGGCTTCGCAAAGCCGGAGGGGCTATGTTAACCCCCAAAAACGAAGCATTGGTCTTTGGAAAAAGGGAAACACGTTTCATTCCATCTGTCCATGTTTAAGCGGGACTTGCACTCAATGGGGAGGTTTACCGAAAGAAGTCCATGTGAGGCTTCGGCAAGGGTGTTTACGCATGAAAGCTCACCAGGACCCCGTGAAAGAAGAGAAGAATGGTCTTCCAGGCCTACGTGCGAATCTCTCATGGACTACTCATGGAGATGATTCCAGCGAGTGTACGTTCGTTCCACCAAGCTGTCCAATTCCTTCAAATTGGCCACCTGGTGGCGCTATGTGTCTTTCGCACCGTATTGCAGCTTTCACAAGAAGAGCTCCGCCGTGCGAAAGCATGCCCCGAGTCGCAAGGTGGCCCCTCAGTCGCTCCCCTTAGTCCCACCATCACGTGACTTCTTTTGAGGCATCGTCACCATGTGTCATCCATCGACAGAAAAAACAAAAGATGAGGGAGGGCTAGGCTACGTTGCATGCATTTTTACTTTTGTATCATGGTGATGTACAAACATTTGTATCATGCTTAGATGCTGGCCAAACATACAAAACAAACCAGACCTTCAAACCGTCCGAATCCGGCTTCGATCTTAGAATCGATTCCTGAAAAAAAGCACCCCGTTACATAATATATGGAGCTGAGCATACGCCAATGTCACATGGATTCCGATCAAAAACACCAAGAATTACAACTCAAAAGGCGGAAACGCCTCACTTTCCAGGACCTCCCCTTGGGCCTTTCACCCTCGTCCCTCCGCGGTGCGCCCCACCTGGCGTTGCCCCGGCCACACCACCCAGTGCCAGCGAGGTCCGCCACTGCCAAGACCTCCGGGAGGTCCGTTCGCCACGGGCGAAACACGGCTGCGAAGCATGAAAGTCAATGCTCTGTCTTCCAGTGGTCTGTGTTCCAGTGGATATGACCTGGTTCCCTGACCTGGGAACCCCTAACTTGTGAATTCGAAAGGGAACGGATGGTGGATGGTTTGCTTTGGGGTTCGTCGACACGGTCGACCAGTCTCTTACCATCTGTGTCTGACCTGGGAAAGCTTGGACCCTTCCGGCGCCAAACAGAAGTTGAGTACAGGTCTAAGTGACCTCAAACCAGAGGATCAAAAGGATTGAGTAGAAACCAGAGGATCACCAGGTTGAGTAGATGAAGACCTTTTTCCACCTTGGGCAGGACTTTCTTCGGCCCATAAACACGAGTCATTCGTTGCGGAGAGTCGGGTTCCCCTGGTAAGGGCCTCACTGGAGATCGAGGAAAAACCTGGCAAAAACACGCGCACCTCTTGACTTCACTTTCGAGATCACCCCAATCTCCTCCAAACTCTTGGCCCCCCCGGGACTTCGGACTTCTCGCCTCGCCCCAAACCGAACCCATCGACCAAAACGACCCAAACTCCCTACCGCTTCCCTTTGGGCGCTCTCGACCGACCGCCGTCGCACCTGGCGCAGAGCAACGCCACCGGCTCCACGCGCGACGAGGCGAGCGCCACGAGCGCCAAGGTCCAGGGCGCCAGGAGAGCGTTCCGCAGGCGCCAAGCGTGGTGCCAAGCGTCAGCTGCGGCGCCTGGGGAGTAGTGGTGACCGTGGGGAAGATCGTCACCTGGGTGGTCATTAGAGTGGTAAGTTGGGTGGGTTGGGTTGGAACTGGTTGAGGAAGTGGGAAACAAGTCGTCTTGTAGTGAGCCACTGGCAGTGAGATTGAGAAGGGAAGCTATGGTGGAGGCCATCGCTACTAGGTTGGAGGCCATCGCTACTAGTAGCTTCTGGCATTACTACTATAGTAACAAGGGCATCGCCACTAGAAGTAGTGCACTTAAGGAAGAGAGTAGACGACCTGAGACACCAACGAGTGTCGTGCGTGCCAGTGTCGTGGCAGAACTTCATTCTGAATGGGTTGTAATCAATCCCCACTAAACCATCCATTTGAGCTTTTTGGTGAATAAGACCGACCAAAATAGGTTGCAAATCGACCACCTCGCCATTTGGTCAATAAAAGATGTAGCAGCTGCCCAAGTAGTTCACACCTTCTGCCAGGGCACAGGCACGGGCCACCCTTTCGTCCAACAGGGCGTCACATGCTCGTTCAGCAGATCTGCATTCAGCTCAACGCAGTGCTTTCGTCTACGGCGGGGGCGAGGAATGGTGAAGCGTTACCGGATGAAACATCTAAGGGCTGAAGATGAAACATCTAAGGCATACCACCAAGTGGACTATCTGAAGGGAATCGTGGACTTGGTGGGACAACTCCAATCTCGGAGTGGGTCGTTTAACTATCTAACGTAGACGTGTGGTGGGAGATCTGCTGATAACCCAATGTTGCCCATTTGCTCTGACAAATTCTCGCAGTGCGTGTTCCACACAAACAAGTTGTCAAAGCTCAAACTCAAAACTGTCAGCAATCTGCAAAAGTTTCTGGCATGCGCTCCGCACATGTGTCCAACTGGCATGTGGGAGATATGCAGCTAATGCAGCTATCCCCTGCGACACACATCCTTACCGAAATCTGCTCTGGAACTACCAACTGAAGAACTGCAGAGAGCTCTGTCATCTACAAACCGAACTTTGAAAAAATAAGAAACTATATACTCATCGAATTGATTGAGGCATCACTGCATCACCCCTATCCTATATGTGCTCCACTTCTGTGCTGTTTGTTTGTTCAAAACAAAACCAAACCCTTTGCTTTGCCGCCCAGTTCCACCGCCCGCCCACCGCGCCGCGACTCGCTGCTCCACGGAACTCCGGCGCCTCGTCCGGATGGCGAGGGCCTGCGTCCAGGTGACACCACTGCCCACCTCAGGTGACACCACAGCGTCACATCCCAATGCAGTTGGTTGGAAGAGCGTTTTTCGGGATGAACACCAGGGCGGCCGCGGGCGTTGGGTGCAAGGACGCTGCTGATGGAGGAGAGGAAGCCAAAGAACCCCACAGGCCCGCCCTAAAATGTTTGACCCATTATAACTATATCTGGTGGAGACCCATCATGCCAAGGGAACATCCACGCATATCGACACCTATCGCAACACTGCCCCCATGTCCCGAGAGGGTGAGCAGGTGCGTCACCGATGTCACCGTGGTGGAGTGAAGAACAACATGGGCGATGCAGATTGGTAGAGTGATTGGGTCCAGTGAGGTGACTGCTAGTCCAGACATCTGGAGAGATGACGGATGACTTCTCACATTCTCAGTCAGACTGAAGGGGATGAGGAAGTAAGAAATGTTTAAAAGAAGAAAAAACTCTACACAGGGCTCAATCCCATGCAATCCCTGTGATTTGATGCCTTGACCCGGCCTCCACACGGCTCATCCTTTCTGAGTTCCGGTGTCCTGGGGACCCAACAAATCCCTTGATTCCGACTCGACCCGAGAGAAGCGTCGGCCATGCTTTTCTCGCGTCTGGCCCCACCAAGGTTCGTCGGCTTCGACGACGAACGCATCGACTCACGTCACCGACCGAACGCTCTGTGACGAGGAGAAGACACGGAAGTGACTCATGGCTTCTGGCTTCTGAATTCTGGATTAAAACAGATTAAAACTGAACACCTTTCAAGCCACAATGCCTTTCTGAGTGATTCCTCTTGGCCACAATGACCAGAATTCGCCCTTTCTGCTACATGATGGCTACATCAAGTACCCCATGTCCATGAATTTCCCATGGCATGTTCCATGTTCGTTGTGGACATCTCTCATGTTAACCAACGACACTTCAACCCCCCCGTCTCCAGAATTGTTCTTTACATCTCCAGGCTGCATGGCTTTCGGATGTGAAGATTTGTGAATCGACCATCAACATGACACCTTCTCCGGTTCGGATATTAAATGCTCTATTTGTTGTGACCACCCAATAGAATACACACCATTTCTATCTCAAAATACGCTGGACCATCCTGTCATCCTGGTCTTCTCGGATGCTGGTATTCTTCGCGTTCCCCCAACGCCCCTTCGACACTGCCAGGCCACCACAGCCGTCACATCCTTCAGGTCCGCGCGATCTGCCCAGTGCAAGGCACACCTGGAGGAGGCAGGTCCCCCAGCATGATCTGGAGGTTTCCATGGAGTCTGCCGGTGCTTTTCACGTGTCTTTTTGGGGGGAGTTGTTAGGGGGGTTCTCCAAGCCAGGAAGATGATCACCATCTTCCAACTTCCCCATGGTGTGGTTTCAAAAAAGGTACTTGCTTTCGGGCGATCAGAGTTCCACACCGGAAGCCCACCTCCACCCACCCCATCTCCACCCACTTCTGCCCGTTCTGCCTCCAACGCCTGGCTTCTGCAAAGCCCCGCACCGCGCTGCCCACGGCCACCGCATCGCACCGGAGGCCCCGCCGCCGCAGCGTCAGCGGCACGTCCACCGCGTGGCGCCACGCGCGCAGCGCGGTGCCTGGGGCGAAGCCCGCTGACCTCCCAAGGTTGACCTGGGAGAGGTAGATTGTTCTGTTCATGCTCGGTGATCAACCAGGGTGTTCTTGTGTTGACCCACTGCCATTTGGGGACTGGCACTGAAACGGTTGGAGGGGGGACTGGCGCCTGGCTCTGTGGATAAATGTCTGACAAACTGCGCGTGTTTTGTGTGGGCGAGGACGCTGCTTCTGCACTGATGATCAACGACTCCTTCAAGAGCGCTGTCGGGCGGGTGAAATCCACTTTATGAATTAATATGGATCTGTCACTATCTGCGGATCTGTCACGCTCAAACGTCTCAAGTGTCTCAAGTGTCGGCCCTCCACTTTTCTCGGGAGTGAGCTGAACGAAACCCATTTTGGTACAGGGAAGCCACACCAGAACTGCTGCCCAACCATGGAACTCTCCGATGTCCGCCGCGTCTCGCTTGGAGATCCATGGGACATCTCTATACCGACCCTCCGCCCGGCGCCCGGGCCCTACGCGCGAGGTTTCGAAGACCAAATGATCAAAGGCCCTGTCAAAGGCCTAGATGGCCTCAAGCGCCTCACAAGTGAGGCACTGTTTCAGGGAAACCATTTTGAGCGGTTCCCCAATCCAATCCATTAGAATGAAGAAGGTTCTCCAATCCATGCCTTCAGTCCGAAAACAAGCCTTCGCCTCTTCGGGTCAGGCCACTGACCAGGACCTCGTCCAGCTGCAGTGCAGAGCTTCTGGCCGTGGCAAGCACTGTGAGAGCACCATGCCATCGGTCGGGCCATCTGTTGACCTGACGCGAGGCACTGCTGAGTTTGATGTTCATTGCATTTTTCAGCCAATCTATTGAAAGAGCGCAAAACAAACACGGAGTCAATCTTCAGTTTCTACATGAAAGTCCACTAAAATGAAGGTGTGCTTGCTAGAGGTTGAGAAAAGACTATGCTTTAGGGTGGAATTCCACATACATGTGCTTTCTGGGTCCCAGTTCTTCTCCAAGGTCAGGAAAACCTATAACCTCCCTTTGCCGGTTCCACACACCAAAACCTGGAAGGGCTAGTCACCCCTTGAAGAGCTACAAATCGAAATTCCGGGGGAGTCTACCTGGAACCCCAACCAACCAGAAACAGTTGGATGTTCCAGTGTGGCAATTCAGGTCCGATACATAGCAAGTGGTTGTTTGTGGCTGTGGCATCCATTAATTTCTGGTTGTTTGGCTTAGCTTGGGGGTGGACTGGGGGGGAAGTAAGGGTTTCCTCTTTTGTGTTTTTGGTGGTGCTGCTGGTGGTGGTATGCGCAGGAAGATATGCAAAGCGGCCACCGGCAAAACCACACGCCGACACCAGCACGCCAGCAGCACCCACAAAACGAAACGCCGATCCAGAGCCAGCACCAGCACCAGCAAGGCAACAGCGCCCGCAAAACGACAGCACAAGCGCCGGCAATACCAAAACACCGATCCACAGCCAGCACCTGCACCTGCACCAGCATCAGCACGCCAGCAGCACCCGCAAAACCAAAACGCCCGCAAAACCAAACCGCCGATCCAGAGCCAGCACCTGCACCAGTATCAGGGCGGCAGCAGCACCTGCAAAACCAAACACCGATCCAGAGCCAGCACCTGCAGCTGCACCCGCATCTGCACAGCAGCAATGCCTGCAAAACCAAAACCCCGATCCAGAGCCAGCACCTGCACCCGCACCTGCATCAGCACGGCAGTGGCGCCTGCGAAACCAATACGCTGATCCAGAGCCAGCACCTGCACCTGCACCAGCATCAACACGGCAGCAGCACCCGCAAAGCCAAAACGCCGATCCAGAGCCACACCATTGAGAAGTTAGAGCCCCTATAGTACTATAGCCTGCAGCTATCTGGGGAAAAACAAACAAAAAGGAAGGGAAGGAGATCAAAAGTGCAATTTGGAACCCAGCCTCCACCAAATCCACCTGGCAGAGAAGGAGACGTTTGCGCACATGTTTGCAGCGACGCCACAACTAGGCCCCGCACCACAAACGATCCCTGTCAGAACGAGGATACGTCGCAGCGTTGGGAAAACGTGTAGCCGACTCAACAACATTATGTAGCTCAAGCTGGTTTCAAACACCTGCCTTGGGCCTTGCGGCGCCAGGATCCTCCATTCAAGAAATGTTTGCAGAAGTCTTCTTGCCCCACCCGACCCGCGCAGGCGCGGCTGCGAGGGCAAAGCTTCTGGTTTTTTCCAAAGCATGTGCTGGAGTCAGGTCTGATCAAAACTAGCTGAACAGAAACTTCGCTCAGCTTCAAACAGCGGTATGGTCTTTTCAGCAAGGCCCAAATAGAACTTGCAATGTAGCAACATTTAGAAAGCTTACAAAAGAAGCGAAGCCTCCAGACTCTACCCCTCAGAGCTCTCAGCGCTCGAAACCTCCGCGCCATCCTCAGCTTTACGCCGGCAGCATCTTCAGCCGCAACCCCGTCAGCGGCAGCGCCTGCAACCAATCTTGCAGCAAACAAAGCTTGCTTGAGGGCGTGTTTCGAAGGCACGCCTTGAAGTTGAGCACAACAAGTTGTAAGACAGATCAAATGGAAAACCACCCTCGCGCAGCATGGGAAATAATTCACAAGGAAAAACGCTCCCAAACGCCGTTTCGCAGCCCAAAGCTGTGTTCTTGTCTTTCAAAGAAAAACTCGAGTCCCACGACCATCCGAAACTGTGATTTTGCCTTTCTCTACTCGACTGTGGCGCAGAGTCCTTCCCTTCTTCCAATCCCTCGTAGCACAGAATCCTTCCTATGAGCCCTCATAGCACAGAGCCCTTCATATTCGGGGCTTCGTAGCACAGGACAGAACCTTTCTCTCTTTTTTCGCACCTTGAAGAAGGATGACTGCAAAATCACAGTTTCGGGAGGGCCTTGAAAAAGGAGGATTGCAAAATCACAGTTTCGGGTGGTCGTGAGCTTATTTCTTTGAAAGGCAAAAACGCCGTTTCGCGGCCCAAAGCTGCGTTTTTTGCCTTTCAATCAAAAAGCTCGAATCCCACGACCACCCAAAACTGTGATTTTGCCTTTCTCTGCTCGACCGTGGCGCAGAGTCCGTCCCTCGTAGCACAAAAGGCCTCGTACACGGTCTAAAAGATCAGCCCCGCGACCACCCGAAACTCTGATTTTGCCTTTCTCTGCTCGACCGTGGCGCAGACTCCTTCCCTTCTTCCAATCCCTCGTAGCACAGAATCCTTCCTATGAGCCCTCGTAGCACAGAGCCTTTCATATTCGGGGCTTCGTAGCACAGGACAGAATCTTTCTCTCTTTTTTCGCGCCTTGAAGAAGGATGACTGCAAAATCACAGTTCACAGTTCGGGAGAGCCTTGAAAAAGGATGACGGCAAAAATCACAGTTTCGGGTGGTCGTGGGCTTTTTTCTTTAAGCTGCGTTTTTGCCTTTCAAAGAAAAAAAACCAGCCCACGACCACCTCGACCACCTGAAACTGTGATTTTGCCTTTCTCTGCAAGACTGCGGCGCCGAGTCCTTCCGCTCTTCCAGTCCCACGTAGCACAGAATCCCTTCTGTGTGAGCCCTGGTCGCGCAGAGTCCTTCTCGCGAGCCCCGCACAGCTCCATAAAGGCGGCATCCCAATTTGATCCACTCACTACGGCCCCTATGTTGGGCTAGTTGGTATTGCCGCACCCCGACGCATGGTGTTGAGTGTTTTTGGGGTTCGGACGGCTTTGCGTCCGCTTCAAGAAATTCACCGCGGTTATATCAACCCATGGCGCTAGATGTGATTCAGTTTTCAAAGCAGGATTCGGAATGTTTTTCTTGTCAACACCCCTTTCCAACTGGCGTCACTGGCGCCTGCTTCAGCACTCTCCCTGCTTCAGCCTGCTTCGGCCCCTGCTCCGGCGTCCGGGGCCTCGCCGGCCTCGCCTGGCGTGGATGGCTTTTTTCGTGAAACGTCGGTTCGCAGGGATTGCAGTTGAATGGGCCGATGTGTTTTGATCAGGTGCATCTGCATTTGAGAAGTGGAATCTCACAGTTGGGTTGTCATTACAAAGAAACGATATGTTTTCCATCTCCACCACCCAAAAAACATATAGTACGTATTGTTACGTAGAAAACCTTAGCGCTGCTGCTGGAGAACAGCTTGAAGCTTGAAGCACGTAAAAAATCAAGCGAAAACCTCTGGATTCCTAGCGTTCTGAAGCAAAACAAAAAAGAAGGTTCGCACAATGAATCCAATTTAAAAGACTACAAGTGTCATAAACATTTCACATTTCCAGACACCACTCCCACAGTTCAAGGTTCAGTGCTGGATTCCATCAGTTCCAGTGATTACAACCGCAACACCACGATTTCCACACTGTAAACCTCAACACCGCACCTTTTTCCAAATTCAGGTGAAAAACACCGGTTCCGACGAACTCCGAATCAAATCCTGGTGCGGCAAGAACATCCTCACCGCTTCTCTTTCGTCTTCTCTTTCGCCTTGCGGTGAATATGTCCAGTGAAGAGAAGTGCGCGTATGGGCGCCAAATGTTCGTGGCATGTACATGTATGGACTTTGGATTCATATCGGTCTGATCTTTGAAGAGGCTTTGCAATCGCTTCAATATTGGGTTTGGGTGAGGCTTTACTAACTTACTAACTACCAAAACTCGACAGTCGACTTGGAATCAGTCTGGTCACTGGTATTACTGCTACCCCCTTGTCTACGAAACCTGAACTGAAGTGAGCTGCACAATTGTGCTTGAAGTGACGAAACTGGAGCAACCCAAATCCATGAACCGGTTTTCTCCAGCTCATGAGCTTGCCTCCAACGGCTTTCTCCTTCTCTGCGCGCTCTGCTGTCTTCCCCTTCTTATTAACCTCCAGGAAGGGTTCTGGATTGATTCGGAATCGAAATTTCGGAACCGAAAGTTAGCGAACGTCAAGAACCGAAATGTGTTAGGAACCGAATGTAACAACCGTCAATTGTCCCAACACAACCGAACCGAAAAGAAAAACGAACCGTTCCGCTCCGTTCCGAGGTCAATCAGCAAAGCGCTGTGCGACGTTTCTCTCAGACTGTCCAGGGTCTTGGAGTTTCAAAGCAGCAGTCCCCCGGCTTCAGGTGCATTCATAAAATGCTTTCCTTTCCTTTTCCTGTTCCTTTCCTTTTCGTTGCTTTCCTTTCCAATATGCTTCTTAGACGGCATGGAAAAAGCATATTCACAAATTGCACTCCTACCTGTCCATTTCCATTTCCGTTTCCTTTCCTTGTCGTGAATCTGCTTTTTCCAGGCAATCTAAAAAGCATATTGAAAAAGGAAAGGAAAGGAAAAGGACAAGGAAAGGAAAGGACAATGTCAAGGAAAGCAAAATTGCATACCTTACCTGTCCTTTTCCTTTGCTTTGCTTTCCTGTCATTACTTTTCCTTTTCTTTGTTTTCCTTTCCAATATGCAAAAATGCTTTTTGGAAGGCCTGGAATATGTTCACAGAAGTGCATTCCTTCCCCTCGCTTTTCCTTTTCTTTAGTTTTTTCCACATTCTTTTCTTTCCTTTCCTTTCCTTAAAATGATTGCTTTCCTTTCCTGTCATTTCCTTTCCTTGTCCTTTCCTTTTTGCTTGCCCTTTTTCTCCTGTCCTGTCCTGTCTTGTCTATAGTCTAGTCTTGTCTTGTCTCTTTATCATTGCCTTTCTTTCTTTACCCCACTGCGTAACTTATGCCTCACAGAACCGCAACAAACCGTGAACCAAACCAAAAGTCCATGAAAACATACTTCTACAACCAAACCGGACCGATTCGAAGTTTCAATTAGATTAAACATCCAAACCGATTCCAACCGAACCGAAACCTTACTGGCAACAACGCGAAATCATGCACATCTGTGACGACAATTCAAACTCCTGAGAAGCCCAAGAAGCACCCGACTCTCCTCTTAGTCAAACAACTGACCCCCCCGGCTTTCAGCCCATTGAATTGAATGGACTCTCGAGCCCTGGTCCTGTCAATTCTTCTGTTCCATTGTTGTCGAAAAAACAATGCCCTGCCTTCAGGAGCATCTGGCGAAGTCGCTTCCTTGCGCTGGCAGTATACGGGCACACATGCGACGGCAATGTGGAACGAAATCGTGCCCATCTGTTCGAACAGATTGTTCTTTTAGTTCATGACTCTTCTCATTCCATGTTTGTTGGCAACAACTTGAATCTTGACTCCATAAGAGATCATTTAAAATGCTGTAACACGCTGTCATAGCAAAGTATTGGACTTCTGCGGGATCCAGGTCGGTGGCTCATGGTCCCTCGATGGCCGTCGTACGCCGTCGCGTCCCTCAAAACCGTCCTCGCACATTGTTATAGCTTGTGTGTGTTCCAAACTTGTGAGTTGTTCCTCTTGTGGGTGTGGGTGTGTGCGTTTGCTATTGTCCTGGTTGATCACCCTGGCCGCCAGTGAGCTGGCCGCCAGCAGTGGTCTTGTTCGTTCGGGCTGGCCGCCAGGAGGAGTCCTTCTTGTTGCTTGCGTCTGTTCCAAATTGTCGCGTTTGCTCATTGCCGCAAAGCTGCCTCCCACTGGGGCTGTGGAAGGCGCAGCATTGCCTGCAAGTCCAGCCCCAGGGTTATAGCAGCAGCGTATGCTGCTTGCGGGGACACCTCTGGTTGAGGTGGTGGTGGGGCCTCTTCTGCGGCTGGTGAGGGTTCTGTGGGCTCCTCTTTCACATGTTCTGTGGGCTCCTCTTTGATGTCTGCCAACATGTAAGGATCTTCTCCAACACAGTCAGCTTCATCCTCTGGAAATACCACCACATCCTCCTTTTGTCAATTCAAAGCTTGAGAAATTGGATGTGAATGTTCCATTGATGACACCATGTTGAGCTACGGCTGTGCTCTGAATCATCATCCAACACAACCTAAGTCCCTGCCAGCGAGCATGAATGCCCTGCTAGCGTTGCCAAAAAGAAACCTCGTGGGAATAACACAGCAGCAGAGTAGCAAGATTCAACATGTCCCTGCCAGCGAGCATGAATGCCCTGCTAGCGTCGCCAAGAAGACCCATAGTAGTACTAGACTAAATCTGTATTTTCCACAATTGCTCAACATGTGCCACAATGTGTTATAGGATGCAGTTCCTGCCAGCAAAGCAAAACCCAACAGTCCTCCGGGCGCCTGTCGGAGCGGAAGAAGAACAGCCAGTAACAGCAGCAGCAACCAGCAGGGAGTAGCAGCAACAGAAAAGGGCGGACACCAGCAGTGACAGACCATGAAAAGAAATGCTATATTGCCAGCGGAAAAGGGCGGACACCAGTGACAGACTTGGGAGACAAATGAAAAATGAATAGAAGTGCTACATGGCCAGCGGAAAGGGGCGATCAAACACAAGCAGCCAGAGCGCCGGCGTGTCGCCCAGGATCCGTTTACCTGTCTCTTGTCGAAACTGCAAAGCTCTACAAAAAGACAGCAAAGCCCTGTCACCGGATTTGAGGTCCGGTGGATGCTCATGATAGGAATCCCGTGAGAAATCTGCAACCGCTCTCAACCTGCCGGTGAGGCAAGGGTCCTTCACGGGTCAAATTGACTGGCTTGACTGGTTTCTGCTCCTCCTCAGCACGCGGACTTGGAATCGGGCTTGCCTTTGACGGGCGCAAAGGTTTCTCTACCTTGACATAATACCCCACTCGATCGAAATCAGTCCCACCCTGAGCATCGGATATTGGTTCAAGAAAATATTGACTTAATTGAAAAGTATCTGTTTGATTTTTGCTCTGACTTTTCCATTTTTCATTGTCTGACCTATTGATTCTGATTTTGCTTATTCTATTGATGTTGATGTTGACTTTCCTATTGTTTTTGACTTGGACTTTTCTATTGATGATATGGGTGGGGCCGATATGGTTCGATATTTTCGGCCGGAGTGGTGGATCATATGCTATGATCTGATAGGGCTCGATATGGTGTGGCCAATTTTGTAACAAGCCTCACTGGACGCCATGAGCTTGCGCCCGGTTGTGGCTGGCTTTGCTAAGTGGCATCTGAGGCGAACCGAGATTTCAAAATCACAAGCTGATGACAGCCCAAAAGCGAGCCCACTGAAAGGAAACAGTTGAACATCTTTGGACCCCCCCCGACCACCTCGCACTCGAACACCAGCCTCCACCCACTTAAGGGTCTCCCCCGACGACCGATACGCGCGCAGCGCACGGTTCGTAGCTTGAAGGCCCATCCTAAAGTTTCCTGATGAGTGTTGTGTATTGTACAATAAGCCTGGCAAGCCCCAACCGGCCCCCCTGTCAGTCCAAGGGTTTAGGTTTATTAGGGATTACACCCTGGAAGTTTAACATAGAACATGCACAATGACCTTTGGAAGAGTATGTTCCTTTACTTTACGACCAAGTGGTTTTCAGGCTCCATGTTGATATTCCGGACTAGGCCTACTAATTTAGTTATTCATCATCATCATCATCATCATCATCATCATCATCATCATCAGCATCAGCATCAGCATCAGCATCAGCGGGATGGGTTGATTACGTTCCCATGGGCCATGGCCCATATATAGTTCAGACTGGTTATGCACCCTATGGGCATGAGGCTGATGAGGGACCGGGAGCCCATCCAACACTCCCCAGCTAAGTTGGGGTTCCAGGTAGGAGTCTAGAGGGGGGGTGGATCTGTTGCTAGATCTTTCGGTAAATCTTGATTCTCCCTGCCATGAAGCTCAAACCGCCAACCAGGAGTTGTTGCACAAGTGACCAAAATCACTGGGTTTTAAAGAAACCACTCCCTAGTTGGGCGAACAGAAGAAGCTGGAAGGCTGGAAGTACCCACACTCAAAGGGCCCAGAGAGATCTTGGCATCTTGGAAGCAAAGTAAGGATGTGACAAGACCCCACTGAGACACCCCTTCTGTTTCCCCCAAAAAAGATGTCTCGGAACATCTACACTTTCCTCCGAAGTCAGTGACTCGGCTGAAAGACAGCATGAGGACCATGATGTGCTTCCTTCCCAGATGATTTGAAGGTAACTTGGCGCGAAAATGGGCAAGTTGGTCTTGATATATCTTGATCATCCGTGTCGTCGAAATCCATGACGTTCCCTTTTCTTGTCTTCCTTGTAGAATGATCTACAACAACTTGGTCTTTGACTTCGAAAAGCGGAGACAGGGAGCTGAACAAACTGTCGAATGTCCAATTCTGAAGCTCTTAGACATCTCGCAACTGAAACCCTTGCAGATGGCAGCCCATCGGTTCATGAACTACAGAATACAAGGATGTGTGTTGGTAAATGAAGAACTGTTCTTATTCAGTTCATTGACCACACTTTTGGCATCGAGCTCGATAGAAGCCTCGGGTCCCTAGGATTGCCCTAAATATAAACGATGCATCAGTCAGTGAAATTCTTGTGCTTAGGGCTGTTGAATGACTTGGGCGCATTGATTTGGCTTCTTGGGAAGTGGCTTGAGGTGAAGTCATGGCCTCGCTTTGCTCGCGGTGTCACGGCCTTGTCCCTGAGGATGGCTTGGTAAATGCCCAAATGTGGTCTAAGGCCTGTCGGCTCAGCGAATCTTCAGTGACATGGCATCAGCATGATGATTTGGGACTCAGATGGAAACTCAAACCATCAGGCTCAGATTGGGTGGCCAATCACTCTTAGGTTGGAGGCTTTCGCTAGGAGGTTGGAGGCCATCGCTCTCAGAATGGGTGGCCAATGTATGAGAAGAACCATACACAGGGCTTGCTGACGAGGGTAGTCACAGTCGCTGTGCTTATTCAGTTGCAAGAAGCAGACACCTATGGAGACCCTCTAAGCTTGGTGTCTCTTACACTGGACATCCCCTTCTGTCAACAAACAAGACCTTCTCCAGAAGGGGCTTCACTCATAGGGGAAAACACCAATTCACCTCAAGCAAAATCAGGATCTGCAACCGGTCAGTGCCCCAACTTGCATCAGCACGGCAACACCATGCAACGCCGATGATAGTCAATTCGGAATAGATCTCCCAGCTCGTCCCACGCCATCGACACAGACATGCTATGGAACCGCCCAGGTGTTCAATTCATGTCAAAATCACATTTATGTCTAATGTTCACATCCCAAAGGTGTCTTCCTTGCTCTTCGTTCCCTTCACACATAGACCTTGACAATACACCTCTTACCGAAGAAAGCCGCTTCTGAAAAAAGATGGGGCCCTTCGAATTCGCGCAATCAAAGGTTTAAAACGGACGTGTGAATCAGTTCACTCAGTGCCAACGGGCGTGAATCTGGCCCAGCTGAGTGTTGTTCCATTTCCATCCTGGGCCATCCTGCTCCCTCCGCTCGCTCCGGAGGACCGACCTCCGCGACCTCTCCGCGACCTCTCCACCCGTTTCCACCTCGGAGCCCCATCCAGTCCAGCGAGGCGGTACTGAAACGCCAAATTCGACTGGAGAGGAGAGAGCCCATGGTGATGAGGTCCTGCCAACCAACGAGTGAAGCCCCGATGTCTCCGGGGTTTTATGTGCGTTGCCTCGGTGTGTGGGGGGGAGTTTCCAGGTGCCTCGAGAAATGGAGCCGAGGCGTGAGAAGTTGGGCTTTCGTTGGGTGGCAAAGACGCAAGAACACCTAGGCGTTCAAAGCGCCCGCAATGCATGGACGGCCAGGAGTTCGGGGCCTTGATACAGGTGAGTGGAGAGAATCCTGGAGATCGGCATCCTTTCTCAAGATGTTGATATGGGTATGGGTCGCTCAACCGCCCTGGCCCACCATGTAGCGAGCGAACTCGCGAACTCGCGAAGGACCGGCGTCGAGCGATCCTGGTGGCATCTGGTGCCATGAGCCATCTCCATATTGAATTCCAGAAGATACGGATGACAGGTGATGAAACCGATTCTCAGGAATTTCAGGAAGCTGCAATTCTTAGCAGCGCAATTCTTCATGCACTGAGGGGAAGTACCCCATAGTGGATGAAGAACAAAGGAAATCAGGTGGCGTAATGACAACCCCCTTAACCTGCGGGCGTAAGCATGTACAAGTCTGATGCATGTTTGGTTGTTGCCACGTGCAGACCGTAGTGATGATGGCTTGAATCCTTCTGTGAATAGAAGAACATGAGTGCTCATCAGGGCTCATCAATTAGGCGGGTCATTCCTTGACAAACTCCACCAGTTCTATGACTTGCGTATATACCATTCCCTGTAACAGTGGATGATGATGGCGGTTCAGTTGCAGGCCAACATCATTAAAAGAGTGTCGTTCTTCTTTACCGACTGTTGCAGGCCATGGGAAATGTATGACACAAAAAAGAGCTCTTGCTGAGTTCGAAAGGAACCAAAACTCCCACCACCATGCCAAAGAGGCATTGAAGATAGCCATTCTCTAAAGATAGCCCATGTGCTGTTTCGGAGCAGAGGTACCAGCTCCCACCGGTCGATCGGTGGTCTTGGGTCAAAGACCCAGTCGCTAACCGCGAACGTGCACGAAGCAAGCGGTCGTTTTCTGAAGCCACACTGACCAAAATGTAGGAAAAACAACACTTCCAAACAAAATATGCAAATCAATGTTTTTTCTGCTGAGAGAACAACCTTGGGGACACTTGGGGACCCAAGGTAGAGATCTCCTTCTTTTTGGGCCCTGTCCCCCAAAAGGCTGCGGTCTCCTCACCCGGTTTGATCACAGCAGTGTCTCCACCAATGGTCCAAAGAACGTGTGTACACCCGCAAAAAGACCCACATCGACCCTGAAAATGTACCTTTTGGAATCTTTTGGATGACGAATCACATCTAAATCACTAATCTTCCTCTGCAACTGCAGTGGTTTTCAGTTTCCATGTGGGTCTCTTCCAGAGCAAAGTCGTTCAACGCAATCCCCCCACCGAGCTCCCCGTCATCCCACCCGAGCGCTGCTCTCCCTCCCAGCGCCGTCCGTGCGCATGGCATCCGCGGAAGACGACGTCAGGAGAACCAGCGAGCGGGTCCAGTGAGCTCCTGTTTTCGCGAAGTCCGACCGGGGGGGAGGTGGAATCTGAGTCGGTCAAACAAAGGATCTGTGTCGGGTCATTTTCCTAGATTTCCTCTATGGAAACCTGTTGTTTGGTGGTGGGAACATGGAGAAAGATTATAGTCTGCTTAGAAGAAAAAGGTAAAGAATGTCATCGTCGTGTGATCACTTTGCAGGATATTTCGGAGTTTAGTACATGTTTACATTGGCAGAGGAACCTCTACTCGTCACTTGCACTTGCACTCACCTCTAGTAGTAGTACTCCGCACTTATCTGTGCACAAGTCGGCTTCGGTAGGGCAGGTGGACTTTCCCTGTAGAGATCTTCTTGTATAGAACAAACTCGACCGGGTCAAAAACATCTAGATCGCATGTTGAAGAGCGATCATGGTTCCCGAAAAACATGAACTCTTGCCGTTGTTTGTTGCATTTCTTTCAGCATATCATATGGTCTGTGCCAGTTTCCTGTACATATTGCCCGTCGACGACCATCCAAGCACACTTCAAGATGAGGCCTGTGCATCTACCCATCATCCAAAAAAAGGGCGAACTGGTTGCGCGAACTGGTTGGGGGGCCCGAGGAAAGACGAGTGAACACCTGTACGAAAGACCCCGGGAATCATGGTTTCGTGGAGGGAACACCACCAGTTTGGTCTTCGGATTTCATGGTCATCCGGATCCGTCTACGAATTGGGGGATTGGGTTGTCTCATGTGGTCTCATTACCTCTTGGCGCAGCTCGTGATAGCTTTGGCCCATCACGAAACACGGACAGTCATGTTGCCAAAGCCTGATCTACCTTATGGAGTGGTAATTGTGGTGTTTTGGGTGGTATCAATCATATCATCAACTGGTGCTCCAAACTGAGTAAGAAGCTCCAAACTGATCACTCCTATCAGTAACAAGCTCCGAACTTAGTAGGGCAATTTGCGCGAAGAACCTGCACCTCCTGGGCTAGTCACCAGCCCGCAGCAGCTCGGGTCGCTCGCGCCGTCGCGCGCGCGGCATCACCACGCGGCGCCTCGCGCCAGCGCGCTGAGGACGCTGTTGGCCGTGGTCTGGCTGCGTGGCAGCGTGGTCTGGCAACGAGAGTGAGGCAAGGTCTGGCAAGGTCTGGCAAGGTCTGGCAGCTGGGAATGAATCAATCGGAGGGGTCCAACATGGCCTAACTTGAGGTGTTGTCTTGTAGAGTTGATCTCAAAGTCTTGAAAAGAACAACTTGGGGATGGGAGTGGTATGTGAATGGTCTGACTCCTCGTGCCCATCTTCCGTACCCGTGAGTGAGAGGGTACGGACCGTACGGACCGCACGTGCGGATCGGATCGTCGAACGGTTCTGGCGGTGGTCGTGCTTCGACCAATCCCTGGGAGTCCAGTCGACTCATAAGAAGAATGGTCTGACCAACGGGGAACTGAGTGAAAGGGAAGGTCCGAACTACTTCAGCCGGTTCAGACATCTCGTCGAACTGGACGACTTCGTTCGGGTTCTCCGACCTAAAGAAACATGGGACACATCAGGGAACTGGACTTCTGGCACCATATCAGGTCCCCAATTCTTCGCTTCTACTGCCCCTGTTCACTTCCCCTTCTTTGTTGGATAGATGACATAGCGAGCGATGGAGGCGAAGTGCCACGAAACGCGGCGAAGTGTCATGGCTCCCAGCCTCAGCAGCATGGCTCCAAAGCCGCAAGGAATGCCTCCGTTACGGCGTGGCGGTGGGGTTCTCGCACCGAACCAGCTGATTCGAGGTCCAGCGGTTATCTGTTCATGAAACCCTTAAAATGAAGTGTTATGTCCAGAGTCCAAACAAGTCCCAAAACTATATATTGTAGTTCATTACCTATGTACCCCAAAAATTATCCCTGCTCGAAGTACATGAAAAGCACCTAGCTGCCAGTGCAGGGAACTGGATGGGCAGGGCACGCTGGCGGCACAGAATGCGTGGAAATCACTGGTGTCAAGCCAATGAAATGTTCTCTCTACTGGACATGATATACAAAGACATATATCTATACAGTGTGATGACAAATCCGTTCCCTTTGACCCTTGGGTTCCCCAAAATTGATTGCTCTAAAAGCAGCCTCCACCTTTGACTCTTGAGCGAGGCAGGTCTACTGAGTGACTATCTCCGTGCCCCAACATGTCATGCTGTTTGAACCTCTGGAACATCTTGATCCCTTACATGTTGATCCAAAACCGCTCAAATCTTCTTCTTCCAACCTCCACTTGCTGGCGCGATCACAGCGGGCCGCTGCCGTGCCCAGCGACACCGCGCTCGGGCGGAGCGCGCGCGGGGTCGCAATCTCGAGGTGGCGTAAGAGGGGCAGGGCCAGGTGCCAGATGGCCTGGAAGGATGTGGATTGTGGCTGTGGGTCAAAATCGGGAGTAGGCTGGAGGCCTTGGCCTTTCTAGGTTGGAGGCCGTTGCTATTAGAGGCCGTGTGTCTGGTGACCTTCTGACCCTCTGGTCGTCTTTTTGTTTTTGTCCAGGGAGTTGAGTGTCTGGTCGTCTGTTCGTCCTTTTTTTTTTGCGACCGTCTGACCCTCTGGTCGTCTGACCCTCAATCATCCCTGCAAGTCACATGGCACTCCAGAGATGCATTTGCCCGTCCACACGGTCCACCCGGAGAGCTTCCTTTTGAAACCACCGGGTTCCTCGAGCTGTCTTAGGAGCGGTTTCAGGGACAGCGCGACACCGACACCTTTTTTTTCTCACTCTGGGAGATGTTTGGTGAAGATCACCCAGATAACCCAGAAATAGCTGCAGAGAATTACCTCTTGTTATTAATTACTCTATTTATCTCTGTTTTGTGTTCAAACAAATTGTAAAGATCACCCAGAAACAAAAAAAACGTCATGGAACTCCACACGTTGAGCACACCGAACATCTGAGCGACCTGAAGGCCGGCCTTCTTGATAAAGGAAAACCATATCATGTGAATCCATGTGAGGCAAACCCCTCTGGGGACATGACCCAGGGTGAGAACCAACCCAGTGATGCTCACCCAGTGATGTGGCGGCAGGTTCCTCAACAGCCGGCGACCTACAGAAAAAGTCTGGATGGCTTTTCCTCTACAGAAAGTGGATGCAAGGCCAATTTATCGGTGGGGGACTTCATTCAAACAGCTCTTCATGGCCAGTGCTGTACGGCTCTTCCAGAAAGAAAGTCCACAGATCCTCTGAGAAGAGGGCGAAAGAACCAAAGGGGCCCTCCAGCCACATCTGCCAAGAAGGTCACATCCCCGAAATCTCATGTCCAAAACGCGGGATCTCCAGGGCTCTTGAACAAATCGTTGATAGATGTTTACAGTCCTTGATAGTTCTGGACACCAAAATCACGGCCACAAACCAAGCGTCCAAGCCTTGCGAATCAGTGAGGAAAAAACACACCACAGCTGGTCAGCCGGCCATGAGTAGCTCGGGAAGCTTCGGGGAGTTCATCGACCTATCCTTTACTAGAACTCTGTGAGTGCTGGACTGCTAGACTTCTGAAGGATGAAAACCGAGGATGAAGAGTTGTGAGTGGTTCCGAATGAATGGAAACAGGATGAGTCGGCTACATCCAGCGACTCCATCTGCTGGAGGCTCCGCAGGAGTCCGAAACCCTCCAAATGTCAGGACAAACGTCTCTTTCCTCTAAGAGCCGTGACCCTCTCACCAGCTTGCAAGACCTTCGACGGAACTGGAACCTTCTCTTCTTCTGATGTGTGTAAACCTTCCAGGATAAAACCCACTGAAAGGATCGGAACATAGACCAGTCCTACCCCGTGTTCAAGGGGTGTCACCCGCCGCAGACACGCGACACTCCACCTGCGCCATGACCACATTGACCAGCTGCACATCGGGAAGAACCTCTCGTTGCCGGGCCTCGCCGGGAGGCAGTCAACTGCACGGTCATGGGAGTTACACAAGTCACCCACAAGGTCTTTAGGAAAGACGTAGTGCGCTCTGCGCACGCGCTGTGCGCACGACTCTGGTCTTGGTTCTCTCCACTGGGCTCCAAAACAAGGAAGCAAAACGCCATCGTTCTCCAACCAGGGATTCACCCAGTGCCGGACATCATATGGCTAGTAGAAACAAGAAGCTACTAGTAACAGGTGCATCGCTTCTAGTAACAAGAAGCTAGTAGAAACCCTATAAAAATTAGAATTTAACTATATAGTGTGTCTGCCTCACTGGACACGCACCTCTTCGAGCACGTGGAGCTTGCGCAGCCACCGGCGATCGGCGCGGCCACCGGCGATCTGCGTCAAAAGGAGCAGATCCGCCTGACCGTTGGCGAAAACGGCCCGTCAACGGCGGTGTTTGGTGGATTGGTTGGGAGATGTTGGGTGATCCAATGGTCGAAAAGCACGATGTTCTATGGTGATCCATGGTGATCCAAGGTGCATGTCCCAGACACTCCGTGTATGCCATATCCATATATGCCTACATTGACCCCCAAAACCACCCCAATGTAGGCAAATATGGCAGTCCCATGGAGTGTCTGGGTGTAGTTCTGCCTCCCTTGGTCCTCAATTTGGAAGTCCATCAGCGTCAATGAGAAGAGTCTTGCTCGTCTGGACCCGTTCCCCGTTCGCTGGGGTCTTGACCCGGGTTTTGGACCCCAAGCATCTGGGAGCCAAAACATGTCCCAAGCAGGAACAGGAAAAGATGTGTAAGAATGTGTAAGATAGAGCAAGCCCTGAGCAAGCCCTTGTCATTTCGAGCCTTTTGCACACCGCCAGCTGAAGAGCAACCTGTTGGGGGAACTCAAGAGTTGAACCGGTTCAGCATACATTCCTTGGCAGATGCACTCGTCAGCGGAGGGCCGGGATGTGACCCTGATGCGCTCAGCCATTCAGAAACCCGCAGAGAAGTGCGCACGCTTGGAAATCACGAGCGCAAACACGTCGTGGCGCTACTCCGCCAGCGGGCACCAGCGGGCACCAGCGGGAAAGCAGAGGCACGGACCAGCCCTGCAATGACAAAGTGTCTAACGTCTGCTACTAAATTGGGTGTGGTCACATGTGTCCAGGGGTGCAGCCCTGAAAGGTAACATTTACAATCTGAGTCACGAGTTGGAGACAGTTGCACTTGCCAAACAGCTGCAGCTCTGAAAGGTAGCATTGCCAATCTGAGTCACTGAATTGGAGATGGTCACATTTGCCAAAGCTCTGCAATTCCTGACTGAGTTGGGAATCGTCACACTTGCCAAAGAGGAGCAGTTCAAAAAGGCTTCAAAGCCAATGCGGGTCGCAGAGTCAGGGATGGCGACCTTTGCCAAAGAGCTGCAGCTTGCGAAGGCATCATTCCCAATGCGCGTCACTGAGTTGGATAGCTACATTTGCTAAAGAGCTGCAGCCATGAAAGGTAGCATGTCCAATCTGCGTCACTGACTCCGGTATCGTCATACTTGCCAAAGAGCTGCAGCCCTCAAAAGCACCAATCCCAATGTGGGTCACTCGGTCTGGTATGGTCACACTTGTCAAAGAACTGCACCCCTGAAAGGTTTGATTTCCAATCTGGGTCACTGAGTTGGGGATGGTCACACTTGCCAAAGCTCTGCAATTCCTGAAGGCAGAATCCCCAAAGCGGGTCACTGAGTTGGGGATCATCGCATTGGCCAAAGAGGAACAGTTCAAAAGGCTTCATGGCCAATGCGGGTCACAGAGTCAGAGATGGTCACACTTCCCAAAGATTCGGAGTCTTTGAAAGCCCGCTGAAGAATTTCAGCGGCAGTGCTGGGGATTTGAACTACTAGAGACTCCAGGTGAATCTCATGGCGAAGTAGGGCCAACTCGCGGCTAAACTGTCACATCTCACGGTGTTTTGGTTGAAAACTACAGTCACATCTGCTGGAGAAAGGCCTGCATCTGCTGCTGTCTCATCGTTCTTCAGCTATCGATGAAGCGCCCCGCGTCGTTCTCCCATGTCCACCCGCGTCGTTCTGCCTATGAGTTCCCAAGGCTGGCATTCTTTGATCTTTGCCGTGAGTTCCCGTCCCATGTCAGGCAAGACTTCTAGAACCATCGCTTCACCATTCTGCAGAAAATGATACCTTCGCCATGGCAATCGCGAAGAATCCAGATGCAGAGACGTCTCGAAGAACTCCAGAATCGATCTCTTCAACGCTTCTTGGTCACTACTTGAGACAGAAAGGGGTCAAGCTGTGGCCTTTGGACATCTGTTTGCTCCATTTGGGATCCCACAAATGACAGGCACCATGAAACGGGTTTTTTCCTTCACTATATTTGGCCCCAAGCCACTCAGCCGGAACCTCCCAGGCAGCGGTTAAGAGCGGCCAAAAGGGGCAACTGGTCATCCCATGAACTGATCATGTTTAAAGAACATATCCGGCGAAGGGTCCAAGAAGTCGTGGGGGTGATCTAGGATCTGTCTATATGTTATATATAGTGAAATCAGAAGTGTATCCTGTTTATGTTATCCTCATACTGTTTCTGGGGTGTTTCTTCTGATTGAAAAACACCATCTCCTTTAGGCCCCCAGACGTTCGTTTCGGGTCGGGTCGGCTTCTTCCGCTTCGCCTGCAGCCCATCTCTCCTCAACAGCTCCAGCGAGGGCACCTACGTGCCACGTGGCGCGCTGGGGCAGAGTGGCGGGTGCTACGTGGGGAGGGCGAAACCAAGTGGCTGCACGGTGCTGGATGGCTGGGATGTTGTGGGCATTTCTGAGACTTCCCTTCTTTGCAAAGCACCCTTTCTTTCTTGGTCACCGTCCAGATCCTGCAGACCCCTTCGAATCCATCGGAGATGACATGGAAGCTTCTCCACTCAAAGCCAGTTCTCCACTCGGGGCGAGCCGTGCACCACTGTGAAGGCCATCGCTAGTGGTCCTTGGAGCCGAATGCCGGCCCAAGAAAGGCTGGAGCCCATCGCTATTAGTTTAGTTAAGTGTCCCTAAAAATCTGGGAACATCTAGGAACCAAATCACAAGAAGTTCCCGGTGCCCTGCGGTGCCCTGCGGCGCCGCTGGCCCAGCTTTTTCCGGCTCACGACGATCCGTGAGCCGAGCTCTCCACGACGATCCACACCCCCGCCCACCCGCCTGGGCCCCCGAGGTCGGGCGCATCCGCGGAAACCATGGCGGCGAACCAGGGCGGCAGCGGCCGACGGTTCGACAGGGGTGGAGACCCAGGGGGGGCTCTGGGCTACGGATGAAGACCTACATGGTTTGACGGCATCATACTAAGATCAAAACTCTGGAAGAGACCTACATACATGGTTTAGACGAGTGGTGCTTTTCCAAACACCGTGGTGTTCCCTCGATGTGCTTCCTCTATCGACGAAGTGCTCTGAGGCCCTCTGCTTCTGAAGACGGGATCCACTTAGTCAAAGGACCTAGTCACCTAGTCCTTCTCGATGTTTTTTTTGTATTGGACACCGGGATGTTTGTGGCTGCACGTTTCGTCGCAAAGGCTTCAGTCATCAAGACAGAGGGTGGCGGTAGCTGTGGGTCATGGCACCAGAAGACCTTGGGCGTTCCGGCTTTTACGACACCCATCCCCAGAAAAGCTTGCACATCTGGTCTCATGTGAATCGAGCCCAAGGGTCCCTTGGACCTCCTTCCACCACTTCGAAGCGTTGTCGCGGCGAACATCGGCGATTGTGTGGGTGCTGCGTCGATGTCTGCAACACTTCAGAATGGCTTGTAGTGGCTTGTAATACATCTTCGTCTCAGGTGGTGTGGTCCTTCAAACGCAATGGCTTCATCTGAGAAGCTTCTAAAAGTCATAGACTCCTTCTAGGTGGCTGCGGGGTTCGCACTGGTTGTATGTACAGCACAAAAGACATGGGCTAGCCACTACCACAGCGCTCACAATAGGGGATCTCTAGCAGTCTCAACTACCAGTTCGAGTATCAACCATTTCTGATCTTCTCAGAACTTGGGCATTAGAATGGATTGCAAGAAACGGACCAAAGACACCAAAACTGGACAGGGAATCTCATCCCCTCCAACGAAAAAAGTGGACATCCTGAAGTTATCTAATTACATGCAAGATCATGCAAGTCTATAAGTGAAGACCTCTCTAGTGGGCTGCTAAGCTACATCGTCTCATTTGCTTGTGCCCTAGATTCCTAGATTTGACCGCCGTCTCGCCCGTCCTGCCACCGTTGCTGAACCATGTTGAAGCTATTTGGAACCACCCAACTGGCTGGTTCCCGAGTCTAAAGATCACGAGATTGACTCAGACTACTTAGCATTCGCCACCCCCGCCTCCAGCGGCCTCCCCACCCGCCAGACTGCTTAGCCTTCGCCACCCCCCCACGGTCGCTACACCACCCCCCCACCCGCCCGAAGCGTCCGCGCTCGTCCTCGGCGGTGTCCGCGAAGCGGAGCTGCTGGGAGTCCTCGGTGCGTTCGGCGCGGCGTTCGCGAAGGCGATCCGGCCTTTGAGGTAGATCGGTCGATCCGCCCTCAAAGCTCAACATCAAGGTGTTCACATATCAAAACCATGTGCTTTCCTATAGGGAAAAACCAGGGTGTGTGATGGGCCGGGGGCTCTGATCCTCAAAACAGGGGATCCGCCCTAGGATCCTTAGGATCGCCAGTTTTTCATGCAGGGCAGATTCTCGTCAAGCATTTCATTCGTTGACATTGGATCAAACGAACATACCCAGACGCTCCTGGACCCTCATATGCAGGGGTCGGACCCGAATCGGGACTGGAGGGGTCTGGACCTTCTCACTAAACCCTATGGTTTGGTTCCGGACCCTGTCGGGCTGTTTTCACGGAGCGTCTGGGTACAGATTTTCTAGTAAGGAGACCCAGTAAGATTCTCTCGTACGCCGGTGGATCCCCCCAAAAAACCTCCCCGACGATGGATCCCTGACGTATTGCACTGCGTGTCTTTCTTTTCGGTCAGTCTTGGTAGCCATGTGGAATCAGCACGTTGAGGTGATCATAGGTGCTCATCGGCCTTGTGATCATGGGTATTTACCAGTAACCGTGGATGATGATGGTTCAGTTGCAGGCCTTTTTCATCTCTGCAGTAGTGATGATTTACTTGTTGACCGACGGCGGTCAACGGGAAGTTCGGACAGACCTAGTAGCCTTGCATCACCGAGCTCAATCAACCCAAGCCAAGTGCGAGTTAAGGGATCGAAATTGGATCGAATCGAAGAAATTGGAAGGAGCTACGTTCGTAGCCTTATTCTCGCTCCGTTCGTAGCGATGCAATTGGTCACGTTCGAGTCGCGTTCTTGTTCCTGTAGTAGTCATGCCAGGAGTGCCCCTAATTCGTCGCGTTCGGTGCACGGTTCGGTGGGTGCGCCGAACCAGTCCTATACCCGCTGGTTCGGTGCGACGGTAAGGGGTCCTGATAGGGGTATACGGAGCCCCTGCCCAGTAGCGTCCTACGGAATCCTATGGATGTGTAGGACGACCCCATAGGGAGACCTTGTTCATAGGGAGACCCCATCTACAGGATAGGAATCATAGTAGCATCCCATATTTGTTCATAGGGACAACGAAGAAGAGGGCAAAAAGTAGACCCCATCTGGGGGAGAGAATCGAAGCGCTGGCAGACGTCGCAAACGTCTGGGGGTTTGGGAACTTCAAAAGGCTCGAGATAAATATTGTCTCGCATCACACCGAAGAAAAGGACACCTGGCCGACTGGCCGCACCGGTTCGCACCGCACCCCGTCCGTGCGTCCCGGCCCAATCGCTGATCATGCCGTAATGGACGAACCTCGGTGGTCGGTGAAGGTGAGAGCCACGCTGTTGCAACATCAGCCGCTCGGCCCAGCAGGACGCAGTGGAAGAGGTGGGAGAGGTTCGGGGCCCATCCGAAACAGCAGAGCGGCGACGGAACGGAAGTGAACGACGAGTTTGTCACAGTGACAGCTTTCAGGTAAGATCGATCCATCCAACAAACTGATAGAGCCACACACCCACTTGGCGGTGCTAAAGGACAACCTTGGAAAGGACTACAGCTAGAAAAGGCTTACAAAAGGACGCTATGGTGGCAGTGCTTCTTGGTGTCTTCGGTTGTGGGCGAACCAAAACTGTTTTTGCACAAACCCTGTCCTTTCTTTGGACGAACAATGACCGGCACGACAACTACTATAGTGCAAAACAATTGGAAAACTATGACTTCTGTCATTCTCTTCGTGAGTTCCGATGTTCATCAAGCTCTGGCAGCCAACGTCCTGGGAAGGTGATGGGTTTTCAGATTCACAACCGGCTTCCTCGGATCCCGGTCGGCTTCCTCGACGCATCCAACGGTCCGGTCCGGTCCGTGCCCGAGGCTCGATGCGCATCCCATTGGATGCAGTCCTTCCAGAACTTCTTGCCGATGAGCACGATCTGTGACAGGCGAGTTGGACTGCGGTGCTGGTAGCTTCTTAGTTACTACAGGTGAGTGCCGATTCCCAGTAAAACGATTCCCAAGGAAGCTTCTATAGCTACTATAGTATATACTATAGTAGCTTCTTGTTCCTAGTAGTAACGTGCAGCGTTGGCGTTCGGGTGGCATCGTGCCGCTGAAAAGGCGCTGCTATAGACGCGCGTGTCATGGCTGCGCGGCCGTGTGTCATGTGTGTGCCGCGGTGCTGCCGATGCTTTGCCAGGATCTCGATCTCGTCACGATTCACCAGAGCAGGGGCTGCACAAACTGTGACATCGTCTGCAGTGCCAACCGTGACTAGTCCCCCCAACGCGGGTCAGATCTCCAGGTAGGCTGAGGTAAAGGACTGGTCCGATAACCTTCGAGGTCTGGGGTCGGCAAGCTCCCGAATCGGGTCGCAACAGCATCATGTGCAGGAATGTTGGCAAAGGGGTTCACCCTTGGTGGTTCACCCTTTGCGATACATCTCCTCAATGATTGGGTGCTTCAGTCTGAGCCTTCTTCGTTGTCCACATCGGAAGAACGAAGAACACCAGAGACCGAACCACAGCGGGTGGTTTCGAGAGACTCAAGCCTACGGCCGGAGGGCCAGGTGATGATGGCACCCAGAAACTCCATGACTCATGATGAAAAAGCCATGAACCTGAACCATGCGTCATTTTCTGTTCATTTCTTCATGCGTTGATGGAAAACCAACTCATAAGACATGAACAGAAGCCACACGGTGGAACCGAACCGAACACAGCCGACCTCCGGTGTGCGGCGGCCCGCTGAGTCCCGCGCGGGCAACTGCCGCTTGATCTTGCCGGTCTGCATGAGGGTGAGCCTGGGCGAAGCGTCTCGAAGCCGATCCTCGAAAGCAGACGTCCCATCACCACGTCCTCGTACTGGATGTCGTTGGTGGTGGTGATGCTGATGATGACGTTGATGATGTTTACCACATCGTTCACAAGCAGGCTGGGACCATGCTGAGCTGCCTCACAGGCTTTATAGAGTTCCGCTTGGTTCAGCGGTCTCTTTCTGGGTTTTCCCTGGTTTGAGTCCGCTTGGCCGCTTGGGCGTAAGTAGGTGAGATCGCCCGCAAAACGCTGGTATTCCAGCCAGGCAGGTCTCACCTCCCGTCCTAGTCCTAGTCGCCAGGCCGTTTTTGGTGTATCAATGGCGTCATGCTGGATGGAATGGGTGCAGGGTACAGGCCATCGGACCCCAAAATGACCTAAGTGTCTTAAGCTTATCATGTGCACCATGCAATTCCATGCACCACGGCCGGGTACAGACCCTCGGACCCAACCAGACATGCCGGCGCCCCGATCCTGACCGGTCCCATGAGACTCTCCAAGAGCCGCCAAGCGGCAGCTCAAACAGCTCGTCGCAGGTGCCGAAGCCACCGGGCGCCACCACCAAGCCCATGCACTGGCGGGTTCGCCGTGGCGTCACCGTTGGGTTCGGCGGGTTCGGCGGGTTCGGGGTGTGCAGCATGCCGAGCTGGGAATCACCGTTGGAGTGGCTGGAGTGGAGCCCCAAAACTCGAGATCGATCGATCTGAATGCCGCAAAAAAAGAACAGTGGTGCCCGTCCACATGTGGTGTAAGCAGAACACGGATGGGTGAGAGTCGCCGAGTGCCCTTGATCCAATTCTCAGTGCGATGCGCGGATGACGAGAAGGATCTTCCATGGCGTCCATGGCTTCGCGTTGACGTGCTCCTTACAACAAGAATAGGTATTAAGTCAGCAGGAAAAAAAGCAAGAAGAGTAGGGAAAAACTGGACGTTAAAAGAGTGATAGCGATGGCCTCCAACTTCTAAGGAATTTCTACATCGACTTTTGCTAACACTTGCTTCCCTTGTTTCAAACAAATCTGATTGGTCTTCTCCATGACCTGCATCCACTACCCTGCGGAGCTTGGAGGGCTTGGTCTTTTAGCCCTAGATTTCATCACTCAGCAAAATTCCAGTTGACTACAGTGACATGCTACTGATCCGTCCAATGCCAGTGCTGGCCTAGGCCTAGGTCTTCACTTGCCATGCCCACGATCGCTGCACAAGGAGCACCAGCACCAACCCCACGGTCTGTTACCTTAGCCGTGGAAGCGTAGACCGTCTATGTGACCCCCGGTGTTCCACCACCGCGCGCACGTGACCACCCTTCACCAAGCGTGCTGCAGAGCCTTGAAGGCCATCCAAAACTTCCGCGTGAAGAAGTAGTGGAACTCAAAACCCAAGCTCTCAGTGACCTCAGCAACGAGGGCATGGCACATGAGGACATGACGCATGATGCTGGATTGCCACAGATCCAGAACTCCTTGAAACCCCATCCCAGTGAAGGACTTTCGCATGTTTTGCCATTTCGAACACCATGACTGGGTGGACAAAGGTCGAAGATGAGCCATTGTGCGCAGGCCTTTCCCCTCAGACACAGGAGGCAATTGTGCGCGCAGCTGAAAAGGTTCAGATCGAAGGGACGGACCCCAAAAAGGATTGAGAGAGAGAGAGAGGGATGGGCCGTCTTAATTCAATGACCTCTGTTCTCTAGATTGAAGCTCCTTCCTGAACAACCCCCCCTTTTTTTACGCGACCAATGCGTTCCGGCACCCGGACCCAGCGGTTTGGTCCGGAGTGCCACCGCCGCTCCAGCGGAGCCGCCAACGGTCGAAACGTTGCGCACCGAGTTCTTCACACGATCGACCGGCATGTTCACTCTGTCTGAAGCTGTCTGTTTCTCTTCATCCCGGAGGCTGTTGTAGCTTGTAGCATATATCTGCTTTGAGGGCGAATGTTCTCACCACCTAGCTTGGGATTCAAAGGTGTTTGTCACGCAACCACAGGCCAGTGGAGCAAAAGATGCGTGTCAGGTATTCAAAAGGGCATGGTATTCAAGAGGTGCCTCTTGGCCGTTTCGGTGGTCCTGCCACGTTTGACCCACTCCACGCGGTGGACGCTCTCTATGGGTCGCCTTCACGCCTGGATTGTGGACACCGCTACCCGAGTGCCGGGTGCCAACCCTCGGACGACCACGGTGTGCCTTCCTCGACCCGGGTGCCATGTGATCGATGACTCGGGAGTGTATCCCGTGCCCAAACACTTCATGGGACTGCCATATATGCCGCCGGGGACTCAAAACCACCCATTGATGTTTGGCATATATGGCAGTCCCATTAGTCGTGTCTGGGCCTAAACTGGAGTGCCAAACATCTGACGTGAGCTTTACATGAGTTGAGAAGTAGGCATCCTTCTCGGACTGCACACCACACCCAACACCAACTGTTGCCAGCGCTGTAGCCCTGCCACTCCAAAAAGGGGGGGCTGTGTATGGTCGTGTTAGTTTGAATGCCGTGCCAGCCGCCCATCACATGTGCATCTACTCCACTGAACGGTCAAGAACACGGCAGAAGCACAGGGGGATTGGTTGCCTGGCTATCCTGTACTGGAGGTTCCTGTTCCAGTCCAGCGGGACGATTTCAGGCGTTGCGAAAGCTGATCCAGTCCAGCGCACCATCGGTGCGCTCCAAATCCACTGGGTTCGTGTGCAAGCGTGGAAAGGACCACACACCCCACAGCCCACAGCCCCAAAATACCATGTCGGAGGACACTTGGCCAGCTCCATCGCTTTGTTACGGATCAAAATCCCGCGCATGCCACTTGCAGTGATGCTTCATCCAAATACTGATCAATCGCCTCGCCCTTTGTGACGGGTGGGTCACGGTCGGTCAAGTGACAATACAGAACAGACTGTGTAAAGGAAGCGACAAAAGGTGAAGAGTTTGGAGCCACGACGCAGGCAACTCGAAAACCAACGCAGGCAACCTGATAAATCTCACCAAGAACGGCCACGATAGGTCACTATGTGGACAGGGGTTCCGTACTAAACACTCCACCCGGCCGATCGCCGTTTGCCCAGCGGCGTAGGGGTTCAAGCCGTCCTCGAAGGGCACTGAGATCCCGAAGCCTGCGAGCCCAAAGGGGGAGGGTCGGAGGGGTCGGCAGGCGACGCCCAACGTCGCTTTTGGTGGCGGCTGCTCTTCCAAGTTGAGCGTATGGTCCACTCAAACGGCCGGTCGAAGGTGATCCTACCGCCTGTGGTTCGGTCCAAAAGCTCCGGACTCAAGCCTCCCTTCGGGTCGGCACTAGTGAAGCAGGACGACTGAGCTCCCCAGAGCTTCCCCAGCCCAAACGGAGCGAAAAGCACTGCACATGTCAACGATGAATCAAACTCCCCCAGACATGGATTGTAAAGACCCTCTTCATCTGGTGGCTTGAAATATCCTTCAAACATCTTCAAACCGTCCATCCATTGGCAGGGATCTGAACCCAAAAAAAGGTCAAACTCCAATGCGCTCAGCCGTGCTTGGCCGAGGCAGTCGCACCATCCAGGCACGCAGTGCCACGAAAAAGAGAGGGAAGGAGGTCGTTGGAATGGCCCCTATGGACGCACCTCTTTGGTGATGCGCCACGGTGGGCCATGTTTTGCTGGGGCGATGTGGGGTACTTCTTGGGGGGGCCAAATCGATCGCTTCGGCAAGCTGAAGGGCTGAAGAGCGCTCCCTCTCTCCTTTCAACCTAAGAGCGATGGCCTCCAACCTAAAAGCGATGGCGTCCAACCTAATAGTTGGAATCCACCCTCTGTAGTCTTGTGGCAACACACTTCCGATGAGCCCAAAACGATGGCAAAGACGAGTTTCTTTGAGAACACAGCGCCCTGGTTTGAGGTCACCTAGGCCGAAAGGCAACTTTGACGAGCTGGTTTACATCGACGAATTTATCCGTGTTGCTGCATTTTCTGAAGTCTTGCTATCTATTTAGAGGGGGTGTTCCAGCAAGCCATGTTAGAGAGTCGGAGCTGTGGTCCCTCCCCTTCCTCCTCGCGAGAGCCACGCACGTTGGTCTCGCCTATAGACTTCCCCTTCGCTTGCGCGGCTCCCTCGTTGGCCGCCGCCATCATGCCAGGCCCTCCGCCTGTCGGTTGGTCACTACAGGCGCAGAACTGCTAGGGCTCCGGACCCATCCAGGTGGATCATCAGAGGGTTCCCTACACAATCACTATGTTGGAACTGGCGCAGAACTGCTAGATCATGACCTAGAACTCTGAGTGGCCTCTATGTTTGACCCGAAAACCACCCATCCAACTTCTCATCCAAAACAGGGGTCATGTGGGTTCCAGCTCTTCAGACCTCTAGGCGAAACCAAAGCCGCGACCGAGCGCGACCGCGCCTGTGCCCACGTGGTACTCGGGCAGGCCCTGCTTGGCGCGGTTCTGGGTCCAAAGAGTCAGCAACCTGCGGTTCCGCTGAGCTTTTTCGCACCGATGGAAGGAATTCCGATGAGCGTTTTTGGTTCCGTTCGTAGCTTCTTGTTCCGTTCGTAGCAAGAATGCTACTAGGAGTAATGCCCTTTGTTACTAGTAGCGATGCCCTTGCTCCTAGTAGCGATGCCCTTTGTTCCTAGTAGCTTCTTGTTCTTGCTGCAAAAAAACAGGTGATTTCTGGATCTCCATTGGTATACTGTCGCGATTTCTGGGCGATTTCGGGTGACTGGCGCAGCATCTGGGCCCAGTAGAAGTCTCTGGGGATCTTGTGGTGTCACCGGCTCCAAGAAGGGCTCCAAGTAGTGCTCCCTCCCGGCGTGAGGGTCATCCTCAAATAAAAAACAATACAATCATGTTGTTATTTTAGTTATTTCATTACAATGCATTGTATTGTACTACTGTATGTCTTTATGTTATCGTATGTGTTTTATACTATACTATCTTGAACTATACCATACTATTGCTAAATATGATACTGTGCCTATAGGCCATATCCGTACACTATATTGCATTTTCTAGTATTGTTTTTATACGTTTATGTCATATGAATTATATTGTTTGGGTCTGTCTATCCTAACACCTTAACAGTGGATGATGATGGTTCAGTTGCAGGCCTTGTTCAAAAATAGTGAACGGCCTCGACTGTTTTTGTGACACCTGACTGTTGCAGGTCAGTTTGGACAATCCCAACTACCCAGACACTCCATGGGACTGCCATATATGCTGCCCCATTGACCCCCAAAACCACCCCTGGCCTTTTCTCGGCAGTCCGGACTGGCAGTCCCATTAGTCGTGTTTGGGTTATATTGTAATAGGTAATAGTTGTTATATAGGTTATAATTAAATTAACTAATAGCTTCTTGTTACTACTAGTAAGGCACTTGTTACTAGTAGCGTGGCACTTGTTACTACTAGCGTGGCACTTGTTACTTGTAGTAAGGCACTTGTTTCTAATAGCAAACATGGTACTATGTTTTGGCCCATGTCGTCCGATTGGAAACCGTGTCAGATCGGAAGCTGAGTTTCGGCGTCGATCCCGCGACAGGCATTCCGGTTCACTCAGCCGGTCTGATCTGCTTACGACCAGGAGAACAGGCTTCGCTTCTTTGCTTCGACCATCTGGTAGGGCATGTTTCTTGCCCGCCCTTCACGGCGATACCGCCGCTCGGGACTGGCCGGTCACTCGGTCGGCACAGCGCCTGCATGTTTCTCGCACCACGTCGAACATGCCGACCTGCCCGCGTCGGTCGCGAAGGGCACCAGCGTCGAGTGGCAGGACTGGCAGTTCCGTCGAGAAGGCCATCTGGAGCACGCAACGTGTTGCTCCCTCATTGCAGGAGGGACTTTTGAGGTACCTTGCTACTTCCTTTTCTCAGCGGTTGTTCATGATCACCCTCCGTCATCAAATAAACGTTCAGACAAAACAAGAACAGCCTTTGAGATTCCGATCGGACGGGATTTAAGGGACCTTCCAACCAAGGGGTCTGTGTGGCCGCAATAAAATCCTGTCCAAACCTAGATCTCAGTTTGTCCAGCCTCTTGCAGAAATCCAGAAGCCTGAAGTCAGTAGGGGTTCATCAGTCAACAATGATTTTTCCCCAAACAGTTTACTGTTAGGGGTTCTCAATGCTTTAAAGAATGGTCGCCTTGGTGCTGGATGGTCTGGTCGGGTTCCCGGCCGGCTTGTCTCCCACTTCCTTTCATTTGTCTCCCAGTTCTTTTCATTTGTCTCCCAAGCTGGGTGCTTGTGGTCGGGTTCCCGGCTGGCTTGTCTCCCACTTCCT
>CAXAMN010028140.1:73035-98868 GCA_963970005.1 Durusdinium trenchii | reverse complement strand
TGGCTTGTCTCCCACTTCCTTTCATTTGTCTCCCACTTCTTTTCATTGTCTCCCAGGCTGAGTGCTTCCGGTCGGGTTCGCGCCCTTTTCCGCTGGCCATCTGGTGTCCGCCCTTTTCCGCTGATGTCCGCCCTTTTCCGCTGGCCATGTAGCATTTCTATTCGTTTGTCTCCCAGGTCTCTCACTGCTGGTGTTCGCCCTTTTCCGCTGGCCATGTAGCATTTCTATTCATTTGTCTGGTGGTGTCCGCCCTTTTCCGTCGGCCATGCAGCATTTCTATTCATTAGTCTCCCAGGTCTGTCGCTGTTGGTGTCCGCCGTTTTCAGCTGGCGATGCAACATTTCTATTCATTTGTTTTTCAGGTTTGTCACTGCTGGTGTCCGCCCTTTTCCGCTGGCCATGCAGCATTTCTATTCATGTGTTTCGCGGATCTGTCACTGCTGGTGTCCGCCCTTTTCTGCTGGCCATGTAGCATTTTTATTCATTTGTCTACCACATCTCTTTTGGCCATGTAGCATTTCTATTCATTTGTCTCCCATGTGATTTCTTTCTTTTTGTCTTTCAGGTTTGGTGCCTGCACTGGTGTTTTCTGCCCTGTCCGCTGGAACAGGTTCACCTGTGAAAGGTTCTTGCTCCTTTGAAATGGGTGCGTGACTGTCTCCGGGGTTGCATTCCTGCCGCAGTGTGTAACTCTCTCAGCTTTGTTTTCCTTTTCGGGCAAGCGTTGGATGAATGACCGGATTGGATTTCGGCGGCGTGGCAGCGATCTCTCTGTTCAGTTGGGACGGAGGGCATACGTCAGGCCCAAACATCAATTTCATGTCACATCCTTCGCTCCTCATGCTTTTGTTTCTTGTCCTCACGTGGTCAGCTCCCCGCTGATTGAGCAGCATGACCAGCATCATGTTCGCACTTGAAGAATAATTCCCCAAAAGGTTTAGGGCTTCTGAATTCTTTTCTTAAGATATGTCCGCCTGCTCTGTACGGCTGTGTCCGTCTCTGCCTTGCAACCCTTTACATTTGTCTCCCAGCTCTGGGCTGCTGTGGCCGCCTCTGCCTTGCGCAATCCTTTGTCCAAGCTCTAGTTTCGATGTTGAAAAACACAAACTGTTTGGGGTCTACGGTGGTGTAATTTTGAGGGAACCACCTCATATGTCAAGTGGCCGCTGTCCACCCACTATGGACAGGCCGAGTCTGGGACTGGGAATCAACACCAGGCCCATAGTGGACAACACTCTGCATTACCAGGCAAAGGTGGCATGGCGACGCCGCAAATTGAAGAGTAAGTCCCTTCTTTCGGGATACTTGGGAACATGTCTATCCGATTTGAGCACAAACATCACCGCCATCGTCAACATAGAACTATAAAGTTTTTCAACGTCACTTGAGCATACTTGAGCCAAGACCTGTCAAATCCTATGCCTCAGTTTGGGTCAAAAGGTTTCCCACCAAAGTTCATTAACCAAGCCTTGAAAAATTGCTTTACTTCGAGCGACCCCCCCAGCCTGAGAGGCTATTTTGGAAGGCAGGGCACAGGTATCAATAGTGACACGCGCATTGCCACAATGTTCACGTATTCTGGCATCAAGTCTGGTAATTATGTGTTCTGACGCATCATCCATCATCAAGGCTGGGAATCGTTTGGACTGTGCTCCGTGTTGGAATGTGTTTTGGCAGCTGGCCGTGAAGTCTGACTGTGCTGTGACATGTGGTCCGACTTCGGCTCTAATATGTGTTCTGACATGTGTTCCGCCACGTATTCCAATATTTGTTCTGCCATCAATCTTGCCACTTGTTCCGACATATGCTCGGACATTTTCTTACATATGATTTGGCCTTCCATGTGGCAAATTTACCAACAATCTAGATGGCAATAGATAGCAGATAGCATATCTTTTGATGTCCTTTCTGGCAAGTCACCTGGCATTCTACCTGGCATACAGTATCTACTTCTGGCATTCTAACTGGCATATCCTCTGGCAACTTCTCTGGTATTCTAACTGGCACATCCCTCTGGCATTTGTTCTGATATCTTGTCGCGTCCCATCTGGCATGTCTTCTGGCACGCTATCTGCCATACATTCTGGCATTCTATCTAGCGGATCTTCTGACATCCTGTCTGGAATTCTATCTGGCATATCTTCTGGCATTCTGTCTGGCATATTTTCTGGCATTCTGTCTGGCATATCTTCTGACACTCTTTCTGGCATATCTTCTCGCGTTCAAACTTGGCATATCTCTTGGCATTTCTATTTGGCCTATCTTCTGGCACCCTCGATGGTGTGCAGGTCCGTACGTGCCCAGACTGATCTGGAGCTCTCTACGGTGTGCTGGCACTCGCTGTGACATGACGACATGGCAGGAGGAGGAGAGGAGGGAGTGCGAGGAAGCAGGGCGGAGTGTAGAAAAACAAGCATGTTAGACCAGCACGCCTGCCTGACCATGGCAGAAAACACCAAGCGCGCACGCTGTAATTCGCCCTAGCCCTAGCCACGCTGGGTCACCCCCATCGCACCACCTGTTCCCCTGAGGCATCCGCACCAGGAACTCCTGCTTCTTCAGCCGCGTCAGCGCCGACTGCAGCTTCGCGTCGCCCGGATCTCGGCGCCGGGAAGGTGGTCATGTTGAGGCAGTCCACCCCCCCCCAAACACCGTTACATACCAGGACCCTCTAAGGGGTGCCCTGTCTGGAAGCCTATAGGTAGTCTGGGGTAGTCCATTGGACACCCCGACAGGAGGGTCCTGGTACCAATGATTTGGACTTGAGCCACCAAGATGGAGATTTGGGATAGTAGACTTGGAATACTTGATGTAATCCGGGTGTCTCTTCTTAGGGTGGCCTTTGGCAAAGTTCTCTGGATTGGGCATGTTCTTGCGCATTCTCTGTGATAAGGACAATGGTCTTGGCAGCAGAAAGCCTGGAGTGCGTGGTGGGCCCACTCATCTTCAGTCAGACCAATGGTTCCACCAGTTCGTTCTTGTCGGACATCACCGAACAAGGCCTCGCGGATGTTGATGGTACCTCCATGAGAGTTCCTCTTGCAAGGCCCAGTGGCCCGGGGGTGGCCATGGGTGGCCGACGGTTCTTCTGCGCAAAGAAGGAACCCCACCAAGCAGTCCCCACCTTTGGGATTGGTGTGGGGTGTCCCCAATTCCCCCCAAAAAAAGGAGTATAGTGGCACGGTGTCCCATATTTTTCGTTTGGGTGTTGTATTGCAGGTGAACCCACGGAACTCCTGAGTAAGGACTCCAGTTCGCTGAGGCGGTGGCAGCTGGTCCACCGGGTGTCGATCAGTCAGGCGACCGTGGCGACGGTGCCAGTCCGGCCCGCGCGCGGTCCCGGGCACCGTGGCTGGCCGCCACCTTGGCCTCTGCCTCCTTCACGGCGGCCTGAAGAACGAAGAACGAAGACGAGGTGAGAAGGGACGATGGGATTGAGAAGGGATGAGATGATGGGCATGTTTCTCCAAAAGGAGAAACGCACCCAATTCATGAATCGCTCTGAGCGTTTTCCTGAAAGCCTTCTTGAATTGTTCAGGATGTTTTTGGTATCAATGCTCTTTGAGGATACTTGGAAAAAAAACCAGCCCCTGCACACCCCATATTGGCCTATAGTGTTGCTGACTGAAACACCCCAGAAATCCCCCAATCCAAAGCCATATATTCCAACCAATCTTCTCCAAAACCTCCCGAAACCCTCAACGACGGACACCGGACAAGCCCAACCACCGGCCGCGTGCCACCGGTGCCACCGATGCCTTCGTCGGCCGGCGCGGTGTGCCTCGTATTGGTCCTTTGGCTTGGCCCGCGCGGAGCCGAAGAACATCACCTCGGAGCGCGGACCGTCCGCGACGGGTGGCGGGTGGCGGCACCCCTCGCAGACCCGACGATCCCAAGGTGGGTACCCCCGCAGGTGAGTGGAGTTCTTCTGAAAAGGGTCGCATACCCTATGAACCTCTCCTGAAGATTTCGGGGGGGGGCACTGGGAGCGATATGGAGCGATCGGACCTTTTGGAGCGAAGGAGGAAGGATGGAGTTGGATCCCGAAGAGGCAGCTGATATGGCTACGGTGGCTGGTGTCAGAAGGGTGTTGGAGAGTAAAAACTGCTAAACTCCATGAAATCATATGAAATCCATCGAAGATCTCAAAGTTCCTGAAGCCAAGTGCCTTTATTTGCTTGGATTGGACACCAGCTTGGGGACCACCCTCCATCTTCTGTCAGCAACCTACGCAACACCCTCCCCATCTTCGTCTTTCTTCGACGACATCACCCTCCGCGTGTCACCCCCTTCAGTCCCCGCGGTCTTGTCTGGGTTCCGGCGATGTTGTCCACCGCCTCGGTGCGTAACCGGTCCTCAGTCGCCGCTCCTTCCGCCGCCGCTCGCGGCGACGGTCACGGGAGAAACCGACGTGCTGACGCCACGAGACGGGCGGATCCGCGGCTGCGAGCGCTGAGGGAGGTGGAAGTTGGAGCGAGGTGGTTTTGTGTTTCTTGCATGGCAGCCCTGCTACAGAGTCCCGGCTTCCACGGAAACCTCTGGCTGGTAAGTTCCTATCTAGGGGATGTGAAGACTTTTCGCAATTTTTAGCAAAGTGGTACAAGTCTTCAACCATCGAGCTCTGGTCATAACATGTCATAACAATCAAAAAAAAAACGGAGACTTATGGTCAACAATGGCCTCCGATCTTTCCCCCGACCGGCGAAAGACAAGGGCGCAAGGTTGAACCTGTCACCAGCCACCCCAAAAGCGTGTTGTTTTCGCGCGCGAAAGCCGCGTCACCTTGGGCTCTTCCAGCTCGCACATGATGCGGATGAGCCGGGCCTGCAACAAATACTAATAGCAATGGCCTCCAACCTAATAGCCATGGGCTCCAGCCTAATAGCAATGGCCTCCAACCTAATAGTGATGGCCTCCAACCTAATAGCGATTGGCTGCAGCCTAATAGCAATGGCCTCCAACCTAATAGCGATGGGTTCCAGCCTAATAGCGATGGCCTCCAACCTGGCCTCCAACCTAATAGCGATGGCCTCCAACCTAATAGCGATGGGTTCCAGCCTAATAGCAATGGCCTCCAACCCAATAGCGATGGCCTCCAACCTACTAGCGATGGCCTCCAATAGCGATGGCCTCCAACCTAATAGCGGCGATGGCCTCTCCAACCTAATAGCGATGGGCTCCAGCCTAATAGCAATGGCCTCCAACCTAATAGCGATGGCCTCCAACCTAATAGCGATGGGCTCCAGCCTAATAGCAATGGCCTCCAATCTACTAGCGATGGCCTCCAACACAATAGCGATGTTTAAATGATGAGCAATACGTTTTGTATATCAACTGCACTCCTGCTTTGAGCCGCCCACCCCCCCTCCAAATCATATGACAAGGAGGTTGCCATCATCCTCTGTCGTATTTCTTTTGATCCCCCCCCAGGTCCTGAGGCTTCGACCGCGGGGCCCCAGACACCGGTGAAAAGAGATGGGGAGAGCCGGACGTCGGATGACCGCAGGGGGAAACGACTTGATGGGTTCGACTTGCTTTCAAACCGCGAGGAGAAAAAAAAACACATCCACATATAGAAGTCATGTGTTGTCCACTTGTCCACGGTCAGTTCACCCAGTCTGACCTGGATGCAGGAAACTGGAAAAGGTCTGGATGCTCAAACTAGACTAATTAACTCGCAGCTTTGGGGATCTGACGGTCGAAAACCCTGGCTACCGTCGATGATTGGCGCCTCTTGATAGCATGCAGCAGAGCTGGCAGAGCGCAATGCCAACCCATGACGTGCGAAGGAACACCACCGAGACAACCCGCGTGGTCTTGATCGCCGTGGGACCGCGGCGGGTCTCCCAGGTGCCTCGGTGGAGTTCAGGAAGTCATTGTTCTTATATGCCTGGAAACGGAGCGTTCGCGTTCGCGTTCGCCTACAGGTCGGCTCAAGAAAACGTTCGCGTTCGCGTATGACCATCCCGACCCAAACAACGAGTTGTCCCAGCTGCTTGGCGTGTCGCGCCGCGCGTAGTGAACCTGTCAAAGGTGCCATAGTTTGATGTTTCACCCGTGCAGGTCCAGTGAAAAACACACTCCACAGGGCTCCTGCCGCACCTCCTCGGGCTTCGGGATTAACTGGACCCGACACCCACGACGTCCCCCACGTCCCCCCCGTTGAAACAAGTGCGACTCAAGCCTTCGCACCCACACCCCAGTCCCAAAGGTGTAGGCTTTACAGGCGAACTCCTCCCATCTCAGATTCTCTGCAACTCCATCCGCACGAACTCCGAAACCACCGTGATTGGAAGGGAAGAAACCGCGTACGTGCGGTTCTGGCGGGGTCGGACGGGCTTCCAGTGTCCAAATCACCAGCGGCTGAAGGTGGTGTCAAGAACCCAACAAATCCCCCAATTTGCTGCTTCGTGGACTACTGGGAGCCAAGTTCGCCCCCCATGGACACTCCTGCGTAAACCCATGGCGGCTTGCCGCCCCGCCGGTTCCCACCGCCTGCCTTGGGCGGTCTGGGCCCCTGAAGCGGTAGTGAGGTTGGTGGTCCAAGCGGGGAAAGAGCCAAACGCTCGGCGACGAACCAAGATCCGCTGAAGGAGCAAGGCACTTGGAAGACGGTGGTGAAGTTGAAGACCGCAGAAATCATCCATCAGCGTTCAATCGACGTTCATCATCCGTATCATCCATATCATCCATCCTTCGTCCTCCCTCCTCCTCCTCCTCCTCCTCATCATCATCATCATCATATTCCTTCTGAACTAGTGTGGAGGATGCATGTCAAGCGGACTCCCAAGCAACACCACCTAAGAACATTTGAAGAAACATCGACGTTTTCAACAGACTGAAACCCTGCAGCATAGAAGAACTGACTCATCAAGAACTGATGGATTAAATCGCAAAAAAAAAACTGAGAGTCCCCCCAATGGTACTGGTGGAAATGACTTACCTAAGAATCTGCCAAAAAAGCGCGGGTCCCTCTGATATGCCGATATGCCACAAACCAAAGAGCGTGTTGTGTCACGGTGTCGAATGCGCATGTTGGCCAAGATATGGTTACTACATTTACAACGCGCTTGTCTTCAACTCATATCACTGTTGCTTCCTATAGGATCTATAGGGTGATCTATGGTGATCCGATCGGAAATACGAAAGCACCAACTCTTGATACCTCCCATGAAGGAGCGCAAAAGCTTCCGGAGGCGCCATCCCGGTCCCATGTGGGACCCCGGATGGCTGGGATGGAAAATCCCTTCGCCCCTTCGGCCGACGTCGAGTTCTGTCCATCCGCGGTCGTCTTCGTGCGCGAAGACCGCAGGGCGCAGACGACGAACGGGTGCCCGTGCGAAAACCACCAGCGAGGTGCGCGGTGCCGTAACTGGTGGCGCAACTGAACGGAACTTCCCGCCACATGCGATGATCTTCAAGCAGGGGATGGGTAATTCCACGAACGAATGATCCTTGTGCTTGATAACTTCCCCTCACTTTGTGCTTGCAGCCTTGGAAAAATGGAGGCGACGGGTCGTGACCCACCTGGAGTCCGACCCATCCGAAAACCGCGTTCTTCCTTCAGGACGGAGAGGTAGGTCAATTCAGGTGAACCACAACCATAGCCACATGGTTTATACTTGTTCCAAAAGGCCAGCAAAACCGATCCACCATGCCGCAGGGACTTCTATAGAACCATTTGGCAAATAGCAGGGTCCTCTATGCGTGAAGCTGCCGTCCATGCATTCCCGGATTTTTCTACGTCGTCGCTTGGTCAGAAAGGAAATGGAACATTATCCTTTTAAATCTCGCCTGCAAGGCCATGCGCACCTATGAAAATCGTGGAACATCCGGAAAACTGCTCCGATTCTGAGACAACTCCTGGGTCATCCTGGGTCATCCTGTGACTGCCGTGGACCCAATTCCGCCCACGCTCCACTGACCAAACCGAAACCCAACGCCTGGCCCACCGTGGTCCCGCCCTGCAGCAGAACAGGAAGGCCACTGAGATTAGGTGCGTGTCCGATTCAAATCATGAAGAAATGAAGGTCAGGTCTGTCTTGACTTTCGGTTTGAACCACCAGAACTATCATGAACTATCCTTGGCTGTTGATAGCCTTAAAATTCGATGCGAAATGGACAAAGAGTCTGTGAAATGACACCTTGAGTCCAGTGCAAATACATGCAAAAACATCAAACACTGTGAACAGCCACGTCGCCTACGCGTAGGACTCAAAAAATGAACCCCACACCATCACCCAATCAGAACGACCAAATCGGAGGTGATACTGAGATAGGTGCTTCTTCCCTGCCACCTCCTTTCACCGACTGAAAAGGCTCAGGCTTCGCCCGGATCACCCTGTCCACCCCCACCCGAGAGAGCGACACTCGCCCGTCCCCCACAAAGAGCTTTTGGGCCGGAGTCACGAAGCTGCGGAAAAAGGAGCAAACACTTTTGCATACCAGGTCAATTACCCTCCCTCAAACAATCATGGAAGCTGGGCAGGCCTCACTTGTAGAAGAAAATAGTCTTCCAGGGGCCTATGTTCCACTTCCATGATTGTTTCAGGGAGTGTATTGTTTAAAAGGGTCTTGCTTCCAGGGATTATACAGGCTACCAATATCAGATACTCCCCCACAAACGGACCACATAGAACCGGAGAATTGACCTGTGGTTTCGACCATGTTCCGAATACCAACCCGACCGTGGTTTTGGGGGGGTCCATGTGGTCCTGTGCAGGGGAGGTATATCATTTAGTTGTCATTGGCAAACACTTCATACTTTTCATAGATCATGTTCCTGAAATGGGGAGATTGACCATGTAAGGGTAAAATCACCAATCACTACAGCCAGGTGAATCTGCATTCGGCAAGGAACAACGATCACGACCTGGGGCGCAGTGACTTGTTCGTCATGCAGTCCCGATCTGAAGAACTCGCGAGCACGAGGGGAAGCCACGAACAAGAATGTTCTCAGAAAGGGCATTTCCACCAAAAAGATATGGGAACCCCACTCCTCCCAACACGCTATCGCTACTGTGGAGGCCAGCAAGCTATTCGGTTGGAGGCCATCGCTTCTAGGGTGGAGGCCATTGCGACCAAAACATATTGACACCGGCATAGACCCCTTCTTCCCCATACACTCCATGGGACTGGAATATATGCCTACATTGAACCCCCTGGCACCACCCCTGGCCTTTCTCGGCAGTCCTATTCCAGTCAGCAACCCGTCACGTCTGGGTTCTGTTTCCCACCAAATGCCGTGGATCTCCGATCTTCGTTCCCGGTGTGGTGCCTCTTCCAGGCTTCGCTTGCTCATGGCCTGGACGCAGCTCGGGCGTGTGGCCATCACCGTCCGGGTGGACGCCTCTCACCGGTCGACATGAAGGAACTTGTGGGGGGAGAACTCACGGCAGACCGGACTGGACTCATAGGAGGTCACCGTGGTTCCTTGCGGCGAACCGCCGCCGCTGGATGTCACATGCCTTTTCATGTTTCAGTGGGTCACCCATGCTCCACGTCAGATCCTGAAACACATAGCAGTCCCATTCGGGAGTGCTGTGCAAGTCCAACCGTCGCACCGTCCGATGACAGGGCTGCCGTGGCGAGGAAGGTCGTGTCCCTTAAGAGACGTGTCTGGGCTCTGTAAACGAGAAAAGGTTGTCACTCTCTTCCAGAAGCCTGGGTGATAAATACTAAGTTACTAAGTTGACACCCCAGGAGATGGCTGTTCAAAGCTATCTTTGGATATACCGTTGAACAGAGTGAGGAAGACAAGGCGGGAAGCCCCTTCAGAGTGGGCCTTATTGAAAAAGGCCCTTCCCTTCAGTTTTCTTATCCTTCTTCTTTGATGTTCAAATATAACAACTTATACTTGTACAGTATATAATCTTGTAGCACATGATATTAGTCTTTCTTATTCCCTTGTCCCTTTCTTTTGTTCTTCTCACCACGACCCCCGGTCCAGTGAGCCTTCCACGTGGACAACACGCCTTCTCGCGGGTCTTTTTTTTCAGAGCTACTGGAGCCAAGCCAAAGCGATCAGAAATTCATGTGCCAGTCCCGAAACGTGCAAAGGTAAAGCCAGGAAGTTGTTTTCAATTTCTGGTCATTGCGAATGGGTTTGAGGATCACGAGATCTCTTCGAACTTCGAAGACAGTCTGTCAGTTGACAGCCTGCTGATTTCCGCCGTCCACTTTAAAGGGGCAAGTGAGAGCCGGAAAATGGCCATGCCAATGTCTTCCCGCCGTCCCATGTTTATAGGTAGCTTCTGAGTGCAAGCTCTGAGCGGAAGATCAGTGAAGGCTTCGGGGTGTGGGTGAAACTGGTCTGGAACAAAGGACTGGGACTGCGCTCGAGGCACGGAGCGTGAGTATTTCCGGGGATACTCCAGTCGCCATGTCGTCCTCTTCAGGGTGCCACCCGCAAGCCAAAAGTGGCCCTCCGTGAAAAATCCAGATAGGTCACGGTCTGTCTTGGGTATGGAAAAACGGCATACCTGGCCTTTCTCACCTCAAACATCGAGATCTTCACCGAAGGGATCGCTGCGCTGCTCCCGTGCCGAGTCGTGCACGACTCACCCGACGGCGGTCGACACCCCGGTCTGGTCGGTGGTGGAACCAATGACGAAGCGGATGAGGACCAAAAAGGACCTTCCAGTCGTGGCCGAGTTGTTGAAGGGAAAATCCTCTGGGTCAGATCTGTCAGAACTGACATCGCCCGGGAAAAAGAAGCCCAAAAGCCTGTTCAGAATTAGTGACTTTGCCAGAAGTTCGTTTCTTGGAGATGTTCCACCAACCAAAGACTTCCACTGTCGAATGAATGACCGATGGCCCCCTACGACAGAAAATGATCAGAACGCAGGGCTAGCCAAAAACACCCACGTACCACTGGCGTTCCCCAATCGCGGGCTTGTATACCTTGTCAAGGTACCACTAGACAAGTGGCACATTTCCATTACGAACGAGGCAAGGGCAGCAAGGGAGTAATTGAATCCAAGTCAAAAAGACAAGAGTGTTGCACCCCTACCACCCACAAAGGAAGGCCTGGATGTGAATGATCGCATGCGCATGCGTTGCGCACGTCAGATTCACACCCCCTTTCGCGCTCCATTTCGTCCATGCGCACAGGTTTCCACACTTCGGCCTGACAAGGAAGGAAATAAATCAAGGCGTTTGTGCAAGTGGAAGAGTTGTGTCATGGGAGCCTTCTTTACTGCTCCACTTGGGGGGGCTTCCAACCCAGGGACCATATCAAAAATCGACTTGGGGGATGCTGAGGCGAGGTTTGGGTTACAGTACCATGCCATTCGATGACTTTGGGCCGCATGACTAGTCTTTAGGACTGGTTGAACTGAAAGAAACCATACCTCCCTTGCGTGCAAAAGCAGTGTTGTAGAACCTGAATGTTTCAAGATCTCTCAAAAGTGATGTGTCAGAAGTTACGACCAAACCCCCCAAGAATACTACCAGGAGCAAGGACGCTACTAGGGGCTCCTGGCCATACTACTAGGAGCAAGGACGCTACTAGGGGCTCCTGCCATCTCTACTAGGAGAAAGGACGCTAGTGGGGGCTCCTGGCCATACTACTAGGAGCAAGGGCGCTACAAGGGGCTCCTGGCCATACTACTAGGAGCAAGGACGCTACCAGGGGATCCTGGCATCGCTACTAGGAGAAAGGACGCTACTGGGGGCTCCTGGCCATAGATGCCTTGTGGCGTTCCACGCATGGCTTGGCCATCTTGGCCGGGCTTAGAGCGAAACCCTTTCGAGAAAAGTCATGGCTCTCGCCCATCTACGAGCCCCAAAAGGTCCAGTCGGACAGCACACGACGCGGACCGTTTGGTGGTGGCGACTGACCGGCACACGCGACGTGCAGCGACGGAGACGCTTTTTCGACGCCGCAACTCACCTTCGGTGCCCTCAACTCGCCCTGGCGGGCTCTTCGGGGGCACCAGGTTCGCACCCTTGATGAGGGGCCCCAGCACAGCATCCCCAGTCTCCAGCACCGTCCGCGCTGCAAAGCACGGTCCGCGGTCCGTCAAACGTCGGGAAATCCACGGACCACCGTAGTGGAAGGCAGGTCGGGGGAGTGGAGGTCAAATCCTTTGCGAGTCAGAGTAGAGTTGAAATTCGATCGTTCATCTCATACCAGGGGCCCCACAAACCATCAAAAAACCTGGCTTTCTATAGCAAAAAAAACGGGTTTTTGGTATGTGAACACCATTGTTTTTCATGGTTTGGTTCGGGCCCCTGGTACTTGGTGCGACTTGGTGACATGAAAACACCAAGTCAGTCTTCGGCCACCGTCAGTGGGCCCCCCACCCGAGCCGATCCGCACGAAGCTTCGTGGTCAAAGGGCTGGTTTGCTGCGGGTTTGCAGCGGGTTTGGTCGTTGACCCGATGGTCGCGGAACCACATCTGTTCGTCTGCTCAATCAGTACACCCCGGTGTGAGTCAGAATCAGAAACGCTCGGACGAATCGATTGGATTTGCGGAGTGCCTCAGTTGACCCCCACACCATCTGGCGAACTTGAGTGTAACCCTTGAACGGCCCGGCCAGCTGTGTCCTTTTTTTTCCGGGTCTGCAGCAGGCGTATATGGCAGTTGAGTCTTTGGATAGCTTTCCGGCGATGAGGCAACCAGCTACTGCGCTTAATTTGTGTGCAACGCCGTAGATCATTGTAGCAGGTGCTCTCAGAGGAGTCACGCCCTTTTTAGAAAGCAGTTCGCACTGTGCAATAACAGGCAATTGGGAAACTCCAGGTTCATTAGGTCAAATACCCCAAAGATAGGAGCCTCCAAGGCAAATCTGGATTCTTCCTAGACATAGCTTACAAGAACCTGGCTGTCCCAGACCGCCTTGCAAAACTCAAACATATACACATATCGACAACCGATGAGGCCTGTAAGTGTTTCCCAAGAATTGGGGAGCCGCATTCCTTCCTCGAAAATGGTCGGTTTCAGCAAAGTCCATCGAGGTCCCCAACTCTTAGGAATCACTTTTGTGATCTGTACAAATCCAGCGCCTCGTGGTACATGCGACAGGTCATTCATGGGGATGCTACGAGGAACACTGGAAGTGCCATCCCTAATGCACAAATTGCATAAGCACTCATGCGTTGCTCCAACCTCTTTGGCCGACAAATTTGGAGGTAAGTGACAGTTGGAAAAGTCAGGGCATTGAAGCCCATTGCAATGCCGCCGATCAAACCTAGGATGATGAACTCCTAGATAAGGTCAAATAAATGGGAGTATCTTTCCCAACTTGACTTTAAAATGATCAGAATGCAAATGTCGAGTGTCTGATCTTCCCGCGAAAAAATGCGAGACACAAAAAAAAACTGCAGTTTGTCACCACCGAGAATCTCTCGAACCTGGCGATTTCGTTCTGCATGAAAGTAGCACTGACGAGCATGAAGGTCAAAGTCGGAAGGGTGAGCAGCATCGACCTTTCTCTGGGGAGCGTGCCAGTGACTAGCTGCGCAAGTCATGACACCTGACAAAAAACCTGGTAGAAGATCCAAAGACCAACAGCTCAGGCAGAGAAAAAAGAACCCTACTGAACAATGTACACTCCGAGTCACTAGCATATCAAGTCAAAAACCATCGAACTTGCTCGAGAAACATATTGAAAACCATGCATGTTCGAAAAAGCTATGCCATCTAATGTGGTGGGGGGGGAGGCCTCCCCCACAGGGGGAGGGTCTATCCAACTGCTATGCCATCTACGAAGTCTGCTCCCTTCGATGGCACGACCAGGACCTATCCAGACTGCGACGACCCGACGAGGACCGAGGATGTAGGTGGAAGTTGGAATTCAAATAACACATCATATCAAATCTCTCTGAAACTATGGCATGGAAGCTGTGGGTAGGGTTCACTACTTCACAGTGGCGGGGTGATCTCACTCATTATACCCAGAGAGAGGTCATCCCATCTTGCTGCTATCTAAGCCCGTAAACATCAATTCCTGGACGTGACTGGTCCCGTTGGCCAACGGGAAAAAGCGCCCAACGCCCCATGGCCTCCAACCGCCATTGCCAACGGAGAGTTGAATCCCAATCTTCCTTGCGATCACTTGGGACACTGGTCGCGTCACAGGCACGATGGCAGCAAGTAGCTTCACTGAAACCCAGATCCTCGGGATCGTTGGGACCCAAAACACCCGGACCCTCCACCCGGAGGCTGAGGGGTAGAAGCAGCTGAAAGCGAGCGCACATCCTCTTTTGGAGGGAGTTCGTTGAAAAAACCTTCCCCAAATGGCTTGCTGGTTGGTTGGTTCAAGCCCATCATTTCGGCGGGTACAGCATCAGTCACTTTGGGCATCGAAGATGTCCCCGAAAGCACCCACCAGCGACTTACAAACATTCACAGTCAGGCATCCCGGACATTCTTTGCAGTGCTCGACCTCCCGGCACGGTCTTGAGCGATAAGTCTCGGCCCGTGTTGTCCGTGATCAGCGGCTGAATCGAAAATCCTCACGCCAAGTGCTGATGGGTCTGAGCAAAATCTGGCAAACAAATGCAAACAGGTTAGGAAAAACTGGGACGCTCATTAAGTGTCATATACCTAAATGATATCCTAGCTTTTGGTTTCAAGCAAATGTGGATCCATTGATTTGAGATTCACAAAGACAAGGCTCCGTAAATGTAGAAGAAGCCACCTCCCAATGCCAGCGAGATGGCCGTGAACATTGCCCAACCGATCAGGATCGAGCTGCGAAAGTCTTCGCGTGTGCCAGTGTTGTGCATCAAACAAGGGATCAAGGGGTGAGTTCCAGCGGCGAAGATGATCAACGCAAATGAACTTGGGATCTGAAGTGGGTGGCTGAAGAGCAGCTCTGGCTCTTCCTCACGATGAACGCACATGTTTGAAGGCCAAGAAAGAGCTGTTGACCGCTGTCCATAGGCCGTGTGCGTCTCTTTTTTTTCTTGATTTCTTATGATTCTCATGGTGGTGTTTTTTGGTGATGGCCCCAATGGAGTCCCCAATGGCAAAACATGGAGGATGAATCACACTTGTGCAGCGAGCCCTCTCTCTCTGTCTCTGTCTCTCTGTGCCGATGACCAAAACGAGACAAGGCGCCCACTCCGGCAATTCGAGGCCGCCCAAAACGCAAGTTCCTTCTGCTGCCAAAATCGCCAAGGCTGCAATTAACGCAATGTACGCAAAGTGTCGGTCCGGCACAGCACTGAGTCCAATAGAAATAGCTATACAAAGACACATGGCAGTCTCCATGCTGAGCATTGGAAAGACCGACACCACCCCCTTGCCCAGAGCTATGAGATTCATACAGTTGTAGGTGAGAAGCTCTGTCATACTACAGGCATGTGCCAACAGCGCAAAGTTTTGCCCAACAGCTGCCACGGCTAACTCAGCATAGTCTGGTGTTGGCACACCCCTGCGCATGAGCCTCAGGTGTCCCACTGTTCAATTGCACCATTTAAACATCTAGGCAGAAGAATGGTAGTCCTAAGCCGCTGCTTGTCCTAAGCATCTGCCTATCTCCTACCTGTCGATTCACTTGCTAATCAATCTAATGATACTCAGTGTAAATACTCAAGCATTAACCTAGCTCTAACGGTATCTCTCCATACAAGTACGACCGAATCTAGTGATGTGCGTGCGGTGCTCTTCTGCTGACTCTTCCAGGCATTGCGGAATCACCACAAAAGTGAGAATGATGCTAGGCACATGCCAAGTGAACTGTACCAAGGAGTCTGCCATCAGAAGCGCTGTATGGGCACAAAGCATGGAACCTATGACAATCAGCACAACTGCAGACCAACCATGCCGAACAAAGAGCACGGGCAGGGTGAATTGACCCACATTCATCAGGAAATTCAGCAAAGTAAAGCCTCAATAGCACTCTGATTCGGGATGCTTGAGGTATCTGAACACATCTGAAAATCACAAACCCTCTGCATTCCAGGATGATGGCGTGGACTCTGGAGTGTCTCTTTCAAGCAAAGGTTTAGAAGCTCGTCAACAATAAACGTTCTATGATTGATCATCAGATTCCATCATGCTGAAGTAGCAAAGTTGCAACTGCATCCAAGCAGAATTTGTGCCAACCAATGGACCTCAAAAGTAGATGACCTTTTTTTCCCTCAAATCCAGGCCAGCAAGGAAAGGCTGCAGAAGCCACTTGTGAGTACCTTCAGGTTACACTGTTTTGCACCGAAGTGCTAGTGGGACCAGTACGGGTCCGCCTTGGGAGTTTTCAGCACGTGGAATCCTCCCCACAAAAAGGCTTCCACTATGCAGATGACTAATTCTGCATGGGGCCTGCGTTTCAAACTGCATTCTTCCGAATGCATATCTTGAAAGAAAAAGGTGTAACTGTATACACACATACATACAGACATACATACATACATACATTACATTACATTACATTACATTACATTACATTACACTACACTACACTACATTACATTACATTACATTACATTACATTAACACATACATACGACATACATACATACATACATACATACATGCATTGCATTGCATTGCATTGCATTGCATTACATTACATTACATTACATTACATTACATTACATTACATACATACATACTAACATAACATAACATAACATAACATAACTTAACTATATACATACATACATACCATACCATACCATACCATACCATACCATTACATTACATTACATTACATTACATATACACTACCATAACATAACATAACTTAACTACATACATACATACCATACCATACCATACCATACCATACCATACCATACCATACCATACCATACCATACATACCATTACATTACATTACATTACATTACATTACATTACAATATCCTTTCCAATCCCATCCCAGCCATCCCATCACTCTCACTCCCTCCCCTCCCATCCCAGCCCCAGTGACTCGCTTCACTCACCGACATCATGGCACCATCTCCGTCCGGTGCTCGGACTCGAGCGGGACTGCCCAGGGGCGCCGTGCCCGTCTTAGGGCTCGCGGGGTCCTCGGTGCGACGCGCGCGCGCGCGCGGAAGCGGCGGAAGAGCCCGAAGCCAGGCGGATGTTCTTGTGATGTTTTTCCTGTGAGGTTGTTTGAATGAAAGAGAAAATAGAGCGTTGAAAGACAGAGCAAATCAAAACGAAATCATCGGATCAGCAAAAACCAAGGATCAGGGAGGCTCTTGGCCGAAACCGTGCGTTTCGGCAGCTCGTCATCGATGCCATGTATGATCAAGGGCTCTTCACCTTCGTTGGATGTCCGTACCATAGAAACTTGCAAGAAGTTTGCAGCCAGCAAGTTTCTATGGTACGAACCTTCTGGGATTCTGGGGCTTGGCTCGGGGCGAAACAATCTTCTGCCGTCGCCAAAACGGCAGGTGCCGCTAGACCCATAACGCCTAAAACTACCCACACAGCCAAGCAGCAGAAAGCAGAACATGCGAAGTACGAGTATGACTTGGATGCATATGAGAAGCACACGCTTCTATGCGAAGTGATCCTTCAGTTGTGAATTCAGCCTGTGAATTCAGCCATCAGGGTGTTTGGAAACAGCTAGCTTATCCTATCTGATCCCACGCAAAAAAGATACACCAGCAACCACCACCACCACCACCACCACCATCACCACGACCGTGCACTGGTACATGATTCGGGTGGGCCTACATGATCAATCGGGTCATCCTGGTACAACGACGAATCGGGTCATCCGCTCCGTGGCCTGCCAGACCCAGCCGCGGCGTGCTGGGCGCCGTGTCAGGCGTCGAGGCAGCAGAGCAGCGGATCTTCGACGGATCGGGGCATCCGAGGTCATCGGGACGTCCCAGCAGTGGATCTGCCAGAGCTGCGAGGAGGTCCTCAGAGTCCTGGGGACTCTGACACATGAGGCTGGCAACGACCATGCTACAGTTGTGGAGGTTTCTCTTGGAAGTCGGAGCTTCATGACCTGGAAGTTGAAAGTCAGCAATGCACCAAGTCAGCAATGCTCACAAGTGATCTTCCTCACATGGTTTTGGGCATTGCAGATTCACCATCGTTCAAATCTTTGGAAAGATCTCTGATGTCAAGCCCTTGCCTGACAGGGATGGCACTGAGCCAAACCGCAGCGGCGCGCGCGGGCAGAGTATCTTGACCATGACCTCGCCAAGGATCCCATTCCCTTTTTCCAAGTCATGTACCAAATGGTACCCTCCCCTGGAAGAATCCGTGGACGTGGGATGGCTCGGCTCACTCGTTCGGATGGCCACTCACTCCGAATCAGCGTTTAGGTGTTGGGTCACTCCTTGGGACCACCGAGTATTTCAGGGACCGTCTGTCCAGGTGATCCGACCCGTTCGGGAAAGATGGAGGGGTCCCAGATCCGATGAACGGAGCAAAGGATGCTGCGAACAGGGCTTCCTGGCCTTACTACTATAGGATCCTACTAGGGTGACGAACGGAGCAAGAAGCTACGAACGGAGCATTTCGGGCATCGCTGCGAACGGAGCAAAGACGCTAAGTGATCACCAACCAGCCAGGGACGGGCCAACCCGACGCCCAGAACCAATCATACGCCTCCCGCCGCTCATCGGGATGAGTGCTTGGAATCCAAATCGGGTGGGCGGGCCTGTGCCCTGCGCCATTCAATGGAGTGAATGGGGGGTGACAGCCTGTGGCCAGGCCAATCATTGTTGGCAAGCAGAGTTCATTGTCGCCATAGCACCAGAGACCAAACCACAAGCCCCCCTATCCACACAGACAGTCATGAGGTGCGAAAGAAAGACGCCGGCCATGGAAATCTGAATCTAGAATCATGTTATTCTCCTGGAACCCCAGTCCCAACCAGAAACAAGTCTGGTTGTTTCCAAGATGGCTTGCTTGAAATCGTTACATAGGAAATGGTTCTGCGATCTGATTCAGATTTCATCTGCCATCACTAGATTCAGATCTGGCCACAGATTCACTTCATCTGGCCATCTGCCCCCCCCCGTCCATCTGCCTCCGCCGTGACGCGCCGTCCATCCGCGACGTAGACCTCACAATCCAAGCGCCCAGGGCTCCTGGTGACCACTTCCGTGATGAACGAGCAGGCGAACGCCCGTGTGTCTGTGGATGGTGTCCCGAACTTATCCAATGTCAGCATGTGACTTCGTGGGTGAGAGATGTGGAAATCCGCAGTTCTAGGTCTACGTTCGGACAACAATCTCAGCATCATGTTGCGCTCTGTGTACCTTTTACAATGACCCAAACAGGCGTGAAAGGTCGCAACCGGCCGTCTCACCCATCCTTTAAATATATTGATTCGTGCCGGTCGCACTGACTCGTCTACTTGCTCCGTCAGCACTTCGAGCCTAGGTAAGCCGATGCGAAGAACGGCCGGCCGTGCGACCAAGGTCGTCGCCTTTCGTCGTGGCTCAGGTAGCTAAGGGCATCGGCTACTAGGAACAAGTGCATGGCTAGTAGTAGCAAGAAGCTACGAACGGGGCGCTCCCAGCATGACTACGAGGAACATGAAGCTGCGAACGGGGCGCTCCTGGCCATACTACCCGAACGTAGCGTGCGGGACGCGACGTGCGCGTCAAGGGACGCGACGCCGTGTTGGTCGACCTTGTCCCGGAATGTTGGGCGATGAATGGACCGATGTGGGACCACCACACCGTCACAGACGACCTTGGACGTTGAACCCAAAACATGAAGCCACCTTCCTCGCGGAGCGCGGCATGCAGTTGGGCATCAGTGGCTAGCTGCGGCAGCTCAGTTGGGCTAGTTGGTACTCCTCCAGTCTGGCTCCTTGGTGGCTCGCTGGTGGCCCTTTTTGGCCGGTTTCAGTCCTGCTCCAGTTCCGACTGAACGGCTCCCCTCCGAACGGCGGGGTGGACTTGAAGGGGTTTGTGGCGAACTGAGGCGAACTTCGGACGTTGGTTGTTGAACCACTCGAAGGAGTGAAGCGGTTGGAGAGACAGAGAGAGAGAGAGAGCACAGGACAGGACTGGACTGGACACTGAGACTCAAAAGAAAACATGAAGAGTTTGGCTTGTAGGGCAACAGGATTTCCCAAGTGTCGACCTGGCTAGGTTCGCTAGGTGTCTTGCTCGAACGCTAAGATGGCGCGGAAGCAGCAAGGAACGCCACCCTGCTCCGGTTCCCATGCTGAACGATGCTACGAAGGTAGCATCAGGATGCCAAGGTGCCCCGGTGGAGGCCGTCTCACTACCGTCGCTCCGGCGCAGCTCGCTACGGCGGGAGCAAGTTGAGAACGCCAGGATGTTCTTCCCAGGATGTTGCGTCCTTAAAACTGTGGGTGCAAACTCGGGGTCCGCATGTCCCACAAAGAGGTCCAAAAGACCCCCCAACACGGTCCCCAAGCATGGTCCCGGAGGTCGTGGCAGACTTCCAATATCTTCCAATGCATGTTGAAAGGGATTTTACTGGTTCATGCATGGTTTTATCTATTTCCTAGACTTCCAAGATTCCAAGACCATAAAAAGAATGGTTCACCTGGTTTGTAGTGTAAAATCCTTGGCAACACCATGGTGCTTCGAGATTCAGCCTATTAACTTCGTGGTGGGTCAGGAAGCCTAGGGTATTGGGGGGTCTAGATACCAACACATACCAAGCGTTGGAAGCTGATCCCCCAAAACGAGCAGCTCCACTCCACTCCTCAGGTCTTGGTAGTTCTTTCACCGGCTCCTCCTGGCGTAGACTTCGCCAGGTGTGCAAAAAGCCGTCGCTCACGGGGGGGACATGGAACCGTCATGGAACCTGATGGCGTGGAGCTTTGAAAGACGATGTCAGTTTCCCTCTACCACCATGGGGTGGTGTTGAGCTGTCATGTGAAGTTTCTAGGGTGTACATGGGGAGAAGGTCGAGCGCGTTTTTGGAGCATCTTTGTTCCGACCCATCTCGGCGACCACTCGGCGACGGTAGGTCCGACCACAAAAGACTCCACAGACTCCACCTTGCTCTTAGGAGCAAGGACGCTACGAACGGGGCTCCTGGCATCTCTACTAGGAGAAAGGACGCTACTAGCTTGGAGGCCATTGCCCTTAGCTTGGAGCCTGGTCTGAGGGGCTCTCGTCGCTCGGACGCTTCGTCGGTTCGGGAGCCCGTCCATCGTCCCGACGGCGACCGCGAGGGTCGTCGGAAAGACGTCGTCGGGTCGTCGGCGCGGTGGACCGAAGAGGGACGCCCTCATAGACCGAAGAGTTACATGAATCCAAGTCATACAAAGCCGACCTATACTTCGAACCCGACCACTGCATGGTGACCATCTGAAGAGGTCGTCTTGTTTGGGAGTTTTTTCCGGAGAAATCTCCGGAAAAGGGGGATGGAGATAAAAGGACTAGCGCTTTTTCGGGTGACTCCCTTGTTTGAGCGGCGTTTTTGAGCGGCGTTTTGCAGTATCCTCTGAGTCGTACCATAGAAAAGCAAAGAAAAACAACAAACGGACCTCAAGGCACCCGGATGTTGCATCGAACTCATGTAGTCATTGCCAGCTACGAGTCATTGCCAGCAGAGGGTTGCTTTCAAAAGTAGCTCTATGGCCTTCAGTGCTCCTCAATTTGAAACCACCAAACAAGAATCACAGCGCTATCAATTGACCCCTGCGATGTTCACCATCGATTGGACATGTTCTTTTTCAATTCCTGCAACAGGAGGTCCAACTCGACCGCTCTGGGGTGCCCCAGCCCAAGGCCGCTGTCTCAAGACGCCTTCCTGGGGCGAGGAGGCGTTCGACGGAAGTCCTCCACTGAGACAAGCTGCTGAGGGTCTCGAAGAGTCAGGGCACTGACCCATCCCAAACCCAAAGCAGGTGGTGTTCATCTCTGCGGGACCGCTCCGAAAAATATAGTAAAGTAGCAGCTGGGAAGGTGCGGTGATGCTACAAAGATCAGCATAAAACAGCCATAAGCAGCCTGGCAGTCTGTGCCAGGGGTGCTGACTGGCACCTTTCTCTCACTGGGTCATGAACACAGGTCCGTTCACTTGGAGTGGACTGTCGGCCAGAGCTAGTTCTCACCACTTTCGAACTCCTTGGCGGCAAGACAAACTTCACTGGCCAGGTCCCATTCTTCGGCCTGCCTTTCCCCGGAGGCTGGAGGCTCTCACCACCCGAGGCAAAATGAGGCCCAAGTGTTCAACACAACAAAAAAGGTGGGATCAAGAGTCCCTAATTCCAGCAGAAAATGCCAAAGGCATACTGGAGCTGGTTCCAGCATACGGGCTGCTATATTCGCAGTCTTTGAGGTGTCACTCATTATCCATGTGTCCGTCAACGGCCACATGAGGAGGTCATAGTCTTCCTCAACTGCCCTGTCGGCGTGCTTTGTAAGAGAGAGAGAGAGAGATGGACGAGAGTTCTCCAAACAAAATGAGTAGAAAGCGTCATCACGAAAATATATATCGTGCAACGCAAGTAAGAAAAACTAGTCAGGAGACGTAGCTTCACGTTGGTTCACAAATTCTGACATTCCGCGGTGGAGCAACTCTGGCAAGTCAGTCCAGCATAGTGTTGCAGGGTCAAGGACCTGGCTGTAGAAATCTGGTGCTTGGCTTGTCTGAATTGAAATATCTGAGGAAGAACTGCTGGCTGTAGCTCGACGGCCACATCTCGCATTTCGAAGGCTCCAGTCGTGAAGAAGTGCCCAACTTGTATGGAGCTGTATGTTGCTAGGTTGGAGGCCATCGCTCTTGGGTTCCTTTTGCTATTAGGTTGCCCCCTTTGCAGAGTCTCCCTGCCTAATTCTTTCGCCAAGTGTGTCTGTAGGAGGAACAGGCGCCCAGTGCCCAGCTCACGTAGGTGTCCTTCAAACAGTAGATCGTGGCCCCAGCTTACATTGGTGATGCAGCTATCTGCTGCTTAGCAGAGTCTCTGGTGTCATCTTCAACAACTGCAAGGTCGTCTGTGGTCGATCTCCAATCCCTCCGTCAAACGTCTCAACCATCGAACCATAGAGGTTGGACCAGTGCCACGGAGCATCGACGTCATGCACACCGCTTCGGGGGCCGCTTCCGGCGCCCGGCGCACGACACGCCCCCCTTGTTCGGTGGCCCGAAACCCGAAACACCGGCGCGACGGCCTTTGGGTGGCTGGCCAAGCCGACCACGGCACATCTGGGTTTGGGACTAGGTCAATTCTTCCAGAGTGGGAGGTCTCCCTATTTTGATACATCCATCATCCATCTGATTTGACTGCATTTGACTCAGGCACGCAGCGCACGACGCATTTCGACTGCATCGAGTTTTTGTGGGGACTTCCTTTTGGATCCCTTCCTTGTGTCAGAGCATTTTCGGAACATGGGGCTTCCCAATCCTGGAAGACCAGGTTCCTCCACAACTAGTAGGTTGGAGGCCATCGCTACTATAGGGTTGAGGTTCCATATTTGGGGTCCATCCTATTATTTGCAACAGTGGATGATGATGGTTAGTAAAGGCCTTGTTCAAAAAATGATCATAATTGCTTACTGACTGTTACAGGTAAGTTCGCACAGACCCTATCCATATTCTTTGTGGGAGAAAGATGTCATTCTCCGAGTGGACGGCCCCGGCAGGGGGAGAACGTGTTGTTCTCTCCTCAAAGGGAATCCAGCTGGATCAAAGATAGGTCAGGTTAATTTCAGCTTGGTTCTTCTTGGGTGGAACTTCCATTCGGCCTTGAGTCCTAACAGGTCCAAACCACCTTAAAACCCATATAGCAGGTTGACATGTCACTTGAAGAATCTCCTCCCTCTTCAGAGGAGTCAACCTGTGACTGAAAGGTGGCCCTCCTCACTTTCACCTCATCCCTTGCTGCTCCAAGGCACCATGAGCCTCATCCCACCCGCTTCCACCGAGTCCCTCCGGGCCAGCCCGTCGTTCGCGCGGCGGTCGAACGAGCTGGGTTCCATGTTAGTCTGCAGGGGAGTACAGCAACTAGAAATGAGTGAAGCTGGGATTCTGCAGATTCCCACCAGCCACGAAACCTGTTCTGCTCCAATACAACTGCAGGGACCAACGAAGAAGAGGCGACCCAAGGTCCATTCATTTCTGACGGCTTGATATAGAGGTCCAGTTGCGCCGTTTTGGGTTGGTCGAAACAAAGGAAAAGAAACACGCGGACAGTGATATCCTTTGGGAAGAATAGAGGGGTCGGTGTGTACCATTGATCCATTGATATACCTATTGGTGGTACACAACTGGGGGTATTCCCTCTATTAATTAACCAACAAATAGTAAAAGGTCATCAATGCAAGCGGAAACGGTCCTGCACCTGGAATCAGGAAGGCACGAGCGGTCTACATGCTGTGGACGCGACCGGTTGGGAGACCATGATCTACAACAATTCTACTGTTCTCCCTGGCAGAGTTCCTGACAGGTCTTGAGTCCCCTGGTCTTCACCTCCAACCGGCACTACTCGAGGTTAGTCAGGCCTAGTCCTTGCACGGCTCTACTCGACGTTTGACTCCCGAGACGTTTTCCTGGAAAGGTCGACCTCTTGGTCCACCTGTTCATTGTTTGCTATTAGAAACAAGTGCCACGCTACTAGGAACAAGTGCCTTACTAGTAGTAACAAGAAGCTAGTAGAAACAAGTGCCACGCTACTAGTAGTAACTTTGCGGAAAACCAATCCCAAATTACACCACCGTAGACCAGCAGTGACAGAAAGGGCGGACACATCTTAAGAAAGGATTGAGAACCCCTAACAGTAAATCGAAACAATAAGGTTCAGAGACAGTATGTCCTTCTTTGTATAACAATTGTCAATGACACCTCTTAAGACGGTAAACTGTTTGGAGAAAAATGTCTTGCAGCTGATCCACTCCAAATGGACCATCGCCGGCCTTGCCTCCGCCCTTTCAGCAGCACCCGCTGCCAGCTGCGGCCCTGGAGCTCTTGCACCTGGCGGTGGAGTGTTTCTGTTGTGTGACCAACTCCAGTAAAATGCGGCCCGTTCCTGACCTGTAAGATAGATTTGGCCAAAAACCGGACTTGGGGGGGCTTGACGACATGTCTTGTAATTCAGGCATCGGTGAACTACACCCTTGGGTCATCCGTGACATGGGATGCAGGTGTGCACCACCTGACGTTTAGAGTCTACTCTCAAGAGGTCTGCCGACCCTGCCCCGACCCTGCCGCATTCACATGATTCACCCAAATGTTGTAGAAAAGCTTGGCGTGTGTAGCACTCCAAGCTTAAGGGAAACGGCCCGATTACCAAAGGGACTCAACCGAACCGTTGCTGCAGATTTCTGGGCTCCTTTCGGCCCACCACGACGGGTGAAACCACGGCTCCAACGGATCGTGTGGGTCGAGTGGTGTCGGATCGAACGGACGAGGTGAGTCGAAGCTTTTCCGACTCAGTTTGGCTCGGCCAAAGCTCTTTGGAGTCGAAGGTGAGGGTGAGCCTGGGTGAGAGGGGCGGCACCGGGCACCAGGGCAGTGGGGCTCAGGTGGGCCACCAAACCGGCCCTAAGAATCCTTGGGCCCTTCATGGCAGGAGTCGGACTCTCCATAGTAGGGGGGTGACCCGAAACAAACCTATGTGTTGGAGAGCCGGGATTCTTAGGGTGAAAGCAAGCAACATGTCCGTATCTCAACAAGTTTAACCCGATTCGAGAACGAGGGCGTGGCATGAAACAAAAGCACAAAGACCACAAAGATCAGAAAGGAATAAAAAGCTTTGCTTCGCTCTGCCATGGAAGACTGCCTGTACTCCTCTTCGGCCCGGTTGACTCTTTCCGCGCCAACTGCCGCGGCCGTCCAATCCCTTTACCCGGCCCACGCTGCTCCAGCGCCGCCACCAGCAGCCGCAACCAGGCCCGTAGCGCCGCCGCCGGCGCCGGCGCCATGTCGCGCGGCACCCCGACGTTCTGCGCGAGGAACCGGAGCGCCGCAGCCG